>OU452225.1:7146105-7458730 GCA_911728455.2 Marthasterias glacialis | reverse complement strand
CTGAAACACACTGCTGTCTCGTCATTACACCATCAATTCAAGGCGTTCTGTATACACTGATGGCGTCACAGTTGTTACACCACCGAATCAAGATGTTCAGAACACACTGACAACCAGTTGTTATGCCACCGATTTGAGACATTTTGAATGCACTGGCGTTCCAGTTGTTACACCATAGTAAAACTATCTGAAACACACTGCTGTCTCGTCATTACACCATCAATTCAAGGCGTTCTGTATACACTGATGGCGTCACAGTTGTTACACCAGCGAATCAAGATGTTCAGAACACACTGACAACCAGTTGTTATGCCACCGATTTGAGACATTTTGAATGCACTGACATTCAAGTTGTTACACCATAGTTAAAACTATCTGAAACACACTGTTGTCTCTTCGTTACACCACCAATTCAAGGCATTCTGTATATACTGATGGCGTCACAGTTGTTACACCACCGAATCAAGATGTTCAGAACACACTGACAACCAGTTGTTATGCCACCGATTTGAGACATTTTGAATGCACTGACATTCAAGTTGTTACACCATAGTTAAAACTATCTGAAACACACTGTTGTCTCTTCGTTACACCACCAATTCAAGGCATTCTGTATATACTGATGGCGTCACAGTTGTTACACCACCGAATCAAGATGTTCAGAACACACTGACAACCAGTTGTTATGCCACCGATTTGAGACATTTTGAATGCACTGGCGTTCCAGTTGTTACACCATAGTAAAACTATCTGAACACACTGACTGTCTCGTTGTTACACCACCAATTCAAGGCATTCTGTATACACTGATGGCATTACAGTTGTTACACCACCGATTCAAGATGTTCAGAACCACTGAAACCCACATGTTAAGCCACCGATTTAAGACATTTTTAATGCACCGACGTTCCAGTTGTTACACCATAGTAAAACTATCTGAACACACTACTGTCGCGTCATTACACCATCAATTCAAGGCGTTCTGTATACACTGATGGATTTAAGACCCTTGAAGACGTCTGAAGACGTTTGAAGACCAACTGAAGGTGTTCTGCACACTTGAGGACATCCATTTATGACGCCATCGATTTAAGTTGTTCAGAACATACTGTACTGATAACAAGTTGATACGCCATCGATTTAAGATGTTCTGAACACAATGATGTTCAGTTCTCATGCCACCAATTCAAGGCGTTCTGCACACACTGAAGACATCCAGGTTATTATGTAACCGATTGAAGTCGTTCTGAACACAGTGACGCCCAGTGGTTACACCAGTGATTTACATGTAAGACGTTCAGAACACCCTGATGTCCAGTTGTTACGCCACCAATTTAAGATGTAAATAACTGATGACCAGTTGTTAGGCAACAGATTCTTTTCAGGACCTCCCCAACTCATCAGAGAGACTGTTTTCACATGGTGTTACCGCTAACTTCATATTCTTGATTGTTTTCCTCCACAGAGGAAAGTTTCAAATCCCATAAATACATTATGAATAAAGTTAACAAACTTGTATACATATCCCTCGGAACTTTCTTAAAACTTCATTACATGTATGTATTCCTTCTTCTTTAACCAGGACATCCTTTGACTCACAGTGCCTGATGAAAAGTCTCAGTGGTTTCTTCCACTTTGGGGCAACTTCACTGGCCTTGACCTATACATAACACACTGGGGGGTAGCTTTGCTCTCCGACTATATTTAGTCTGCAAACTTTTGCAGTGTAACTCGCTTTACATCATAACAAACAAACTCTTGGTCTGGCAACAAAATATTTGTCAGAAGGCTTGTGCCAATTTTCTGTTTCCTCTTTCCACATGTTTTTTAACCATACATGTAAATATACACTTATCTGCTTACAAAACACTGTACTGGATTGTTAAAATATATTTTTAAAATTTGATTTGATAAGTTTCAGCATGGAGCTTTCAGTCTGAAACCTCACTGATTATAAAGTTCATACCAGTACTGATCCTCCAGAGAAATGCACAGATTTCCGCCTGAATTAATGTCAAAGTCGAGGAAATGGCACCCAACAAATCACTATCAATTTAACAAAATAAACCTGAAATGAATGTGCACAAAATCAATGTCAAAGCCGTTTCACTAAAATTCTCAATCCTTAAAAAAATTGTTTCCTTAAATGTTGCTATTTGTAAAAACCTTCAGGAACAATCAAAACAGAAGTGCATGAAGTGAGGTTGAAACCTTAGAACAATGAATTAAATTTAGACAGCTTTATATAGTGTCTGTGTATTGCATACATTGTACATTATGCAAAGTCGTGACGCAGATAATTTACTATAGACCTATTTTTCCATATCACATGGAATAGTTCAAATTACTAATCAAACGGGTCCAAATTATGAACATATGTACATGTACAGAATTGTACTTTGTATCTTGATAAACAAACACGTGCAGTGTTCTACAAGAGAAACATGCAAAACACATACATATTTTACATGTAATACATTTTTTCCAACTACGATTTTAATACTTTACGGGTAAACACAGAAGGGAGAAGATTATGTACGAAAATGTAACCTCTTAGGTCTACATGCATGTTGCATACCATTCAGCCCCACCAACAACCATAGCAAATATCTCTATGTGGGTAGTACATAATACACAGGTACAAATCGTTGTCATTTTCACGAAGCGACGATAGAGCCCAGCAGCCCATAATACACGATTTTAGAAAATCACGCTTGAAGTTAAATTGTTTTTCAAAGTATGTTTGGGATACTACATGTACATTTGCGAGTTTTTCTTTCAAAGTTTACAATCAAATTGAAGACTCTTTTGATGAGTAAATAATTCTTAAACACATTTGTCACTTCTTAAAAAAAAAAAAAAAAAAACAGGACCTGCCCGCAGAGCGCTGTGTACTAACCGATGAATATATCTAGGTTTGTCACTTTGTAAAAACGTTGGTCACTGGTCACTTTGTAAAACCAAAAAAAAATCAAACTGCATCTATTTTGGCACCGTGCCGGCGCTATGTATTTCAATGGACATGATGGATAACAGGGCGAGTTTTGATTTGTCACTTTGTAAAAACAAAAAATGGAAAATATATGATTCGTCAGTTATGCTAATTAGTGTAAATTTTTAAGAAACTCTCATGCATCATGCCCTAAAACTTTGTGAAGACGTTAACAGCATTGAGCACATGTTGTATGGGTGCATCACAAATTTACACAAAAACCGTTTAGGCTAAATTTTTGGTTTTTTTACACATCTGTCACTTGACTCATCTGTGACACCGAGTTGGTTTGTTTCACCATCGTCTCGGTTAGTTTACCCACGTCAAATAATTCCAGTGTGAACACTGGTAAGATTTACCCATTGGAAGTTACCCATGGTCTTGGTTAAATATTAATCCAATGTGAATGCGGCTTGAGACAAAATTAATCTCATTTGTCTCATATTGGTACATGTGAGTAATGGTTCGATGCTCAACAGAACTGAAAGATACTTAAATCATAATTTGAAGTCAACATTTGAAGTCAACATTTGAACATTGATTTCTTTAAAAAAATATATATACTGCACAGTGAGGTATTACTGTTAATTAAAAAAAAAACACTGCCAGACTTGCTAAGTCATGAATTTGCTGGCCCAACGCTGAAATCACTGGCCTCGGACCTGTGGTCTAGTGTTCATTTTGAGCGCTGGTGCTGCTGCTTGGCATAGGGCCAGGTATCATAAATTGGGTGTCGCATTTTGTGGAGTGATTTCAGTAGACTGGACAGGGTTTCTAAAGAAATGGCAGACAAATCACTAGCTCTGCTTATGTTAGTGAAAACATATTGATTTAAATTCAAAGGCCTATTTTAAGGGTCTCGTCGGATGGATTACAGTCGGATCACAGCATGAAACTTTCTTATTCATCTTCAAATGGCTATTTTTATAAAACCTCTACAGACCTTAATCATGCAGCGACCATTTTACCATTCAATCTGTGTGAGTAATACTGTAGGACACAGGTACAAAATGCAGTACACTTCTCCTGTTAGTAAAATGTGACCAGGTGTGGATTTCACAAAGCATTAGGACTAGTCTTATCTCGAGTTAGGATGAGTTACAAGCCCTAACTTATATGACTTGTCATAAGTTAGGACTAGTCCTAAGTTGGGACCAGTTTTGTGAAATCCACCCCAGGTGTGGATTTCACAAAGCAGTAGGCATGGTAGGACTAGTCTTATCTCGAGTTCGGACGAGTAACTAGTCCTAACTTATAGGACAAGCCATGGGTTAGGACTAGTCCTACATGTAAGTTAGGACTAGTTTTGTGAAATCCACCCCTGGTTATTTCTGCTAGGAGCCTCAGTTTTGCTGTGTACAGCGTATTAACAACTAATACGTACAGCGCATGAAATGTGCATAGTGTAAAAAAAGGTTTCTCAGGTCTCGACGTCACAAAGAGTTAAGATTGATCTTAAGTACAAATCAATCGTTATTGCTAGGCAAAGTGTGATGTCACAATGCAAATTACTATGGAAATACTGACAACTCAGTCTTAAGATGAATCTAAATGCTTCGTGAAATCAACCCCCAAGTCTGATACTTCACAGACGCAACAGAGGCAATTGCCTCCACGCCCCTAGTCATTGCCTCCATCATAACCATGCCCTTTGAAATGCTCCAGTTTGTAGAAATTAAAATTTCCCCTCATAGAGGTGCCCTTTACCAAGGGAAAACTTGTACCTTGCCCTCACAAGACCTACTAAGCATCAGGTCTGCAGTGCATACTGAATGCGTAACGTACAGTAGGCAACAGGTCTATTTTATCAAAATAGAACATGGAGAACCTTCTGTGTCTCACTGTGGGATAGCCTAAATGTATTTGTGCACAACGTTCCTCCCTAAAGCAAATTAAAAACGAAAACAGATTCCGGCAAACCCTAGCCTAGATTTTGTTGACCATTTTCTTCTGTCGACCTTTATACGGCCCCATTTTAAGTAACCCCCAATAAAGTCTGATCTCCAATAACCAAATCGCAGAAGACATTCCTTGATGCCCTGACTAGTTGACATTTCCTAAAAATATATTTCCCTTCGCTGATAACTGTGTCCGGAACTATTTCTGTTCCTGGGGAGTGTTAATGGTTTAGCCACATCAGCTTCATGGAATTATTTAATTTCCTGTTGCCTTGAAGAAGCAAAGACAAATAGGAAACATTTGGGCGATTGTGAGACTCTTACAAATACGACTTCTCTTTTAGGGAAGATAATGGGAAAGTGTTTTTTGTTTTTTTTCTAATTGGTCAAATTTTCCGGAGAGTTCACCAACCCTGCAACCATTAACCGCTTGAAACCGGGACTTCCGAAATGTTTCTGTGATCAACCACAGAACTAATTTGTTGGAATTTTTTGAAAAATTTGTTTTTGAGAATATCATTTTCACAAAACAAAACAAAAAACCTGACCAGAAAAAGTACCATTCTCATAACATGTAATGTTTTTTTGTTTTTTTTTTCAAAACTTCAAAAATAATTCTAAGTTCAACCACGGAATTAATTTTACAGAATTTTATTGAATAATTTGGTTTTGAGAATATCGTTTTCAGAAAAGAAAAAATTAAAGATAACATTCTCATAAAATGCACCATTTTTTTGTTTTATTTTGTTTTCTTTCGAGAAAATATGGAATGCGTTCACCCTGAATTGGCCAAACCTTGGTCGTAAGCCACAGCCGATACATGTAATTGGCCGTGGTATGCTATCGGGGTTTGACCTTAGTTGCAGTCCGCTGGCAAAATGCCAGTTGAAACAGCGGCAGACCAGCTGAAACACCTTGCCAACTGGTCGGGCCGGCCATTCAAAAATATCTGCAACGGTATTACAGAACGATTTTTTTCTGTTTTGTTTTTCATCTGAGGAGGATACCCTTTCGAAACACAAATTGCAAGTAAATTATAACCAACCAAGTTTCACGTTCGAGTTTCTCTATGGTTCCGAGGCAGTGTGCGCACAGTACACAGCAAAATCAGCCAATGGCAATGGAAAAATTTGTTGTGCACACTATGTAGGAATTCAACAGCCAGTAGAAAAATTTGTTTCATGCTTCACGCTTCACGCTTCACGCTAGACAGTCAGTCCGTGTCTGGTTTTGGCCTCCATCCACAGATAGCCTAGATGTACAGTGTGGTATGGCTATGCACACTTAGTGGCATAGTGAACTAGTACTGTATGCAACCAGACTGCATGCCTGTTTGACTCACAAGCATGACAAGTGTGGATTGTTTTTATTATGACCATGATGACTGAGCGACGGTGTTTTGAGGTTTTACAACTGAACTGATGCCTCCCGCTTGCAAAGTAAGAAGTAACTGTGGTCTGGATATAGCCCCATAAATAGTGCCAATACGCTGGCTGGACTACCTCCGCACCTTGGCCCTACAACCCTCTGCCCCCCACAATGTGACATCAACTTT
The DNA here is from genome assembly GCA_911728455.2 of Marthasterias glacialis. Taxonomy (NCBI): domain Eukaryota; kingdom Metazoa; phylum Echinodermata; class Asteroidea; order Forcipulatida; family Asteriidae; genus Marthasterias; species Marthasterias glacialis. The sequence continues at coordinate 7,452,285 of OU452225.1, read as the reverse complement.
CAAATTTTCAAAAAGTCCAGGTTTGGTACTGGAAAAATCCTACGCCGCGTGAATTTGACATTTTCTCGGTCAAGAAAACAATACGCACGATGCAATAAGGAGAATCTTTGTTCTCTTGGCTTTGTCAAGTCAGGGTTTCTTTGTGCCAGCGCTACTCTCAAAGAAAAATGCTTCCCGACAATTCCGACAAAATAATCCTGTCAGGCTGGACAGCAAAAAATGGAAGATCACTGGAGGCAACTGGTTAAAAGATGTTCAACAGTTCAAAGAGTAGTTTAAAGAAGTAGTGGGAATATGGACCGACTTTCAGCTTCCAACATCAGGTGAAAAAAGGGGAAAACAACTATTGTATTGTAAGTTTGTTCACATTGTAGAGAGGCTTTTAGACCAAGTAACTGGGGTGCAGTACTCCTTTTAATAAAATCTGAACTTTGGATGGTCATACTAGCACCCCAGGGAAGCATAAGGGAAAGCCTATATGCTGCGATTAATTTGATTTGCTATATATGGATGGAGTGAGAAAAAAATTGCCAAAAATACATTACAACAAAGACACATCAAAATAGCTGGAAAATCGCCTACTGGCTTCTTAAGGTGTCAAAGATGAAATAACAGGCATTCAATTGTACTCACAATCATTTTTTGTATTCAAAATCGATGTTTTTAGGCCCAAAAATTATGCCCCCATGTTGCTGTTCGATCCAAATGACGCTATGGATGTGGGATCTGGATATTCGTCAAAGACTTTTTCCTTACACGTAAAAAGTTGTATTAACATTGCGGATTGCGTGTTCGCTGATGCCCTGAGCTGAGTAACATTGTTATGGGCAGTCATTGCAGGATACCAGCTGTGTAGTGTAGGATGGTTGAAATGCACGTTCCCTCACACTGATTGCAAGATTTTTATGCGTTGACTGCGCAACACAATGTAACTCATCAGCGAACATGCAATCCTCATTGTCGTAGTGTTAATACGATTTTTTACATGTAAGTAAACAGTGGTTGATGAAAATGCAATGTCAAATGACCTCTTCCAAGTGATTCCAAAGGCTGCATGGCGGGCGGATACCAGTTTTGTTTTTGGCCTAAAAAAACATTGATTTGAAGGACAGAAATGATCGTGAGTACAATTAAGTGCCTGTTATGTCATCTTTGATATATCTTTGATTTTCCAGCTATTTTGTTTTTTGCTGTAATTTTGGTAATATTTTTGGAACAAGGTATACACAATCATAGCAAAATTGCCTTAATCACAGTGTAACACATATTGCTTCCCTGGGGCGCTAGTACGAACGTCCAAGTCAAAATTTCAAAAAAAGGAGTACAGCGCACCAGTTACTGGCTTTATACCCAGGATGTCAGTGCGTGCAGTGCAACGGAGACTGGCGTCCTACCACTCGCCAGGGCTAGAGCTGGCAGCACTGTGGATACATATTGTAATGGAAGTGGATGAGTTGCAATATTGTCATGTGACGTCGCACGTGATACGTTTACAACGTAGTTGGTCAGGCAACCTGGTTGCACCCATGGCAGGGTGCAAGGTGGCAGTTCGCGCCACTAGGGGTCAGGTGCATTTCAAGTGCGCAATATTATAAGATACATACACCAGATGTCAAATATCCTTCGCCACGCTATAGACAGTGCCAGCGTAGTCAGTTCGTGGGGGGCTAACTAGCCCTGGTAGGACGTCAGCCTACATTGCAGTGCTGCACTGACATCCTGGCAATAATTTATAAAGCATCTCTACCATGCGAACAAAATTACAAGAGTCGTTTTTGCCTATTTTTGCCTAATGTTGGAAGCAAAAAGTCTGTTCATATATTCACGGTACTTTAAATTCCTCTTTGAATATCTGCTGCATTCACTTTCAGTGAAAATTATACTTAAAATACACTGAAATAAAACGCGAACTTGTACGAATCATCCCGATCATAATGTACTTTTCCATTTTCATTTTTATTTCCTAAAAGTAAAATATCACCCACCAATGACAAAATTAACAGTTCTGAACCCAGCAGTCCTGGAATTCCAGATACATAAGGAATATGTAAACAAGGTTTCAGCTTCTTCCATCAGGTATAATTTAAATATGAAAATATTTGTTGTCAAATTGTTTGCAATGGCAGGGGACCTTTATACCCTGAGGAAGAGTCCAACCTGGGAGCAGGGCTAGTTCTAGTTCTAGGAACATGATTGATGACTAGGGTAAGTAGGTTACTAATAGTACTAACAATTTTTTATCTTGGTAACCAACTATCTCAGTCTCACTCATGTATCTGACTACGGCATATGGGTATTGGTAAATGTTTCAGAACATGGGTGATAAATATAATCTTTTGGATGGATATCTAGGGGACTGAAACCAGCTGTGTTTGACAAAAGTGTGGGCCCAGTGCTATTATTCATTTCATTTTCAACTTATTCAATTATTTATCATCCAATCATATCAATCAAAACAATGAAATACGGCTCACCATTCTGTCCCCCTACGTTCTTTTCAGTCTCATCTTTGGAGTCATCTGTAAAACGAAGACAAGAAAACATGTCAATTAGCGGTTAAGTGGTTGACGTGAGCTTAATCAACTTCACCTTTACAGGATAAATCATAATTTAACATGGAAATTTCCACTTTTACCTGACATCGGCTTCTGGACATGCGCCATTTTTGTACAGGATTTCTATTCTAGAAATACAACCTTGTATTTAAAATGGTGTTTAAACAAACGAATACTAAGCGTAAATGATAAAGGGAATGATTTTTCAGATACGAGGTTGAAAAAGCAATTTGGCAAGATACGGATTAGTACACTGCTGCTGAGACATACCAGAAAGAGTGAGCACCGAAATGCTTTGCTTGAACCAACTAAAAATTAAATGTTCGTCAACGATCGTCAAGGTTAATCGTTGTGTTTTCTTGCAAAACTGGCTAAATGTGAAAGGTTTCACAAACTTTGAGAAAGATTTCAACGTGATTTTCAATAGATCTCAACTCAAACTATCATGCGTAGACTCACCAAGTTAATTAATTTTCTTATTCTTCCAGCAAAAAAAATAAAATAAAACAAATGCCAGGAAGTTGGCGCATATGAGGTGTTCGTCTAAAAAAAAAAAAAAAAAAAAAAAAAAAGGGAATCATACAGATCTGCGAAAAAAACGAAGACCTCGTGCGGCATCAATATGTTTTAGTAATTTGTGCCCAATAAATCGAATAAAATTGAATTAACAGAAACGACAGGCTTTCAGTGACCTACATAAACTTAAACAAGCAATCCAAACTCATCTGAAATCAAGAAACTAAGACAATAAGAGCGATGCCGTTGTATATTCAGAATATTATTTACAGGGTGTTCTAAAAAGGAAAAGGATGTTAATTTACTCAGCTCAGATCATCATAAAGCAGCCAGTGAACTTAACCATTTTTCTTGGTCCTTTTGACAACAATGATAAACGAGAATCAGAACAACCTTCGCTACTGCACTTAGGAATGGATTAAACTATTAAAAAAAAATTATATATATATATATAAATAGCCCATGTAAAGCTACGGGACTGGAGGGTCTGCGGTGCAAAATTCTTAGAGAAGTATGCACATCGGTAGCAGTCTCCTTTGCAACTCTGTTCCAGAAATCGATTGACTCCTCAGATACAGTCGGCCATCATTGGTTCTATGGCCTGTAAGAAGCCACATCCTAAACAATTCCAAACCGGAATTTCATTGCCTCGTTCCGGAAGCTTAAAAAAAACTTGGGGTTGGGTCGTCTATGATTTCGTGTATTATTAATTTTTTTGTAATTTTCCGTATACGGAGGCAGCAAGTTTAAGTCAAGAATAGACCGATTGCGTGTTGTTGGCACGTTCCGTGCATGCAATGTATCATGAACATAACATTCTCAGTACAAAATTTCCAAGACTTGCTGGCCACGGTCGTTTCAGCCAATCATACTCTGGGAATATTCTTCACAGATTTCGAGAAGGAAAAGCCTCTCGATCGAATAAACAAACTCAACAGTCATCATACACTTTACAACAACTGCACTTTCCTAACGGACGTCGTGTTTGGGCTGTGTCGTCTCGATTATAGCGTGGAAAGATGAACTCGCCTCTCCATACTGCACACGCGCGCGCGCTTGCGGTCAATACAAAGGGTGCCCTCCTTGTCAAACTGTGATGTGGCTGTCGACACCGGTGCGCACATAGTAACTGTGTTAATCTATACATTTACTGTAGACCCAGTAACTGGGGCGCTGTACTCCCTTTTTGAGATTTTTGACATTATCTGTCGTACTAGCGCCCCAGTCCGTGGTATATATGGAAAGTGCTCCGATTCGGAGTCCGAAGCGGTTTTTTTCTGAATCAGTTACAAAATTGTCAAAATTGCAACAAGGACTCGACAGAATTGCTTGAAAATCGCCTACTGGCTTCTCCAAGTATCTGCGGTGATATAAAATGCAGTTAATTGTACTCACGATCATTTTTGGTCCTCCAAATCGATGATTTTTAGCCCACTATCACGCATATATCAAATTTGCCGTTAGAATCGCCATTTTGAATGTGATACTCAACGACCGTTTCCTTATGTCTAAAACGCTGCGAGGATTGCGTGTTCGCTGAGGCCCTGACTTTCATATTGTTTTCCGCGCAGTCAACGCAGGATACCAGGCTGTGTGTAGCGCCAATGTTCACTGACCCCCTGACATTCATATTGATTTGCGCAGTCAATGCAGGATACCAGCTGTGTAGCCTGGTATCCTGCGTTGACAGCGCAAATCAATATGCATGTCAGGGCATCAGCGAACTTTGGCGCTACACACAGCCTGGTATCCTGCGTTGACTGCGCGGAAAACAATATGAAAGTCAGGGCCTCAGCGAACACGCAATCCTCGCAGCGTTTTAGACATAAGGAAACGGTCGTTGAGTATCACATTCAAAATGGCGATTCTAACGGCAAATTTGATATATGCGTGATAGTGGGCTAAAAATCATCGATTTGGAGGACCAAAAATGATCGTGAGTACAATTAACTGCATTTTATATCACCGCAGATACTTGGAGAAGCCAGTAGGCGATTTTCAAGCAATTCTGTCGAGTCCTTGTTGCAATTTTGACAATTTTGTAACTGATTCAGAAAAAAACCGCTTCGGACTCCGAATCGGAGCACTTTCCATATATACCACGGACTGGGGCGCTAGTACGACAGATAATGTCAAAAATCTCAAAAAAGGAGTACAGCGCCCCAGTTACTGGGTCTACATTTACTGCTATAATCATGACAACACACTCAGCTCCTTAAATACCCACTATAGGTCTATTGTATATCTCTGGAAAAAAAAACTTTTGCTTATTAAATTACAGGCACACCACAATGGTGTTTTCTTTCACCGTTACTGTTCATGCTATGTACACAATGATTACATACAATGTATCTAACCAACCCCCAAGTTAACCGAGGACTGGTACTGTTACTGAGTGACGGTCGGGCGCGCTATTTGACTGAAACCCCAAAGTTTGATGCTGGCACTAAATTTTAGCCCAGCCGAGAGACAGATCATCGGCTTTAAATGATCGATCAGCTGGAAGAAGATGAAGAGTTGGGCATGTCGAGGCGGATTTTCCGAATTGTGAAACTCTAGTGTAGTGTATAGTAAAATTATCTCCAATTTTCGATTTGTAAAATACTATGGAAAACCGACTAGCTTTGACTGTTGCCTTTACTCTTGCAGCAGTTGCTGTACGATGGGCTGTTTCGTTAAATCAATATTCAGGTTCGAGCTCCCCATTCGTGCATTTTATGACTTTTTGTTCAACAGTTAAACTGCATGGAACCCAACGGCATAGTATCTATTTTGTGAGAAAATTGTAGATAAATATGTTATTTTCATGTATTTACATGTATATACTTTGGCTTTCTTGTTTCTTTTAGTGGCCAGGGTTTTGCTTTTCTCAGCTTGCTCTGTTGTTCCGTGTTGCATTTTACAATAATTTTTATTATTACTGATGTTATAAGTTCTTATTTAGTTATTGTAGTTTTTTAATAATATTATAATTGTTTTTTTTTCTTCAATTCATGAGCTCTTGTTTTGGCTTTTAAAGTTTTTTTTCTGCATTAATTTTTGTTCTCTTCTTGCATTTTAACTTTTGTTTTGTTTGCTTCCATGTTTATGGACTTGGGTTGTTTTCTGTACACTTTTTAAGATTAGGCCTATCTTTTGTATTTGTTAAGTGTCGTTATTTATTGCCTAGGCAGCTAGGTTTATAGTTTTTTTTATGTGGGGTGCCACTTTGAAGTATTTTTACATAGCATCATATAAATATGTAAATGCGTTTTGTTATTATTGTTATTACAGACTGCAAGTTACTTTTGTCAGCCTTTTGTTTTGATTACTATAGCATTACTTCAAAGAAAACCCAACTTTAATCCAGAATTTGTCTTGATCTGCTGTCTTTAAATATTTTCTCTGTGTGAGTTGGTGTCCTACTTTTTAACATTGTTGGCAGACTAACACAAAATCAGGGTTAGTTAATGGTGCTAATTAAGCCCAAATTGTTCCTAACGGCTGACTCTATTTATTTTAAATTTCATTTTGTGGTTGTCCTCTAGGAGCAAACAAGCCACCCATGTATGGAGATTACGAGGCTCAGAGACATTGGATGGAAATTACAACAAATCTACCTGTCAAAGAATGGTAATAATATCAATAGTTGTTGGTTTTTGTTCAAGGAAAATTTGTATTTCAAAGTTTAGCTGAGATAATTCCCAGATAATTTCATAATTTCCAATAGATGTTAAACTTGCATCAGGGATCAAAGAATATTTTTATGTTTTACCCATACGCCACTAATGTGTTTTAAAAGCACTGTATACTCAGTACTTCCCCAAGTTCTGTGAAAAAAAATCACAAGGCATATTACTCGGGTGATATTCGAACCCATGACCTTTGCCGTTCTAGAGCAGATGTCTTACCAACTAGACCACCAAGATTGGCAATATGTCATGCCAAACATCTATTTCTCGTCACAGTGTCATTTTGAGTTTCATTATTTAAACCTTCCTACTGTCTGACGTGACCATTCAGTATCATCCACTGTGGTTTTGAATGGTTAGTCAGCTCACAATATTATGGTATCATGTGATGGTACACAGTCAACCCTCCTACAGACTGACCATACCATCCACTGCGGTTTTAAATGATAGATAAACTAAGCCAGCCTGCAATATGATATCATGAAGTGCATACAGCTACACAATACACAGTCAACCCTCCTACTGTCTGACCATTCAATATCATCCGCTGTGGTTTTGAATGATGGAGAGATAAGCTGTGCCAGCCTGCAATATGATATCATGAAGTGCATACAGCTACACAATACACAGTCAACCCTCCTACTGTCTGACCATTCAATATCATCCGCTGTGGTTTTGAATGATGGAGAGATAAGCTGTGCCAGCCGGCAAAATCATGTGGCGAACGTATACACCGTGGATACTTAACTCACTCTCAAGAAGTTGAATGTTTTGAAATGGTTGGTAAACTGACTGGGAAATTTTTAAAAAATACTAGGAAGGTCAATTACAGGTTTATGATAACAGATGGTTCTGACCTTACATATTTTTATGAAATGATCTTTCCGTTAGGTATAGAAATAGCACCAGGAACGACCTACAGTACTGGGGTCTGGACTATCCACCTCTTACTGCATATCACAGCTGGCTGTGTGGGATTGTGTAAGTATTTAATAAAGGGAAAATATATCATTGGTTTTGGGGAGAATAAATTTATTCCATTCCCCTATGTTGGGGGATGCTTGGGCCAATAAGGAATCCACCAGTTCACCAAGGAATCCAGTGAGTCCAGTAGGTAGTCTACCCAATCCACTAGGAATCTACCTAGTCCACTGGGAATCTACCGAATCCACAGGGAATCCATCCAGTCCACTGGGAATCCACCCAGTCCACCGGGAATCCACCCAGTCCACTGGGAATCTACCCAGTCCACCGGGAATCCACCCAGTCCACTGGGAATCTACCCAGTCAACTAGGAATTCACCCAGTCCACTGGGGATCTACCCAGTCAACTAGGAATTCACCCAGTCCACTGGGAATCTACCCAGTCAACTAGGAATTCACCCAGTCCACTGGGAATCCACCCAGTCTACTGGCTGACTGGAAATCTACCCAGTCTACTGGGTATCTATCCAGTCCACTAGGAATCCACCCAGTCTACTGGGTATCTATCCAGTCCACTAGGAATCCACCCAGTCTACTGGGAATCCACCCAGTCTACTGGCTGACTGGGAATCTACCCGGTCTACTGGGTATCTACCCAGTCCACTAGGAATCCACCCAGTCTACTGGGAATCCACCCAGTCTACTGGGAATCCACCCAGTCTACTGGGAATCTACCCAGTCTACTGGCTGACTGTGAATCTACCCGGTCTACTGGGTATCTACCCAGTCCACTAGGAATCCACCCAGTCTACTGGGTATCTATCCAGTCCACTAGGAATCCACCCAGTCTACTGGGAATCCGCCCAGTGTACTGGCTGACTGGGAATCTACCTGGTCTACTGGGTATCTACCCCACTAGAAATCCACCCAGTCTACTGGGAATCCACCCAGTCCACTGGGAATCTACCCAGTCTACTGGGAATCCACCCAGTCTACTGGCTGACTGGGAATCTACCCGTTCTACTGGGTATCTACCCAGACCACTAGGAACCCACTCAATCTGCCAAGCAGTCTACCCAATTCACTAAGAATCCAGCCAACCCACCCAATCCACCCAACGCAATAGCTGCCGTACCAGATCTAATGAAATCCAGAGCCCACACAATGTTGACTGAAGGTATCCGAATGTGGACACTGGACATCTCACAGTGGCCTACTATCACAGGTGCTGATGTCACTAAGACCTGGCTGGGCCAGGGAGGTTAATAGAATGTGCATGTTACCGAACTAAGTGGTTATTATTTATCATTATTAATTTCTGGTCATGAAACCAAGGATGCCTGAAAAGTGCACTAAATCACTGTGCTCGGAAGCCTCAGGAAAACTGTAGATAAGGATGCTTTCTATCTGAGCCAGAAAAACCAAGTCAAACCCCTACTCTTTCACAATAAAGTGTTCTGAGTTCTTTTACGTGCACTACCCATCCTAGTACACATGACCTACGGCTTAACGTCCCATCCAAAGGACAAAGCAATTATGATAAAGTGTCTTGCCCAAGGACACAAGTGTCGCAACTGGCCAGGCAGGGATTCGAACCCACATTTTGTAAACTGCAGAACTTAAGTTCGGCGGACTAGACCACTCGGCCATGCCACTCCTAATGATACGAGGAAAATGACAATATTGTTCTAGATTAACACCATGTACAGTGTATTATTCCAATGTTGCTTGTTTTTACAGGGCGAATAAGATCAACCCTGAATGGACAGAGTTGAATTCTTCTAGAGGATATGAAAGCTATGATCATAAACTTTTTATGAGGTACACAGGTAAAGACAGACTTTTAATTACCAGCATTATTCTTCTCCCATTGAGTGTATTTATATTTTTGTTAGATAAGTAAAAGACATGTAAGAGCACATTACATATTTGACACAGAAATGGGGAAAATGCACCTGGCCGACATGTATTTTTTATGTATATATTTGTTTTTGGTTGCACAATTGAATTATCAATGATATGGGTAATTTTGTAGCCTTTGCTTTAAATAAATAAGTTATTCTTTTGCAGTGAAGGCTGCCTGACTTTTGTCAACCAACAATAACTAAGGTTGGCAAAACTCACGGATGTGATGTCATAAGAGAAATGTCTTTTGCCATTTGCCACCCAGATTTGTTCACAATATCATCAAACAAGTGTTCTATTGCTAAAAACTCACTGTCATCATCACGTTCAGCAAACTTGGCCTTGATTGGGCCAATGATTTTCTGCCTTCGGCCTCGGTGGAAACACGACCCTCTTCTGGTCACTCACAGTCCCTCGGGATGCATAGACGTGCACTAGTGACCTCATTGCCAGTCCATATGTGTATAACATAACACCCAAGTAGATCCTTGTCTTTTGATTGGAGGATTGATGGTCACACGGCATTCATTAGCCCTAACGGTAGTAAATCCATCAAAATCAATCGGCTGGTTCTGCTTGATTTTGATTGATCCAGTACACCACCAAATTAACATTTGGTTGATTTTGATGGAGTTGGTCTTTCACCCCTTTTGGGACATTATACAATTGTTGTCTGCTGTGATGTGGTCCGTGCTGTTTTGGACACCCGAGGGGGCAGATGGCACCTGAGGCGAAGCCGAGGGTACCATCGGCCCCCGAGGGTGTCCAAAACAGCATGGACCACATAACACAGCAGACAACAATTGTTTTGTTATACCATGGTATTAGATTGCAGGATTGTTAAAAAGGCCCTTAATAATTTATTTTGACAACAAAAGTGCGGAGATGGCGGTAGCAGGCGATCGATTACAAATTTTTTATCAACCAAAATGCATCAACTGGTCCCTGTCGCGAGCATCATATCAAAAGTACAGTAGCGTGCATAGTACCAGTGGTTGCATAGTAACTTCTTTCTCAGGTAGTACCGCTAATCTGGTTGTACAGATCAATGGGGACGATGAAATAATATTTTGAAAACGATCTAGGTAATGGACGCGGGCGACATGACCTACCTCTTTCTCGGGTGCATTGCTAACTGCAATATACATATCAATGGGGACAATGGAATGAATTTTCTGAGGACGATCTAGGTAATGGACCCCGACAACATCACTTTTTGGGGAAGACGTGAAATTTTGTATTATGTCACGTGATTGGTTCTCGACCAATAAAAGTTCACAGTCTAATACCATGGTATAACAATTTGAAAGAATTTTTAGTATTAAGTGCATTGGTTGATAATGATTGATTCAGTACAGTTGCATATTGACTGTACAATAATTGATTGATTTTGGCGGATTTGGTATGGTTTCTAGCAAAAACACCTAGGGAGTTAGGGTTAATCAAAGCATTACATGGCCTACGTCATAAACCTAGCGTTTTGTTACTATTCACCATGCATTTTCCTCCCATCCTTTTTTGACTATTACAGGCTAGACCACACCACGCACGTACACACGTTGTACACAGCAGTAAAAAAAAACATCTAATACTCATTTTGTCAATTGTTTTTTCCTCCAAATGACAAAGATCTGCTCGGATGTTATATAAAACCAAAAATGTTTGACATTTGTACATTACAATGGAGAGAAAATTTCCATTCAAAAATGAAATGATTACATCTTTCAACTCAGGAAATATTCTCACCACTGCAGTCTACCAGCATTCATTACTTGTATGTTATTCTAAATGTAGATGTACCCTCTGTTTTATCCTGTTGTTTGATTCAGTTTTAGCAGTAGATCTGTTGTTATACATCCCAGCCGTGTTAGCGTTTTGTTTCATGGCACTTCCTCGGAGGTCCGAGACCAACCAGTTGATGATAGCTGCTATTTTCCTCTTGTACCCTGGACTTATAGTAATTGACCACGGCCATTTCCAGTATCCTTTCACTCAGTTCTATCTACGTGTAGGCTGTAATTTTATGAGACAAAAAAAAAAAAAAAAAAAAAAAAAAACTAAGGTTACTAGTTGAATGATTTTAACTATAATGGGAGACTTCTGAATGGCCCGTTTTCACGGTTCTTACTAGTCTTGGTTCAAGACTCTCCTGGTACTGATATTTCCCACTATCCATCTCCTCCTCCTGGTACTGATATTTCCCACGATCCATTACCACAAGAGGGCGCGCTCTCACCATGTGATAGCGGACTCGGGGTGATAGCGGTCTATGGTGAGAGCGCGCCCTCTTGTGGTAATGGATCATGGGAAATATCAGTACCAGGAGGAGGAGATGGATAGTGGGAAATATCAGTACCAGGAGAGTCTTGAACCAAGACTAGGTTCTTACCAGTAGTACGCATGCTCAGAACTGTCAAAAAGGACTGTTGTGTCTGCTGCCACCAGTGTCTCAAAAGTTACTCACAGGTTCTCTTCACCCTAATGGGTACCTGCGAGAGCATAGATGTGATTGATAAAAGCTTGATGCACTACATGCTTTGTAGCACAGGCTGTACAGACAAAACCCAGCAGCTCGTTCATGGGCGTTTACACCACCGCAGCTATGGCCGCCGCACGTGCTCGTCGACGCACAGGCACTGTGAATCCTCCATGCTGATTGGTACATATGCGCACTAACGCGCTATTGTCTCGCGGCGGCCAGCTGCAGTGGTGTAACACGCAATAAACGAGTGCTGCTCGGATAAGTTTATACTCCCCACAGGTAGTTGAGATCGTTCAGGGAATGAAATAAATGACCTAGTGACAGGGGTTATCCTGTTGGTATGTCATTGGGTCAGACCCGTGCGTATCTGATGCTAGCCCAAAGTTTTCGCTGCTTCCAGCTCCAAAGCTGGCATACGTTTGCTTGTGTAATTTTACCCAAAACCACCCATTTCATCATTCATAAACATTTCTTAGGACAGAAACTTTTAAATCTGAGAAGACCTTAAAGCCCCAGCTGAACGTTGGTAAACTGACTGTAAATGCTTCCATTCTTTGCACAAATCAAGATATTTGTAATAAAACCAACCTGTGAAAATGTCAGCTCATTTCGTTGTTTGATTTGTAAGAAAACGGTGAAAATGCATTCAGCATTTTTGTACGCATTCCTTATAGGCAGAGTTTTGGTCTCACTGAAACAAAAATACTTATTTGGGATCTTATTTCATTCATTATTTAAAAACGATAACACTTCAGGCAGAAATATTTCAAGGAAAGTTTTCTGAGAAGATGGAAGCATTTACAGTCAGTCAGTTTACCAATGTTGAGCTGGGGCTTTAAGGTCTTCTCAGATTTAAAATACTAATTTGGGATCTTATTTCATTCATTATTTAAAAACGATAACACTTCAGGCAGAAATATTTCAAGGAAAGTTTTCTGCCATCGTTATCTCTATACCATGTAAGGTATATGTAAATCTGTAAACATTTATGTTTTTCTTTCTTACCAATGTTGAGCTGGGGCTATAAGCTTTGTAGAATGTATGTAAGAGTCAATTATTAAACTTCTCTCGCAAAAATCATCTATAAAAAAAAAACAGCTCAATGAATGGTGTTCTGGTAATCATTGTAGCCAGTTCGTGTGAAGTGGGCGTGGCTTACGGTACAATTACGTCACACTCACGAGCATTATAATGTTCATTGATGATGACAACATGAAAATCCATCGTTTACCTTCACGATTGTATCAGATACAACAACGCAAGCCTGGGCTTTGCGCTGTGGGCTATAGTGGCCCTTTCAACCAATCATGACCTCTTGGGGTCGATGGCCTTTGTCTTGGCGCTGAATTACAAACAGATGGAACTCTACCATGCCATGCCATTCTTCTGCTGTCTTCTCTCAAGATGTGTATGGTGAGTAGGATAGGTTTTTTCCTTCTTCTTTTACTTGCTTGCTTTTACATGTTGTTTTGTCGTATAAGTTGATTGTATTTTTCAAAGCCCCAGCTCAAAATTGGTAAGATAGAAAAACATAAATGTTCACAGATTTACATATATACCTTGCATGGTACATGTATAAAGAAAATGATGGTAGAAAATGTTTCTTTAAACATTTCTGCCTGAAGTGTTATCGTTTTTGAATAAAAAATAAAATAAGAACCAAAAGTAATTTTTGTCTCATGTGAGACCAAAACTCTGCTGAAGAATACGCACAAAAATGCTGAATGTATTTCTATTGCTTTCTCGCAAATGGAAACAACGAAATGAGCTGAAATTTCCACAGGTTGGTTTTATTACATACATCTTGATTTGTGCAAAAAAAGGAAGCATTTACAGTCAGTTTACCAGTGTTGAGCAAGGGCTTTAAGTGTTTATTATTATAAATAGTTTAATTATTGTAATTTATTTTATTTTATATTTGTGTAAGTGGTGTTTTTGATGTTCATAGTTTGTTCCTTGGTGTGTTCATTTGTTTGTCTGGCAGTGCTTGGAGAACAACCAGATACATGTCAAATCTGCTCTTTTGCAACCCTTCAGAAGGCACTGTCTTTGTTTTGCATTTTCCAGTTGTATTTTTCTTCTGTTGTTGTCTTTATAATTCAAGTATTATCTATTGCAACCTCATGTAATTTAAGTTTTATAGTATTATTTTTATGTAATTTGTACAGTACCTTGTGTTTGTCCTGTGAAATTAATAAGTGAAGAAACTATGTTTGTGCATCCAGCACAAACATTCTGTTCATAGGAAGTTGTGTGCCATATTAGCTAATGATGCAATTGTAACAGAAGTTGAATATACAGTAAGATTTGAAGCTGTGCATGGTGTATAAAGTAGCAATAACAAGTTTATGTGTGACAACCATGGGCAAGTAATCTAGGCTTGGAGGAACTGTTGATTCTGAAAAGAACTGGTACTTTTGTTTGATTGGTCCCCTGCGCAACACAGTGCATCCTGTCCTCACACATGTGCAGAGATGAGAAATTTCAGATTCTTTTATCTGAATTCAGACATTTTTGTGTTTGCCTGGTAAAAAAAAGTAGATGTTATTTTCTTTAGATATACAAGAAATGATCCACTCCTCTAGTGCTGAGGATACTTTTTCCAAAATCCCCTTAAAATCCAGAACTCCAGGGGTTACCAAAAGGTGGAAAATGCCATCATTTCAACATACCTCCTGAAATGTTGATCCTAGTTTCAGACCTTTTTGTCAGCACTGATTCTCAGCCCTGCATGTGAGGCAACACTTTGCAGGAAGGACGGAAGGAAGAGATTGGCCTAAAATGGATATTATCTATCAGGCATGCAACCTTTCCTCGGATAAGCCGATTTCCTCATTTTTTCACCTCACTCTCATGCCATTGAAAATTGGAAAACGCTGTATAAAAGTACAAAGTCTTGTAAAGATTGGAATTTCCTCGTTTTTTATTAAGTCCAAGTTGCATGTCTGCCGGCCTTGATCTTAACCGAGGCCAT
Source organism: Marthasterias glacialis (assembly GCA_911728455.2). Classification (NCBI taxonomy): domain Eukaryota; kingdom Metazoa; phylum Echinodermata; class Asteroidea; order Forcipulatida; family Asteriidae; genus Marthasterias; species Marthasterias glacialis. The sequence goes on along the minus strand of OU452225.1, from coordinate 7,437,258 downwards.
TGGCCTCATGCCCTGTCGAGTTGGCCAGCATGCCCTTCAGAAAAATTGCACTGTCACTACCAACTTGGCCAGCAATGCCCTTGTACGATTTCTCAGATTTGGCCTGCCCCCGTTTTTCTTAAGATCGAGGCCTGGATTAGTGTTGCAGGTCTTGACGGAGGGTCAATATTCTTTGGTTTCAGGGAAACGAGGCTCCCGCTCTTGTACCGTTTCTGGAAGCTGGTTCAGATCGCGGCGGTGGTACTCGGCACGTTTGCGGTCTGTTGGTTGCCATTCCTGTTTGACTTCAACGTCTTGATGCAGGCGTTACAGAGGCTTTTTCCTTTCAACAGGGGCCTGTTTGAGGCAAGTGTAAACTTTTACTAGTCTCCTCAGCAGAAAGGCCTTTCATAGTGACTGCCATTTTTAAGAAGGTATCTTCCCCAAATGACCGGAAATGACCCAAACACCACAGCAGCACACCCAGAAAATGTATTTTGAGGGTTAGGCTACAAGAGGGGTGGGTGGAGGGGCGGGGGGTGGGGGAGGAAGGGTACGGAGCTCAAGTAAAATGCTAAATAAAATACCAGTACATTAAAATGAAAGTTTTTGAGTGTGCCAACATCCCCCTTTACTGCCTTAAAGCCTCAGCTCAACATTGGTAAACTGACTGTAAATGTTTCCATTCTTTGCACAAATCAAGATATTTGTAATAAAACCAATCTGTTAAAATTTCAGCTCGTTTCGTTGTTTGATTTGCAAGAAAACGGTAAAAATGCATTCGGCATTTTTGTACGCATTCCTATAGTTTTCGTCTCACTGAGACGAAAACTAATTTTGGATCTTATTTCATTTATTTTTTTAAAACGATAACACTTCAGGCAGAAATATTTCAAAGAAAGTTTTTCTATCATCATTATCTTTATACCATGTAATGTATTTGTAAATCTGTGGAAATTTATGTTTTAAACACTCCTTTTGGTGAGATTTCCCATTTTATTCCCCCCTTCTGAAAAAGCAACAAAAAAGTCAACAATATTAAGATGAAATTAGATAAAAAAATGGGCAGCCCCTTCGGGGATTGTGCTTCTTCTGCAGTTCCAGGTTCAAAGACCGTTAGCTTACCACTGGTGGCAGTCTAACCAATACTGTACCTTATCTTGAATCACAGAGTGTAATTTCTTTTATCAGTAGCAACAGTGTTGCCGATATTACCAATGGCCTACCTTTACCTCTCATCCACCCTGCAGGACAAAGTGGCCAATGTCTGGTGCAGCCTCAACGTCGTCGTCAAGATACGCAGTGTCATGTCCCAGGAGTCCTTGGTCAAACTCTGCCTTTTTACAACCGGAGGTGGCTTGATGCCATTATCCGTTGACCTACTTAGGGCCGGGACGAAAACAGCAAATAGTGTCTTAAAGTTCCAGTATGCTTTGGTAAGAAATTTTACTAAGGAATTTGGTGGAGGCAAAAAAAAAAATCCCAACCATAACATCCAAATTTTAAAGTCAAGTGTAAATAACCCCCTCGTCTAATTTTGTGAAAACGCGTCACAAATACATTATTCCCTAATGTTTACAGGGACCATTGTTCTGACACACTGAATATATTTATTTTTTAAACATACTTTGTGTATACTTTGACATTTTTTCTTTTGAGCTTACATGTACCTTTTTGTATTTGTTGGTGTATTTATTGATGTTACATTTTCATAACTTTACTGTATGTTCTGAGCTTATGTTTGTATTTTTGTTGTATGATTTGAGCTGACATATTTACATTTTTGGTGTATATTTTGAGTTTACACTTCTAGTGTGTGTTTTGAGCATTACAAAATCATTATAGGAAATATAGAGTTGTGTTGTTTTGTAAGTAAAGTGAATTTTAATCCTACTTAAAAAAATATATATATAGATTGTGTTTTAAGAGAAACGATGGATATTCTGTGAAATCATTATATAATCTGTTTGACGTACAATATGTAGCTTATGACTATTACAGCAAGTAGGTTTTAATTTAAGAAAATGATCTCAAGCGACACCAGATCATAAGGCACACTGTCAGATAACCAGCAGATATGTTTTTGTACCTTTTAAAGTCAGATAGGCTGCGTCGTATATGCTGGAAAATATGGTATTTATATTTATACCATTTCAAAACACTTCAGCTGTCTGAGGCTGATTTTTGCTTGAAGGCCTAAAAATCCACAGAAACTTCTGCCTTGTTGCCCCTTAGATTTCAAATTAAAAGTGCCCTTTATTTTTCTAATGAAGTTCAAGCCTAGCTGTAGTCTGTTAGAAGTAGTGGCTGCTCATTCTCATACAGTTTCTTCTTATCTTCCAGGTTAACAGTGCCTTGGTTTTCTTCTTGTTTTCTTATCAAGTTCATGAGAAAAGCATCCTCCTAGTGGCATTGTAAGTATTCCAAAACCAAGATCTTGATATTAGTGTAATGTCTTAAACATTTTTTATGTTGAAAAATCCTTATATTTTAGGCTCTACTTAAGATGCTCACAAAATTGCTGGAACCACCATACCATCCGACATTCTTGCCACCCAGGAGAGACCAGAGTTGGTTCTCATTAATTTTTGAATTGAATTAAATTGAAATGAATTTTATTAAAACTGACAACTTCGTGACCCGAAGGTCAAATTACAGTGTCATTACAATAGTTAAAAATTGATAAGAAATACAATAGTAATTGCAAAACAAAAAAATATAAGAAAAGCATATTGCACCCTAGCCAATAAAACAAAAACAAAGCCACATTTAGTATTAAGAAACACCTCACTTTAGTGTAAAATTTTTCATCAGTCTTGGTGCTCATTTTAAATCTCATCAACAAATGCATTATAATTGTGGAACTCACAATCCCCGTTTAACGAAACAAAACAGCTGAAATACCTTGAAACAAAATGAAATATTCCAGTCTGGTCAGTGATCTCCAAGATCAAAGTTTTGCTGTTCACCTGTCGTGCATCGAGGTAGGCAGCCAACACTAAAATCACTGTCCTCAGGGGCCTGTGGTCCATTGTAAAATGTCAAGCCTTGTGAGTCCACACTTGTATCCTGAAGGGCTGTGCCTAAACACTTGATCATCTTGTTTTATACCCCAGGCCTGTTTGTTGTCTTCTAAATCGGCATCCTCTGCTCTGCTCCTGGTTTCTCCTGATTTCAACGTTCAGGTTGGTATTATGCTTACCAGAATAAGGTTACCAGCCAAAATGTCATTTCACATGTACAATTAGTGACTGGTATCCTGCTCATTTTTACTGAGCAGAAATTTTTTAAGCAATATTTTCTGCGTAAGCAGCTCCACGAAATTGGGCCTTTGGCTTCAGTTTTGGCCTTTGGCCAAATTTCATAGAGCTGTTTAGCATTTTATGTAGCAAAGCTACAACAAAACTATGCTTACCAGAATAAGGTTACCAGCCATATTATATTGTCATATGTACCAACTGTGCCTGGTACCCTTCTTATTTAGAAGACAAGTTTTAAGCTTAAAAGCTAAGCTTCTTCCTGTACAAAATGTACCAAATGCCAAAAGTTAGACATGTAAGAGTATGAGAATAAAGTAGTGGGAATTCTATATTTAATTGTTACATGTTCAAATTTCTTCATGATGAAGTAAGAATTTGTTTTTATGATTGAATGTGCATTTTTATATTTAAAATATATTTTTAAATATATTTCAATTACATTTTTTTTTTTTTTTTTTTTTTTTTTTTTGGGGGGGGGGGGGGGGCAGGGGTGAGGGATGGGGTGCTTTAGCATGTTCAAGAATGGGCCTGGAGACGTACAAAATTGTCATAGGGAGGTTGGATAGTGTGTTTACTGAACACTAAAGGATGGCAATTTACTCTTCAACAAAGCAATGACCTACTTTCCTTTTAAAGCAGATTACTGCTTTGGTACTGTTCTGGTAATTTATAGTTGAGAAAGCAAGGCCATTTTAATACAATAATATTACGCAGTTCTTATGTTCGTGCTATACCCGATGGGCGTCTCAAAGCGCTCAGTGATTTTTCGTGCAAGGTATGCTGCATTACCTTTTTTTTTTTTTTTTTTTTTAAGTATGAGACCTGTTCCTTTAAGTAGCACCATGTAAAGGTGTTGTGGCCCAATCTGCAGCCGATTAAATCAGGAAGACCGGGGCGAACCTCTTCTCTTTGTGATAAGTGCACTGGGTTCTTTTTACATGCATTACAAAGCACACAGGACCTACGGCTTTACGTCCCATCCGAAGGACGCAACAATAATGGTTAAGTGTCTTGCTTAAGGACACAAGCGTCACGACCGAATGATGCAGCAATAATGGTTAAGTGTCTCGCTTAAGGACACAAGTGTCACGACCAAATGATGCAGCAATATTGGTTAAGTGTCTCGCTTAAGGACACAAGTGTCACGACCGGGATTCGAACCCACACTATACTAATAATCAGAAACACCAGAACTTGAGTGCGGTGGTCTTATCCAATCGGCCACGACACACCATTTTCATTTTGCAAAGGGCACTTCCACTGGAAAATCTTGAAGTCTATGGGAAAGCTTTGAAGGGGGCATCAAGGCCAAGACCAGTGAAAAAAAGGCCATGGCCTCCGCGGCCTTTGTATAAATCAAGGCCTGTTGGTGTATTTCAAAGAAATTTCATTGTGCAAGGATTACGAAATGTGTTCCACTTTAAGATTGGATTGATAGGCTTTCAAGTCATAGTGTTTAAGTTCACTTTTATTAATCCTGGCCATCTTATAATGGGTCTGTTTTTGTTCTGGTATTGTCTTTTCAGCCTTTACTTTTTATTTTTTGTTATTGTTGCCTTATTCAAGCTTCATTTATTTATTATTGATTGTTATTGTTCATAGACCTAGTAGTATTATTGGTTAAGTTCACCTTTATTAATCCTGGCAATCTTAAGATGGGTTTGTTGTTCTTGTATTGGCTTATCAACCTTGATTTCTTTTGTTTGGGATATTTTATAGCTTGTTATTTTTTTATTTTATTTTTTTAACTGGTTTGGTGTGTTTCTCCTGTACAATGTATTGTTGTTTGATTGTGATAATTCATGGCCGAATAAATAATAATAATAATAATAATAATTACAAATGTCACAAAAATTAACCAAGTTGTGGATATTTGTACAAGATACACAGTAAAACTGACAATTCTTTCTTGATGTTGTTGCCCACAGTATGTTGCCCCTTCTCATCAAAGACCAACTGTTTCTGCCATACATTACCTTGTGCCTGATGTTCCTACTCGTCGCCAGAACATCTTTTGAAGAAAAGTCCTTCCATTTTAGAACTCTGGTAAACTTATCAAAGAAGAAAGTGCTGCCGTTTCATAAAAAACAAGTGTTGAGTGTGTAGACCTTATGCACATGAGTTGGGCGTCATTTGAGTAGGGCGCCTAGTGGTCAGAAAGACCTTGTTCATTGGTCAATTCTGTGCGCCGCTTGTACAAATCTGTGCAGTTTCATTGTTTCATCATCGGTTTACCTCTTAGAGGGTGAATGGGTGACATCAATGCATCAGGTCTATTTTCTGAATAATGGACTAGGGGGGGCGGGGAGGGGGACAGGACGGGCTATAGCAAGGGCAACGTCGTAGCCAGGATTTGTTCATGGGAAGGGGGGTGAGGGGGGGCACACTGCTTTTCACTGGGGGGGCCCAGGTACTGGAAATTTGTGGGGTGCCCCCCCCCCCCCAGGGTCCCCCTTGGCTACGCCACTGAGCAAGGGCAATTCTTTGGGAGGTGTATAGAAGCCAATTTGCCATTTCCTTTCTGACTAGCAATATCCTTCACCATTTCAAGAAAGACAAGCTCGCCCAGCATGAAACCCCACTGCAATCCAAGTCCATGTTATCATAACTGACGATCATCCTTGTTGTATGTATTTTTTTTATTTTTTCCCTCTTTTCAGTTTTGGTTATCGGTAGCTGGAGCCTTAGCCCTCAGCGTAGCGAGTGTTACCTTCAAACCACCGGACAGATTTCCCGATCTATTTGCCGTTCTCATCTCCATCTATGCTTGCGCTCATTTCGTGCCCTTTCTTCTCATGTTCCACATCTTGCAGTTCACAACACCCATGGACAAAGTCACCATTGGAAATGCATTTAAAACAAATACTGCCGGACACCATCAGAGGCTGCACGGTACCGGGAAAAAGGGCAAACAGACTCGAAAACCGCACATGGAATAATTACGTGTGTGTTTTGTAAACACAACTCAAAATGAAACTCATCATGGTGCTAAAATTGTGCGTTAGTATGAAGGGCAGATGGTAATCATACATGTACTTTTGTACCTTCAGGTATATCAAGCATTGTGTATGGACCCTCTTACACTGAGGCAACGGCGTAGCAAGGATGTTCTGTATTTCCCTGGGGGGCAAAGAGGCTTCTCAATGGGGGGGGCCCATGATTTTTAATGCACTACATGTATCTGGATTGTTTGTGTGTGTGGGGCACCTGGTGGGAGGGGGCACAGGAAAACTGGGGGCACCCCCTCCTGGCTACGCCGCTGCGCTGAGGCCACATGCAGCTACTGCCTGCCGTTTTGGGGGTCAGACAATTATTTAATTGACTTTACCGCCACGTCAGATTATCTTATAAAAAAATAGTAAACGGCATAACAAGAGTGCTGAAAAAGGGCATAAGAAAAATGCAAACTAAAACTACAGTTTTACTTGGTCAGAAATGCCCCCCAGAAAAAATGGTGCACCACCTTGTGACCCCCCCGCCTCCTAAAAAATTACTTTAGTCTGGCAACGGGAATCTGAAAATGGCTCAATCAATATTTATTGTGAATGATGATGTGAGGGGTCAATAGACCACTGTGCTGATGATGTAACCAGGGATGTCAGTTTTCAGGCAATGGCCTGAGTTCAGGTTTTTTCATGTAGAATGAGGGTGTCTATGCACGATTTTCAGGCTCTGGTCAAAAACCTGACTGGTATCCCTATGTAACACTTTGTTTATGTGACCCTTAGTAGAATTAGAGTCGAGTTAAGGACAGAATAGAGGACTCGGCATGTTCTTGATTGGTGGTAGCAGATTGAAGTTTATTTTGTAAATGTGAAGACAGAGAACATACTTGACTGCTCGTCTCCAAACCGGAATAATGAATGACACACTTACAAATGATATTTAAAGATAAATAAACCGCACATAAAGATGTAATAAAAGATTAAACTTAAATAAAATACTAGTTTGCTTAAGGCAGAATGAAATCAAGATGGCGCTAGGGTTCCCGCCAAAACTTAGAATAGCATCGCCATCCTGGAAATTTACACAAACTGGAATAAAAGGAGCATTTCTCATAAGTAAATGATACAAATAGTCCATCTTGATAGACATAAATAATAGTAGGAATAATTATATACAGATATTTAGTTGTTTAATAAAGTCACTGTAGGCAAACAGTTCTAAATTGCCAAAGTACGTTATTTCTCAAAATATAAGGAAATTTAGTAAAATGCCGAAACAAGAAGAAAACTAATGGCACTTACAGATAACTTAGGTCTGTAGGTAATAAAATAAAATATTATGAATTATGTGAGAGAAATAAAATCGTTACCTGTAATTGTGAAGACAGAGAACATACTTGACTGCTCGTCTTCAAACCGGAATAATGAATGACGGTGGGACTAGGTAGCCCGCCGCCTGCGGTGATTTGAGTTTGAAAAGAGTATAATTTACATGTAATGCATATTTACATGCATATGTGTCTTCCTATGGGAGCTTCAAATTCGTAGCCCCCCTCATTCCCTGGTCCCCACTATAAGAAAGTGTACATGTAAACAAAGCGTGACGTCATCAGCTTTTCCGAGTCCTGTGGACACTTTTTTTTATCAGGCATATTAATACTCAAGCGGGATTTGAACCCACCACCTTTGCCATTCTAGAGCAGATGTCTTACCCGCTAGACCACTTAGCTTGCCTGGTTCGAGTCCTATTAGCAGAGTGGGTACCGTAGCGACTTAATAGATGTGAAATTTGCATCCCGGATAAAGAATATTATTTGTATTTTACCCTACACCAATGATAAAACTACTCTCAACTTCACTGGTTATACATGTATATAGTGATATAACTGTGCATAAAACTTGCTCTTACAATATTGTACGTGTATGCCTTCACTACATGATATGACTGGATGGCTTAGTTAATTCAAATCCACAGTGGATTAAACGTCAACAAACAAAGCTCCGTGGTACATGATGAGTGTTGTATTTGTTTATTTGATCAAGGCTTTTTTTCTCAAAATCTGTGAAGAATATTCCAGAGTTTGTACCAGAGACCTTACCTGAGATCGCACCACAGAGCATTTAGAAACCAAAAGTTTTCCGGGGCCCTTAAGCAGGCCCCGAACCCCACACTGTTTGAGCTTCGCACTACGCGCTCGTAGGCTCCACAACTTGACTTCACCATTTGCTGCTTGATAAATCTCACCTCCCCATCTGGAAAATCTTGGATCCACCCCTGCCACTGTTCGTCCAGCCCTGCAACTACAATGTGCAAACGGACTATATTTTCATGTCATTGATGATATGTCGATCATACTAGATATCTTATTTACATATACATATATTTAAAAAAAAAAACACTAATCTTTAGATGGCCCTCTTGAAAACCTCTGATAACATTTGGATAGGTTTTCATGGCCAATTTCAAAATGTGTTAACATTTGATTTCATTTAAAGGGCCACCTTGCCTTCGGATTGGGCTATAAAAAGCGTAGGGCCTATTGTTTTATAAGTGAATATGGTTTGACAAATTTTAAAAGTAGGACATAATGATTCATATAAGTATCCCTTCAAATTGTGTGTTATGTATTTAATTTTGTGAAGGAACACTGCTCGCCATTTTGTAGAATCAATCATTTCACTCAAAATGGCGGACCATATGTTTTTATGTAGAGTGTGGTTTTGGTGGTTGTATTTCCGAGAGGCAGATTCACATTTTATTGATTCACTTCTCACTAATTACAACACACGGTGGGTGTTTTATTGTATGGACAACTCTTAATTAAAAAGGATAAGGAGCAATTCCAAGCAGCAAAATAGTAAGAGATTTGAAGGCATGCAATGTGTCCATTTAATCCTATCAGGACCGTCCGGGGGGGGGGGTGGGGGCGGGAGGGGAGGGTGGCACAATATGCCCCCTACCAATTTTTTCCCTGTAACTTTTTAACGCTTATTCAAATGTTCTGACTTTTCCCGATATATATCTAGGATCATGTTGGCAAAAAAGAGTTGAAACCAGTGGTTAGTTGTTGCCGTGGCAACAATTTGTTTGACATTGGGTCACACGATTTAAATGTTTTTTAGTGATTTTTTTTTTACCTTTTGAACATAATTTCCACTTTTGTTTGTAATTTTTTTTTTTTGCCAGAAAAGTGATAGTGATAAATCATGTGATAGTCTGAAATGCTTTCATAATGCATGTAATTAGGGGGTCAATTACATTAATTTATTTTAACAATACAAATGTATAATGTTTTCAACATGCTAATTTCTTACTTGTCAGACCCAAAAATAATTTAGATTTGTCAACTAAGCCTTATTATTGCCGGGCCTTGGGCGGTGGTCATTTTGATTTTTAAAAGAAAAAAAAGGGCAAAAACAACCACAACATTTTCCCAAATGGGATAAATTAATGGATTATAGCGCCCCCAACGGTGGCTCCAGTTATTATAAGGTTGGAACTATCATGTAAAAAATGAACAAGTTTGCCAAGTTTCAAAACACTTGGACAAAATCTACAGAAATTCTAGGGAAACACAATTTTGACCAAAAGTGGGCCAAAAAAGTCAAAAACACCTCAAGTGACGATTTTCGCAAATCTTTTGACGTTATCATGTAGAACACGGTGAGTTGAGGTGGCAAGTTACATCAAACTTGGTCGAAAACTTTCGAAAATACGGGGGGTAGGGGTCCCCGTACATCCCCCAAAAACCCCGTTCCTGAGGTTTAACGCCCAGCTCATTCACTTTGCATGTTCTGATGCATAATTATCAACATTCATTAGTCAAAAGGAGTACATTTAATTCAATTTTCAACATTCACTGGTCAAATAAGATCATTGAAATTCATTAGGTCGCAAGGATCATTCAATTCCTCAAAAGCTAACAGTATAGAGGCTGGTCAACAATTCAATTTCATCGGGTAAAAGCCACCTTTCTCCAATCTGGAAACATATTGTATCATGACCCTCACCGCCCTCCTCAATGTAGCCTACTTTCCACAAAGCCAACCTTAATCAACTCCTATAAATTTCGTTTTTCACTTGAGTTTGTTGCCTTGCCATACTAACGCCCAAAATGTACAGGTCAGTTCATAAATCAAGGCCTACACTATTTTGTAAAAGAAGAAAATTCCCCCTTTTTTATTTTACATTTAGACAAGAAAAATAAAAACGCAAATAATAAAGAAAAAGGAAACAATCTTTATTGTCTCCCGTCCTGGTTTACGTGACCATTTATATTGACAAGTTGTGGGACCATTGTTTCTTTTGTACAGACTCTTTAGTTATAAATTGCCCTGCAAACAAAAATATTCAGATCGGCCACTTCATCCGCTAATTTATTATGCCATGGCTATGGTACAGCAAGATTATAAGATTAATAAGACTTAAGAGCCGAGCAGACAGATTTGCTATTAGACAATGATATATTGCTTAGCCAAAAGAGGTTACTCTCTTAAACATTTCCCTTGAAATTCAGTCTATTCGATTGAAACTAGGGACAAACTGCAAAACATTTGTCCCTGGCCTCAATCGAAAAGAGTGATTTTCAATCTAATAATAGTGATTTTCAATCTAACTATTAAGAGGTTACCAGCCAAAACATTACCAGTGACCGGTACCCCGCTAATTCTGATTGCCTCATTAAAAATAAACCAGTTCTACTCCAACATGCCATGGAGGTAGAAACTAAACATGCCAACGAAATTGGGCTTTTTGTTATGTGGTTTTTCGTCTCGCAGTGGTAAGCCGTGGATATCAAACCTCGCATTGTCACCTGCAGTTATCACAGCCACCCTGCTGGCCGTTTCTCCAACTGAAATAATGGGACTTAATGGCGGGACATCTGAAATGCATGAAATGGACAAAAACAACACGTGTCTTATTGTTCAGCTGATATTTTGTTTCTGGTTTTATAGATCTTTTAAAATCTTTATAGAGCCGTACCCGCTTCTACATGTGTGGATGGTTACTTACATCATACATTATGAAATTGAACCCTTGATGTTTTACGGTTCTTCCTGACGCAGTGGTAAGCCATGGGCGCCGTGGATATCAAACCTCGCATTGTCACCTGCAGTTATCACAGTCACCCTGCTGGCCATTTCACCAACTGAAATACTGGGACTTAATGGCGGGTAATCTGAAATTAAACAATAATGTGGTAATGGTATGGTTACAGAGTCCGCTATTACTAAGGGAATAAATGAGTGGCGACGAGTCCTTAAACGGCCGTTTAAAACCGGCAGGGTCGTGGCCGTGCGATGAAGGCCCGAGCAGAAGGCGAGGGCCTTTATCACACGGCCACGACCCTGCAAGGTTTAAAACGGCCGTTTAAGAACGAGTCACTACTCTTTTATTCCCATTCATAAATGCCCTTTTGTTAACAAGTATTGAAGAATATGTAAAATTGGTTTTAAAAAAGGTTGTGGATGGTTTCGTTCATTTGTCAGTTTGCAGTTCATGTTCAGGGGCCCTGCTTTGCCTGTGCGTGCGGTTGTCGCCTCCCCTATGTGTGATTTGCACGATTTAGAGTTTCAAAACACGAAACCAGACCAAATAACAGCTGTGTCCGACTGTTGGTCGTCGCGGCGACAAGGCTGTGGTGAAACTCGGAATCTTTAGAAATACATTGTTTTCACAGTAAAATAAGAGGAACTTTATAAAAACTGACAACTGCTGAAGAATGGAGAAAGAATTGAAGAAATGGTAACGTTGATCTGATTGGTGAGTGCGATTATTTACAACAGTTTGGATTTGTTTTACCGTTGGAAGCTTGTTCCGTCGTGACAGTGTGGGGCCCACAAATTGACCTTCAACAAATATGGCGACCGGAGTTTCAAAATAACTGGTATGCTGGTATGCGGTGCGCTGGTCCTATGGGCTGGTTACGCGTACCAGTTAATTCTGCGTACCAGTTAATACTGTTTGAATGGGATCTGAACAACGGTGAGAATTTATCACTTTTTAACAACTTTTAGTTTGCGGAGTGGATTTTCTGGACCAGTGCAACGCTCGATGAGAGTTAAAAGAGCACAAAGAGCCTAATTTTGGCAAGATCTGATTTCAAAAAAGAACTAGCCATGTAAACGTGAAGGGCAGAAAGTTTCGAATAGGATTTTATACATGTCACTCTATGAGGTTCATGGAGACGATAGCGGAACAAACCTCATAGTTCTAGGACTAGTCACATAATGTAGTTGATTTTTCATTTTCCTGCTTCTATAAAGCTGTAATTTCATCATTTGTGCACTGCTGGAACCTAGCTGGGCCTATTTGATGTTGACTGATCTTGGTCTGCTTTCTCCCTGACATATTTTCTGTTTGTTCTGCCTCTTCAACAATGACTTCCTCATCAGTTATATCGTCAATATCAAATTAAAGGTCAAAATTACATTGCAAGTCGTCAGACATTTTAATTTAAATCCAATAAATAAGTGTCTAAAAACTTCCTAAAATTTTATAGTGCACAAACAAACCAGCAAATGTGAGCAGACGATATTTTCTTAACACTTTTTACAAATCTGCAGCCTCGTCCCAAAACTTGCTTCTTCTTTTTTTTAATTAAAACTCCATTGTATTTCCTTACTAAATTTTAAAATTTAAAATAATATGATTTTACCTCATACAGTTTTTGTTTGTTTGTGAAAGTAACCGTCTTTAAAAAGTGTGTATTTATTATTTTGAAAAAAATATGCAAAATAATAAGTTAAAGCATAACAAAATCTCAAGTTTTGTTATTCATGTTCAGGGGCCATTCACACTCTGACTGGTTTTAAACAGCCCAGCTGTGTCTTTATCGGCCGTTTAAAGTCTCTTAGAAATGGTCATGTGACCACTTCTTAGCCAATAGGATTGTCTAAACTGTTTGGGGTATTTATGAATAAGGGAATAAAGGTGCGATGAATCGGTTTTTAACTATTGTTTAAAACCGATGAGGGGCCTGGTGGCCGATAATTGCCCGAGCCGAAGGCGAGGGCAATTATCGGCCACCAGGCCCCTCAGAGGTTTTAAACAATAGTTAAAAACCGATTCAGCACACCTGTATTCCCATTCATAAATGCCTTTCTGTCAAAAACATGCAAAAACCTTCAAAAATTGGGAACAAATCTGACAGTTTCTCAGCTCGACTCTGTGTTAAATTTCTTTCCTTATTTACGGGCCAATTCCTTGAACGGAATGTCGATCTTCATGTCTCTGCAGCTGTTATAGGCACTTGATGCCTTCTCGGCCAATCAGAAACCCAACAGCTGGAAACACGTATACTTTTTTATTCTGATACAGGGACCATATTTTTCGTTCGCAAGCTAGCCGGTTTTAAACACTTTTTACCGTGTTTATATCGCCCGTTTAAACATGGCCACGTGATGCCCTCTCGGCCAATCAGAATGGATAAACTGTCCCAGGTATTTATGAATACTACTTAAAGACTAGTGATAATGGTATTACATCAGAGGGCGCATTTCACTTTTAGCGGTTGCAGTTTGCACACTTACACAAATGGCTTTGAAAAGAAAGAACACGGAAAATAGTTGTTGGTACAATATGTATTTCGTACGAAGCGTAGTTAGGATTACTAATCCTCCCGGGCGGAACAGTGGAGCATGATTTTTTTGTTGTTCAAATATAACGGGTGTTCACTTTGAGTCATTACATAATTATTTGGAGTATGTCCAGTAATTATGTATGTTTTTGAAGTGTTATTTTATGTAACTATACATGCGTATGGGGGACTATTTGGTTACGGTGGGCAGAGGGTGATTTGCCCGAAGGTTTACACAGATAAAAAAACACAAATATCAAATTTTATTAAAAAAGGATTATTTTTTTGTTCCCCCTTGCTTTGCCCGAATTATTAGCAAAGTAACAGCGTGTCTAATATGATTGCTGCTGATGTTTGTTTTTGGTGACAGTTGTGGTACACGATTTGTTTATTTTATTGATTAATATTTGTTTTATAGTGAGTGCATGCTGCTGGCTAGGCATGCTGGGAGAGTCTCTCCCCCCCCCCCCCCCGTTTTCCCGACTTGGAGTCGTGTAGGCCATAAAAATACTGATTTTGTGGACTCTGCATTCACAATATGCAATAATAAAGTTTCCTATTGCCTTGGTAACTTGGTTGATTAGACGTACCTCCAGGAAATTTTCTGGTGCTCAGTGATGGACTTGGTTCAGGTGATGAGGATCGTCGCTCACACTTTACCGGAAACCGAAAAGAATAAAAAAACAATGTTTTAAAATTAACACCTGTCACTGCGTTTTAGAAGGATTTAAAGCTGCAGAGGTTTCACTCGGTTCGGAGCATTTGGCTGATCAGCGAAATAGAACCGTCTTTGATAGTCTAGTAGCTTGACTTGAATATAGTTGTGAACATATTGATGTGGGTTTGATGACTGTGGAGTTCGTTGTCACTTTTTTTAGACGTCTGAAAAAACGTACTTATCTCAATGGCATACTGTGACAAGTTGACTGGACAATTACAAATGTTGAAACATTGTTTGGTGCAATGCCAGAGGTTCAAAGTGCATCGGACTCAAGATCTGATTGCTGAATTATCAGTGTGTGGGTTTGATTCCCGGTCATGGCAATAATTTCCTTGAATAGCAAGGCACTTAAACATAATGGGAAACTTGTGAACGGTCCTTTTTCAAGGTTCTTACTAGAAGTACGCCACTCACACATCCTTATGCAGGGTACTTCATTGTTCAACTTATTGTCCCTATTCTAAAGAATTCCCATGTGGGGTCCGTTTGTTCCTGTTGAAATTGTTTTGTGGAGTCCATTGTTCTTTTGTTGTCAGGACTCAACAAGTACATGTGTAAGCCCAGAACAACACACGCAGTATTGAGCATGTGATGTGCGCTCGCTAAGAACTGTCGAAAGGACGGTTTGTCTGCTGCCGCCAACGTCCCAAAAGTCTCTCATTGCTCCGTGTTTAATGGGAACCTGAGAAGGCTGAGACACGTTTGATTAACCCCTTATAGTCGTTTCGGCGACATCAAATAATTATGAGAACTTTTAGTTGCTACTCCGCTTTCGATTTTGTTCGTGGTGTGTGGGTTTTCAGACAAATCACCCTTCACCAAATTTTCATTACAAGAAGGTTGATATTTCGGAATCAATTTTGATACATATATACGTACCGTGGTTGGATCAGGTGACAGCTGCACCTCAAGAAACTGCTGTCCACAAAGCACCACGACCGTTGACATTGTGGGGAAAGGCATGTCCCTGCCTGCAACTTTTAGCACGTGTATGGCCTCTAGTTTTTCATTGTCATTTTCTCTTAAGCTCTGGGTCTTCTTGGTACAGACGTTGCATCGGGGACCAAATGTGAAGTCTAGCTGCGGGTAGTCTCTTTTTATTATACTCTTTACAGCACCAACCAAGAACTCAAGCAACTTACGACAGGGATGCTTGGCGGGTTCAAAGGTCAAAACAGTAACTGACAGAAGCTGCTGGTGGGAGGCCCTCTTCTTTAACTGGAGCTTGAAGATAAAAAATCCGAAACGAAATTGGCATCGATCTGCAAATATAGGCGGTTCGGATTCGGGTTCCATATTGTCGGGATGGGTCAGGCATCTTGTCAAAAGACGGCAGTAAATGGTTCTGGGATCGAAGAAGCCAAAGTCAAAGTAAAACACCATCTCGGACGGCTGTGGTTCCCAAATCTTTCTCTCCTCACGCTGGAAAGAAGGCAACATGGCAGGAACAAGATGACGGTTTGAATCTGGCGCGATTGTACACATGAGGTCGTATGCTCTAAGTAGGCGGATGAACAGTGGGACAAGTTGAGGCATGTCGCAGTAGATATGTCCGAGCAATTTATTTGAAATAAACCCAGTTTTCTCGTAGATATTCCAATCAATGGCGAAGCGATGCTCACGAAGATGTCCACGTGGGATGTCTACTAACTTCTTCATGACGTCTACTAGAAACTGAGGATCAAGTACAACATATTGTCGTAGTATTTCATCTTCCTCTCTGTAGATGATCTCGCCTGCCTCGCAGAAATATGACAGCATTTTCTTCAACTGCTCATCGCCTTCTACATTGCATGTTTCTTTTGCCAGCTCTTGAATCTCTCCCAGTGTTGCTACATTTTTGGCAAAATCCGACGCCTGCGCCAGTTTCCGGCGGGTTTTGATCTTCCGGTAAAATACAAATACTTGATGGGATATTTCTCCTGGGCGTACTCAGCACTCTCGATCCGCTTGAATATCTCTGCTCTCAGCTTTTGGAAGTTTTCGTCAAGGGAGTTTGAATTCTCAACCAGAAATAAAGGCCTGTCGTCGATCGGGTTGAGGACAAGACGGTGACAATATTCGGGAGTTATTTGGCCGTGGAGTTTATCAGTGAAACACTTTTTGTCTGTCTCTGAAACACTGGCTTCATGGGTACCAACAATCACGACGACAGCATCTGGGTGCTGCGCGTGCACACAAACAGAGTTAAGCCAAAATATAAGTTTCTGAAGTTGTTCATCTTCGTCAGAGACAGCTGCCTCTAGGTTGAAGACAATCACGTACAAGGCTCGATCGGGCATAAACACATGGTGGGTACAGTGGTACAATGTGTCTCCAGCGAAGTCCCACAGACTCAGTTTGGTCTCAAGGAGAGGTTGTCCTTGAGCTGCGGCTTTCATCTGTTCTCTGATAATTTTGACTGGGAATGTTGGATTCGCACGCCATATCTTGCAAGCAGTGTGTAGATCAAATAATGGATGAGCAGTGACAGAAATAATGTAAACGGTCAGAGCCCCCAAAGAACATTCAGGTACCCTCAAAGACCAGCCACAAATATAGGCCAAGTAAAAACCAATGCTCAATCCAGTAACTTTCTTGGTGACATAACTTGCTTGAAATCCATACTTGAGAACAAGTCTACGACCAAAGATGTTGCCCCACGTCGTTCCAAAGACCATGGCGCAACCGTTCAGAAAGATAAACCAATAAATTCGGCACCATTTGGCTTTCTTTGTACATGCTTATGTATTATTTGTGTGTTTCACTGCACGTCCAGCGCCTGCAACTACAATGTGCGAACTGACTATCCGTTACTTATTATTGATGAAACATCATTATAAATAACACATATATCTTACTAGATATCTTACTTACTATAACAAACAAGAAAAAATAACAACAGTAATAAAGTAATAAAGACACCTCTACATGGAGTATCTATTCACAGATGACCCTCTTGAAAACCCTGATAACATTTATTGTATTATGTATTATAAGATTTTATTTGGGCGTTCATATGCGTCTTAAACTCTGCAGACCCTGGTTCGAATCCAGTCTCGGACCTGATGAGTCTAGCGTGTGGATTAAACCTTTTTCCAATCTGTGGTTTCCTCCCACATCCAAAACTGATGTTTTTACCTTCTTCACTTCAGAGGTACCATGGGCAAACGGGTAATCACCTCTGAAGGTTCCTTGGTTATACTACCAGAAAGATTGAAAAAAAAAATGAGTCATCAAAATAATACTGGAATGTCGCTATCAGAATGTCCACGATGTTCCAGTATTAATAATTAAATATTACTGATAATGAAACCAAGGGACCCTTAAAAGTGACTTGCACTGTGACAAGTAGGCCTGAAGATACCCGTGTAGAGAAGATGTTGAAGAAATGTCAGTTTTTAGATGTGGGAGGAAACCCCCAAATAGGGAAAACGCACGCAATCAGGTAGGGACTGAAAACCCAATCCACATGCAAGGCTCTGGTCCGGGATTCGAACTGGGGTCCACAGAGGTGAAAGGCAGGGAAAGAAACAACTGAGCCAACCGGAATGCTCTATCAATTTCCTTTACACATGTTGTAACCCGAGAGACCCCTTTCTCCAATCTCGAAGCGTAACTTATATTTCATGACCCTCACCCCTCCCCAATCCTTTCCACAAAGCCAACAAAATCAACGCCAAATATTGTATCTTTCAAAATGAGGTTGTCGCCTCGCCATATCTAACGCCCGCAAATTCTCCGTCCCCTGTTTCTTCCCAATATGTATAAGTCAATTTTATACAATCAACTCTCGTACACTAAGCGAATAGTAGGTCTACACTATTTTTTTTTTAAAGTTTAACAGGAATTGTTTGTTTAGTTATTTATTTATTATAGGTTTTCCTGGCCAATTTCAGCGAAAATCCTTTCAACTTAATACTGGGGTCATTCAGGTTCGCTTGAAAATAAATCCTCGGGTACATCAGCATTCAACAGATAAATGAGTCATTCAATTTCGACACTTCAGCATTCATTCGACAATAAAATCATTAACTTTAAAATGGTCACTTAGTTCATTCAAATTTGTCAAAGCAAGCAGCAACGGGCTGGTCGACTATTCATTTTCGTCAACAGGCAAACATTTTAGAAATGTTTGCACTCAAATTCGTTTCTTTGGTATGCGCTTTCTTGTTCGTATATGCCTATTTTTTTTTTTATAAAGAATTCATTTCTACACTGTTGCCGAGTTATACCTCTCACTAACGATTTTGAAGCAAAAATGGCTGCCCGTGGTCATTACAGAAGAATGAGCAATGTAGATAGAGGAAGGCTGATTGAAGCATTCGGGGGTTTAATTTGCAAGGTCTTAACATTAACGAACAAAGAAGATGACAAACAAGTGAATTTAAGACCAAAGCAAACATTTACAATGCAAGCAAATGCAAGCAAAATATTGTTTATTGTTTTGTATACTTGTGTGCCATAAAACGTTATTGAACTGTTCTTAGGCACATTTTAAAGTTTAATCATGGGGTAACAAAGCAAAAGGAACACATTTGCAATTAAGACGAAAAAAATAATTAAATGAGACGCATAAGACAGATAATCTACACAACTGCCAGAAAAAGAACATTATCGCTAACTTTAAACGCAAGCATAAGCCGTGTCATACTCATGAACGGTCAAATGTTGAAATCTGTTGCTCATAAACGAAAAAGAAAAGAACAATAGGTACAAAATCGCAGTGCGCTTTGATGACTCTGAATTTGATTGTACCTATTGGTGAATATTCAACATAAGAAAGACGATCTTGTAGTCTTGAATGCCTATAAACGAAATAGAAAGAAAATAATGGGATCCTGGGTGCACGAAAACGAAATTGAACCCAAAGAGAAACCCCAGCTTGACTGAGTTAGAGAAATCGCGTGAATTTGAAAGCACAATAATGAAATTGAATGATCTTTTGCTGAAATTGGCCGGGAAAACCTATATTATATGTTGTTTTACATTTAGAGAAGACAAATTAAACAACTCAAATAAATAAACAATAAAAATAGCAATAATCCGTTTTTTCTACCGTCCTGGTTCCTGTATCCAAGTGGGATCGATGTTTCTTCCGTTTAGAACATTAGTTATAAGTCGCCCTACAAAAAGAAAATATTAAGATCCTCCACTTCTTCAGCTAAGTATTAGGTATGGCTATGGTACAACAAGTTTATAAAATAATCTACAAAGTAGCATAAAATCTTGCTTAGCCAAATGAAGTTTCCAGCCAAAAATGTTGTTTAATGTACATTACCAGTGACCAGTACCCGACTAATTCTGCTTGTCGCATAAAAAAATCTGCTCAACATACCAACGAAATTGGGCTTTTTCTTTTATGGTTTTTCGTCTCGCAGTGGTAAGCCGTGGATATCAAACCTCGCATTGTCACCTGCAGTTATCACAGTCACCCTGCTGGCCGTTTCACCAACTGAAATACTGGGACTTAATGGCGGCACACCTGAAATTATACAATAATGTGGTAAATATTGACTCAATGAGTTGCACAGTGTCCGCTATCACTACATAAGTGATAATGTACAACAATAGAGGGCGCGTGTTTACACACACACACACACACGCACACACACACACCCACACACACACACACACACCAGTGTGTTTTTACCTCCAATCGGGGACCTCCTATTGTCCCTCTTTTGTTTGTACTTTAACTTTTTAGCAACAGCTCCCATTGGTTTTGAACACGATTTCCAACTGGGGACCTTTTCCAGCCGGGGACCCTATTGTCCTCTTTTGTTATAAGTCCCCGGTTTGAATGCCTAAACAAACTCACACACCCACACACACACTATGTTTATGTTGTAGACCGAGGACATTCCTTTGTTCTCCCATTGTTGGGACTTAGTTTTTTTAGCGACGTCCCAATTGGTTTTGTACACGAAACATACCGAGGACTGTCCTCGGATGTCATTTTCCCGGATCCCTTTGTTAAAGTCCTCGGTTTGAGTGCCCAGACATGCCCACTACACAAACACACAATAAAAATGGCTGTGAAAAGAAAAGGTGAAAAATAGTTCTCAGGACAATAATATTCTCTTTTGTTTTGTAATTGTCACGTTTAAAGGTTTTAGTCATTAAGTATATCCCGGTAATTGTATGTTATTCAAGTGTTATTTTTATGTAACCAAAGATAAACTGTGATGCATATTGATATGGGACAAGTTAGGCGCCCAGAGAAAGTTTCCTGATCTATCTCTCGCTACTCAAGGGTGCATTCAAACTGCAGACACAATGTGAAGGAACATGAAGTAGTTTTTGTCCGTTTTTTGCAGGAGACATGACCTGGATTGGGGGCTAAAATTTCATCGTCTTATTAATTTTAGTATAACAAAGCGGAGGCTTGGTTGGTGAGTTTTATGTTTCTTCTTCTTCTTATTATTATTATGTGGATTTATCGGTGTTTCAATACGGTGTTTTAATGTCAGAACAGCATTTCTATTATGATTATGTTTAATTGTTTAAAATGAAGGTTTCGTCTGCATAACATTAAATTATTATATAGGTTTAAGATCTGAACGTAAAACAGTTAGGTCTCTTTTTTCTTCTCTTCTTCTTTTTTCTGTTTTCCATTTTGGAGTAGGCTATAAAAATACTCTTTTTGAGGACTTTGCATTCACATGCAATGATAAACTTTTCCATTGGCCCCTTTTACCGTAACTTGGTTGATTAGACGTACCTCCTGACGATGTACTGGTGCTTGGTGATGGACTTAGTTCAGGTGATGAGGATCGTCGGCCACACTTCACCCGAAGCTGAAGAGAATGAAAAAACAATGCTTGTCACTGTGTTTTAGAAGGATTTCAAGCTGCAGAGGTTTTTCTAAAGGTCTGAGCATTTGGCTGATCAGCGAAACAGAACTTTTGGTATGCCTGCAGTGGTTTGACTTTAAGATAGTTGTGAACAAAAACATATATGGGTTTGATGACTGTGGAATTCGTTAACGATATTTTAGACGTCTAAAAACACTACCGATTGGCATACTGTGCCCAATTGACCAGTCAAACGTTGACACATTGTTCGGGGCAACGCCAGAGATTCAAAATGATGACGAGAATATTTCACCATCGTTGACGCCCTCATATTTTGGATCTCTTCTATTGAATACTTTTAGATATCAAAACTAGTCACAACGTGTGTCCTAGCCGAGCGGTCAGGTGCATCAGACTTAAGTTTGAACTGCTGATTCATCAGTGTCCGGGTTTGATTCTCGGTCATGACAGATGTCCTTGAGCAAGGCATTTTTAATCAGAATTGCTTCTCTTTAACAAACACGGTGTATAAATGGGAACCTGGGAGGGCTGAGACAGTATCATTTTTGATTAACCCCTTAGCACTAAGCAGTTTTGGGTATCCTCCCCAGGGAATTGAGAAAGGCCGAGGAATGGTCTAAGTTTGCCTGATGCACATGCACGGGGGGGGGGGGGGGATGGCTTTTCAGTAGGGTGGCCAGGTACAATTTTTTTAATGAATTACATGTATCTACATGTGTTTGTTGTGTTGGGGGCACCTGGGGCACTGGAAATTTGTGGGGGGCACGTGCCCCCATGCCCCCCTTGGCTACGCAGTTGTGCACATGTAAAGTGACTTGATCTAGCTACTAAGATATGTGTGCTATAAAAGAAACGCGTATTATTATAACAGCAGCGGCAGCATAGATGACTGTAATATCTCAAAGGGACACATTGCCTTCGAGTTGGGCGCTTTTGGGCTATAACAGGCGTATCTTATGAAATGAATGTGATTGGAAAGATAGGGCCTATTTAAAAAAGTGGAATATAATGACTCACATAAATAGCCCTTGAAATTGAGTGTTTTTGTTTTGTTTTATTTTGACAGAACACGGTCCGCCATTTTACAGAACCAAATTTTTGAGTGGCGGACCATAATATGTAGAGTTTGGTTCCGCTGGTTGTATTTCCAATAGGCGAATCTATGTTTTTATCATCACTACACACTAATTCCGGCACACTGTAGGTGTTTTTATTGCACGGGCAACTCTTAAATAACGGTAAGGAGTAATTCCAAACAGCCAAATAACAAGATATTTGAAGGTACATGTAATGTGTCCCTTTAAAACAATTTCAATCTCAATACTAACAGCGGCAACATGGTTTCGATCCTCCAATGTTCCTACCTGCGGCGTCAGATAAACCTTGTGGTATTTCCCCAGGTCCATGAACGTCTCATACTGCATATTAGCGGTAGGGAACTCCTTGTCGTCACCGCACACCTTCAGGACTCTCAGGCGGTCCTCGGTGCTACAAACACGGCACACTGGCCCACAGGTGTACGGTAGCTTTGGGAAATCCATCTGACGGATTTCCTTAAGAAGCTGCCGAAGATACCGAAGGATCTTGCATGCAAGGAGAAACAATATTATCATAGACATGCAAAAGTAGCTCTGGAGTTGATTTTTTTTTACAACCCACATCAGTAAATGCTTCATGTCGGATAAAGATCTTGTTCCAAAAAAGAAAACTCACGTTTCGATATTACATGGTTAAAGTTGGCTCTCATAACTCTTATATAGGTCTAATAAAGGAAAGGCACATTTTATAAAACGGCATTTTTTTCTGCAATAAATATCGTACAAATGCAAATGACACAGAGGGTTTAAAACCAGGTCTTCTAATCTTCCGTGGTCACGTTACTAATTTTATGGGAGACAAGGAAAATGAAGATCTCTGTTTTTCTTTTGACTGTTTTCCCCACAAGTCCCCTTTTTCTCCATTTGTGAAGTATAACGTTTGATTTTATTTGAAACAATGAACGTTTTTATGTAGCACGGTGTAAGTTTGTGTCACTGATAATTATAAGCTGCTGATAATTATAAGCTGCTAAGTCTTCATGATCGTTATTGTTTGTTGGTGTTGTGTTACCTTTAGTGAGCAACAATTTTGACCATCATGTAGTATAGTCACTTGTATTGTGTTCTGCGAGACTGATATCTTTTGTAACCTCATGGTATAGAAATTGGCTTGCTGATATCTAAAACGCCCTCTCGTGCTATAAACCTGCACAAAGAAAAACAATTATTAAATAACACGAACTCGCAATAGTTGGGTCTAAATAAATCATTTTTAACGAGTCACACTTCGACTCTGTGCATTAATTCGCATAAAAATTCCCTTTGATCATACGTCTAGTTCACATGCCGACCGGAATTCAATCATATGTAGTTCAACTTTCAATTCATTTGTTTCATCCTTAAAGCTTTAAAGGGAACTTATATCAACTGAAAACAGTGAATGTTTCTTGGGTCTGCAGAAACTTGGTCTTACCCAGTTTATATGACCTTTAAAGGGAGGTTCATATAAACGGAAAACAGTCATGCTGTTATCAACATGTTGAGTCTACATACAACTCGGTCTTACACTCACCAGTTCACCGGCGTCCCTGTCACACCAACACTTTGCAAGGAGGCGATGGAAGATGGAGTCGGCAGAAACGTAACCGAAGTCAAAGAAATAGTCTTCATCTTTTTCGGATGGTTCCCAGAAATCCTCATTGTCTCCAGTGAACGCCGGGAGATGACTTGGTATGATGAAGTAGTGGGGAAGCCCCGGTGTGGTTGGTGATTCGCCGGGAGTCGGGGGGAGGTCACCATCAGGAGAGGCTGGCCGTGAAAAGTCTACCTCATCGGAATATGGAACGAATGGATTTGCTGAGTGAACAGGAATAGCCAAGTTATAAGCTTTCATCAGTCGTATAACACAGGGCAGCAGCGTGTCTGATCCAACTACAGACTTGAAAAGTTTCAAGGAAGCCACACCTTTATCTTCCAATGCTGACCAGTCATCTGTTTCGGTCAAAGTCCGAGAAGCCTTTGGAGGAATGCAGACGACTGTCTTCAGTACATCCAGTAGATTCTGAGGAGTGATGACAACATACTCTTTAAGTATCTCATCATCTTCTCGGTAGATGACATCTCCAGTGCGGTGCAGCCCGGCCAAGACCTCCTGCAGATCACCAATCGTCATGCCGTCCTCCGCAATCTCATCAAGGAGATCAGTTGTGGTCATGATCCAGTCATCTGATTGTAACTGTTTTATTTTGTTGAGTATGCTCAGGTATCGGATAGGGAACAGCTCAGTCATCAGCGGTGTTGTCTTGGCAATATTTAAAATAGCCTGGCGTAGGATCATCCCATCCTCGTCCATCGGTTTGGAATTCTCCACAGTGTAGAGAGGACCCTTGTCACCATTGATTGCCAATATGCTGCAAAAGTCCCTGTAGAGTTGGCCGTCAACTTGAGCCGCGAAGCTGTCAACAAACTCCTTCGTGACGCTGTCTCGATGGGTACCAACCATAAACACCAGGGTGCTTGGATTCTTGGAGTGAGCTTTCAAGGTAAACAGCCACTGTCGCAATCGATCAAGTTGCCCGTCTTCATTCCTCATGGCGTCATTTAAAGAGAACACCAGAAGGTAAACTGCTTCCGCTGGTCTAAAAAATTGCTGCATTTTTTGGTAAATACTATCGCCAGCATTGTCCCAAAAGTGTAGCTTAATGGTTACAGGGTTGTGTTTATTTGCGGAATCCATCAGGAAGTATCGGAAAGTTGAAATCGGAATGCCCTGCTTGTTTTCCAAATGCCAAACTTTCTTGGCAACCAGAAAGTCGTAAAACAAAAACCCAAGTGCAGCGAGCACAGAACAAGCAATCGAGACAAAATCCCCATTCCTAATTATCAACCTCCAACCAATGAGGTGGCCGAGTGCAATACCTACCGCAAAACCAAACGTTTTCTTCGCATAGTACGGAAGCTTAAGCTTTCTTTCAGCCACAGTCGCACGGCCTTTAATGACACCGTAGGTGTAACTGATCCCCATAAACATACCAATCAGTATGTCAGACACATAGTAAGTGAAGAACTGCTGTAGTTGAATGAGTAGACTAATGATCGTCAACAGAATCAGGAGAATCACCGAGTACATCCTGATGTTTCTGCGAGATATGTAGATATTGAGTCCCCCGCGCATAATAAAAACGCCTATGAGGTTCCCAATGGTTACTGCTACTACATCCTTGATGTGCTTAAGGTAAACTGACTGGTGTGTCAACAGGCAGAAAGCAATTGCCATTCCACTACGGCACCCTGTACCACAAAGCAACCCAAACAACAGGCTGAGGGCACATGTGCCAGCAGCCAAGCTCACAAATACCGACACAGCCCACCACTGACAAGGGGAGACATCCGTCTGGATCATATCTCCACCAAAACTGAAGTAATCTTTTGCAGTTACTGCAACGTCGATTGCAATAATTTGTAATCCAACAGATGTTATGAACCGATAGGCAGTGTTAAAGTCGCCTTTGACCAATGGGACGGAGGCAAATATAGAGAGCCAGCAAACAGCCCCGTACCCATCAATTACAAACGGATTCACGATGAAGAGTAAAATGGTTGGTCCTGTGAGTTCCATCTGATAAACCATACAGAGAAATAGCTGTATAATTGTTTGAAATACTTTCTCGGGGGTCAGTTGTGTTGAAGTGGATTTTTTAAAAGATTGTTTGCGTTTTCTATTGTCTTGGAAACTCAGCAGCTTTTTGACAGGGTGTATGTTAGGGTTCACTGTGTTTGGTTTATCTCTGTGTAATGTTCCACCTAAGCTGTCTATTCCCTTACACACACACACCAAGCGGCGTTGAGACCAGGGTCGTCTGCTGAAGTGCACGCGCCATCTTCGCAAGGTTTCCAAGCTGGATCACGCTCTGATGTTTCGCAAATGGTGATCTCGATACCCTCCGTAGCTTGTGGTTCCGCATGAGGATCACACACATCCCCTGGAGGTACTGCAGGGTGCTAGACTTGCCAACACCCTTGTCCCCAATGGTGAGGATTCTGAGTCGATTGCACGGTAGAGATCCGTTGTTGAGAGCATCTCGGTAGTCTTGATGTAAGCGGTGGTCTTGAGCCAGCACACTGCGATTGAAACTGCGACTGAAACCGGAGAAACCACCAAGATAAGACGAAAAAGTTGCATCCATGTTAACCTGTCGATAACGAAAGAAGGAAAATTTCCTCAGCCACTGGATTGTCAAATAAATCCCCATTGGAATCCCCCTCCAATATATACATTGGAGAGATATTTAAAACCCATAAAACATTTGCATTAACGGGATCCTAAAGTCACGTCATCCTTTTCAAATTGGATGTTGAATAATTAATATTATTTAGAAGCCTGATTTGGGGGTCTGTAGCCGACATGAGAGGGAATTCTGACATGATGATGATGGTGAGGATGATGATGATGATGATGAGGAGGAGGAGGAGGAGGAGGAGGAAGAGGAAGAGGAGGAGGAGGAGGAGGAGGAGGAGGAGGAGGAGGAAGAGGAAGAGGAGGAGGAGGAGGAGGAAGAAGAGGAGGAAGAGGAGGATTACGACAATCAGGTGGGAAGAATTTGACGAGAGCGATTATAATAATGATGTGGACGAGGAATATTGCACATCGCGATGGGCGACGGCACGACGCGACGGAAAAAGGCAACGGCACGATGCAACGACAACACACAACAGCACGACGCAACGGTACAACACTACGGCACGACGTGATGGCACGACGGTACGACACGACGCGACGGCACTGTCACTGTATTACAGCAATGGCAAAACAGGCGACAGCATACCGCAACGGCACGACGCCACGGGTGACGGCACGACGCGACGGCACGACGCGAGAACGAGACGCGACGGGCATTAGTCGTCTACAGAACACCTTAGCATTCATCCTGGAGTGGCAGGCCAACTGGTTGGTAAGTACGCCTAACGTATGTAAAGTTATTTTATTCCTGCTTATTTACAGAGGCGTTTACAATTTTAATATACTACGATAAACACAAACTCAACCATTTTCAGTGTCATGTGATCATGTTATAAAAGTATCATTTTATATGATATACATACAGTTAATCTTTAACAAAAACTTTTTCACGAAGATTGTATTCTGACTGCATGTTTTCATCCCGTCTAATCCTGTGTCTTCGATGGGATTTAATCCTTCACAATGGCCATCAACTGACTGGCTAGACCGTTCGCAGGCGTCCATCCCTCTACCATTGTCAAGGGATCATCAACGCAGCTGCTGTTTTCCGATGACGTCATCGAGGCGTCCCTATTGCACCGTCCTGTGTAATTTTTCCCCATAAAAACACATAACACTTTACCGAAAGTCCACTACTTCTTGCGCAATCGTTCCCATATTCTAGGTCAAACGATCTCATCCCAATAAACCTCCGTTATTCACCATGTTCCCATGGCGATAGGTCAAAGTGAGGCCAAAACATCTTACTCCAACCCTCCATTATTCATTATATTGTTGCCTCGGAATAGGTCAAAGTGGGGCCAACACATCTTACCCCAAACCCTCCACCATACATATTATAATTATATTATAATAGGTCAAACTGGGGCAGAACATCTTACCATTTCTATTCTTATCCCATTACCATTATATTTCCGGCACAGTTTGAGGGAAAACTTTTGTCCTCCGAGGGAAAGGTCAAAGTGTGCCAGGAAGGCCACCTTAACTGCTCACATCGGTGTAGGATAAAACACCAAACATAGTACTCACGAATGCTTTATTGAAAAGTAGACAGGAGACCACATGTAACAATTAACGTGCCAATTAATTTCTGGGACTGAAGCTTGAGGTTCAAGCAGTTCATTATATTATAGCATTTTACAACAGCGGTTGTAAACACGCGGGTCATCAGAGACTCAAAATAAATTTGTATAAATGAAGTCATTGTTGCTCTTATTTGTAGGTTTAAATTGGTTTAGACTCCTTGCTCTACATTCAGACTAAAAAATGCTTGCATTTTATGCGAAACACTAGGGCAAAAACTCTGTTGGGGAATTCCCTGGCTCATTTTTTGGCTTCACTTCCCCCCAAACCCTGAGTAGTGGTGACTGTATGTGAAAGGTCGAGTTATCTCCGGGCGGCATTCTGCCAACTGATGAAGAAAGTTGTCGCTACTTAAGCCCGTACACATTTTTCGTAATAAGCTGGTCCATGGAGGAAGATCTTTGATAGGATTATACAGGTTTCGGGGAAAAGGCTATAAAAACGTAAGTTCGAGGATATTTAGTGGACTTCCAAACACACACAGAGCAGCGTGAAAGTGTCAGAAGGGTTCACATAGTTGTGATAGATGTTAAATTTGCATCGGGGATAAGAATATTATTTGTGTTGTTTGCCTACACACCGATGTGTGTTATGCACCCACGACCCCCGCTATTCTAAAGTCAATACATTCTTGAGTAAATGCATAGCTGTTATCGAGGTTTAGAAAAACATAGGCTACACAGCCGTTTGTTTAAATCAAAGTCGTCACATGTTACTTTTTGCGATAACTACCAAATGCGTTGGTTTCTTTTGTCAGTTTGTGTAGATAATAATACTGTACTTATTTCAATTGCTGCAAACCTATTAATAAGCACCGGTTTGGGGTCTTGAATGAAATGCTAATTTCAAAACTTTGTCAGTATCCGACGGAATTGTATTGAACGAACATTAACCGTGTTTACCCAGCACCGATGTGTGTTTAGCACCTTTCCTGGGTCCTGGGTGGATTTCCAGCCGCGATCTTTGTCCTCCTAGATGTCAAACCACTAGACATTCAAGCTTGCCCGGTATAGCTAGAAAGTAAATGAGCCTTGATTCAAATTAATCATTGTTAATACTACAGTGTAGTAGCCTATGTGATGGAAATACACACTTACCCGTTGGAGTTAGCAACTTAATCAGCCATGTATTTATGTCAAGAAGTTCTATGACATGATGGTGCATGTCCATGATATTTATGCTCTTATTCCCCACATAAAAAAACACAGAAGTGTCTGGTCGCAAAAGTGGGACTGTGTGACATTTCGCAACCACTATACCAGATGAATTCCCACGGTGAGTTAGTTTGGAAACGACTTCTGTATCGAACATGTGATCACAACGACTTCCGTTTGTTCCATGCAGGAAACATATAGTGGATTTAGTTTTAGTTTTGGAGCTTGCCATAATGCCATGCCACCCTGGGCCCAAGGGTTGTCATGTACATGTATGTGGGTTACCCGTTTACACATTCAAATGCTCTATCACAGAGGTCCGTTAGACCGATAACGCGATCAATGTTTACATGTCATCATGTGACTTACAGTGGGTACTACGTCATCTCAGCTGATGACAAAGACGTGCAAGGACTACAGAGTCACACGGAAAGTCGGTCTTTGGAAAATAGCACAGTTACTGAGCCCGTTTAAAAGGTTTATTTTGAGTTGCATTACCGGCGTTGGACCACGATGTATAGCCACCCGCCTGTGATTTTGTTAGTCTGGTTCCCAGACTTCAAAATCTCCGACTATTCTTTATCGATTTTAGGGTCCGGTATCACCCGAGGGTCACGTGACAAAAAAGAGGAATTCCTAATTTTCCCGAGAAATCTCCAAAATGCTCATTGTCGTCAACATTCGGACAGTGTCGTTGATGGTCAGAAATTTCTTTTGTTGATAAAAATTCAAAATATTTGCAAACACATCCCATTATTGTTTTTGTTTTTGTTTGTTTTTCCCCAACAAATTCAACACTATTTTTGAATATATTTGTAGCGTTTTTACAAAATTTGATTATCCCAGGCTTTTTGAAAGTAAACAAAGCCCGTCATCAGTGCTCCCTTTTTTATAATAATAACAATAACCAGTTCTTATAAAGCGCATTTCACAATAACGTCTCAAAGCGCTTTACATTACGTCGGCTCAGAACTATAAGGTCATTAACTTTCGTAATCGACAAAAAGTCATTAACATTTCCAAACTAAAAACAGTAAATAAGATTTAAAAATCAAAAACTAGTGTTTGTCTATCCAAAAAGTAGTTGAACCTGCTATTTTATACTAATTTTTTGATAGATAAACCATTAGTTTTTAATTTTTAAATCTTATTTACTGTTTTTTAGTTTGGAAATGTTAATGTTAAAGATTACGGGAGTTAATGACCTTATAGTTCTGAGCCGACGATTAGTGCCCTGGTCATTCGGCCAAACATTCCTGTAATCTTTCTCAGCTCCATTATTGTATACGAAACGTGAAAGGCCTCCAGTATCTTATGTGTATCCCCCACCATAGGACGACGATAATATCAACTTTGAGGAAGTTTGTAACAAAAACGTTTAAGTGGAACAAGACTCATCCAAAGCTTCTCTGTTTATTAGTGAGGGTATTGGTGGTGGTCCTAAACTCACAGCTCTCCGAGACCAACACGAACATGAAAACGAAATGATTTAATAATCGGCCTGTCCCATTTTCATACAAAGCTTTGCGAAGAGAACTACCACAACCACACCAAGTATAAACATGCGTCATGGAGGTCACACTACTCATATCACCCTATATAGATCGTATAATAGTCGTATCACCTGCTATCTCATTTGGACAAGGGTTTTACCCTAATGCATCTTAAAATAAATTTAATACAAACACTTAATAAAAAAAGTCTTATACCGTGGTTTTAAACTAATATTTATATCAAGTTTTAATCTAATGACCATAGAAAACTTTATCTCACAGCAGTAACAGTAATTCATAAATACCCAAGACAGTTTAGGCATTTCTATTGGTTTAAAGGTAGTCACATGACCGCATTTACCTGGTATTAAACGGCTGATAAAAACGAGGCTACAGCTGTTTAAGAACGGTTACTTTAGTCTAGTTTCCTGCTTTGATACTCTAACGATAGAAGACGTATATGAAGAGGCGCGAAACTGACCCCATAGTGCAAAGCTGGGTTCCTGGACTAACAGCAAAAAACATTGCAAAGCGAGCAAGATTTGTTGTGTCGTTTTCTTATTTTTTCGACCATTTATTTCTTAAAAATAAAAGGGCATTTATGGAAGGAAGTGAAAGAGTGCTGACTCGGTCCTAATCGGCCGTTTAAAACCTTATATCACACGGGTCGCGACACGGACGGATTTAAACG
The DNA here is from genome assembly GCA_911728455.2 of Marthasterias glacialis. Lineage (NCBI taxonomy): Eukaryota > Metazoa > Echinodermata > Asteroidea > Forcipulatida > Asteriidae > Marthasterias > Marthasterias glacialis. The sequence goes on along the minus strand of OU452225.1, from coordinate 7,405,777 downwards.
GCCGATTAGACCTCGTCGTATAATAATTAAATACAAAATATCGTCCCGAAAACAAAAATAATAATAATACAGGGGTCTTCCTTTTCCCGCATTTTTCCTTGGGTGGCTTTTCGTTTTTTGTTTTCCTGACAGTTGAACCTATTTCTTCGTCATCTTCTTTTCACACGCGTCTACAGGCCAACGGGTAAGAGGGCACCTCTGAAGGTTTCAATATCGCAAAAACTAGAACCAACAACACCCTTTCTCAACAACATAATTAGTTTCTGATCAACAACTCTCTAAACACCCTTTCCACTCAAATCCCATTTAATCAACTCCCTGTTTTATTTTTCACTACCGAATTTGTCGGCTAAGCTCCCACTTTTGAAATCTGCTTTGCACATAAAATCTTGCGGCAGCAAAAACAATTTAACAGCCACGAATGTTGAATGTGTAATGTACATTACTGATGTAGTGACTAGTACCACGCTAATGTTTGCTTAGCAGACTAATTTCTTCTGCACATTTCTCTGCTCAACATCTTATATGAAATATGAAATCTTATACTATGAAATTGAACCCTTGATGTTTTACGGTTCTTCCTGACGCAGTGGTAAGCCATTAGCGCCGTGGATATCAAACCTCGCATTGTCACCTGCAGTTATCACAGTCACCCTGCTGGCCGTTTCTCCGACAGAAATAATGGGACTTAATGGCGGGACATCTGAAATTAGACAAAATCAGCACGTGTCTTATTGTTCAGCTGACATTTTGTGTGTGGTTTTATAGATCTTTTATAATCATTATGGAGCTGTACCGCTTCTGCACGTGTGGATGGTTACTTTGAAAAAAGTCAAAGTTGTTTGTTTTAAATAACATAATATTTAAGATGTAAACGTAAATATGGCTCTTTTCTAAGTTTATTTCTAGTTCGGTTTGGATTAGTGTTGGCCATAATACTGGTTTTGAAGACTTTGCTTTCATTTACAATAATGAACTTTCACTTTTACCCCCTCTTATGGTAAACTTTGTTGATTTTAAGACATACCTTCAGACGTCCTACCAGTGCTCGGTGATGCACTTAGCTCTGGGGACGAGGATCGTCGTCCACAATTTACCCGTAGCTGAGAAAAACAACAACAACATGTTTCAATAAAACACCTGTCACTGTGCTTATAAAAGGACTTAAATCTATAGAGGTTCTCTAAAGGTCGGCAAAAAAATTTAATTTGTCTGATCAACGAAATAAAACTTCCCGTACATGAGTTTTTGTTTAATGCTATTTTAAACATCTTTAAAAAGACTGCATTTTTCATGTGGCATGTTGTGCCAATTTGACCAGAGATAAACTTTGACACAGTGCGGCCAGAAAATGCCAGAAATTCATTATTGACGTCCCTAATACTTTGGATCTCTCCAACTGAAAGTTTAAAAAGAAGCTATAAAACCTAGTCACATGAGCAGCAGCCGCATGGTTGGTAATCAGAACGTTTACTTTTCAACAAAATAACAATTTCAATCTCAATACTAACAGCGGCAATAATGGTTTCGATCCTCCAATGTTCCTACCTGCGGTGTCAGATAAACCTTGTGGTATTTTCCCAGGTCCATGAACGTCTCATACTGCATATTAGCGGTAGGGAACTCCTTGTCATCACCGCACACCTTCAGGACTCTCAGACGGTCCTCAGTGCTACAAACACGGCACACTGGCCCACAGGTGTACGGTAGCTTAGGGAAATCCATCTGGCGGATTTCCTTAAGAAGCTGCCGAATATACCGAAGGATCTTGCATGCAAGAAGAAATAATATCATTTTCATAAAAAAATGCAAAAATAGCTCTGGAGTGGAAATTATTAACAACCCAAATCAGAAAATACTTCATCAGATTCCATGCCTGTTAAACACAAGAACATAAACTCGCGTTTCGAGATGAATGTTTAAAGTCAGCGTGGGAATAATAATAACTCTTATTAATAAAAGAGAGGCACCTTTGGAGTTTTCAACACAATGTCTACCAATCTTCCGTGATCATATTTATAATTTTTTGGAAGACAAAAGAAATCAGGGATTTCCTTACCTTTAGTGAGAAACAATTGTGACCGTCGTGGAGTATAGTCACTTGTATTGTGTTCTGCGAAATCGACATCTTCTGCAACCTCATAGTGTAAAAATTGGCTTGCTGATATCTGAAACGCCCTCTCGTGTTATAAATCTGCACAAAGAAAAGAGATAATAGAACGTGCACTGTCTTTGCGTTTGCGTTGTCATTCAATGCTTCGGTCTACTTTTAAGAAAGCGCTCCACCAGGCGAAATCGAAACGGATAATAAAACATTTTGAAAGATAATTTAAATATAGTAAGTTTTAATTTTTTATTAACATCAAATCATATAGTAAGCCCGAAAAATGTCATTTGAAAAAAGAAAAGAAAAAACACACAGTTTATATGACCTTTAAAGGGAGGCTCATATAAACAGTCATGCTGTTATCAACATGTTGAGTCTACATACAGCTCGGTCTTACACTCACCAGTTCACCGGCGTCCCTGTCACACCAACACTTTGCAAGGAGGCGATGGAAGATGGAGTCGGCAGAAACGTAACCGAAGTCAAAGAAATAGTCTTCATCTTTTTCGGATGGTTCCCAGAAATCCTCATTGTCTCCAGTGAACGCCGGGAGATGACTTGGTATGATGAAGTAGCGGGGAAGCCCCGGTGTGGTTGGTGATTCTCCGGGAGTGGAGGGGAGGTCACCATCAGAGGCTGGCCGTGAAAAGTCTACCTCTCGATTGAAGTTTGGAACGAATGGATTTGCTGAGTGAACAGGAATAGCCAAGTTATAAGCTTTCATCAGTTGTATAACACAGGGCAGCAGCGTGTCTGATCCAACTACAGACTTGAAAAGTTTCAAGGAAGCCACACCTTTATCTTCCAATGCTGACCAGTCATCTGCTTCCGTCAAATTCCGAGAAGCCTTCGGAGGAATGCTAACAATTGTCTTCAGTACATCCAGTAGATTCTGAGGAGTGATGACAACATACTCTTTAAGTATCTCATCATCTTCTCGGTAGATGACATCCCCAGTGCGGTGCAGCCCGGCCAGGATCTTCTGTAGATCATCAATCGTCATGCCGTCCTCTGCAATCTCATCAAGGAGATCAGTTGTGGTCATGATCCAGTCATCTGATTGTAACTGTTTTATTTTGTTGAGTATGCTCAGGTATCGGATAGGGAACAACTCAGTCATCAGCGGTGTTGTCTTGGCAATATTTAAAATAGCCTGACGTAGGATCATCCCATCCTCGTCCATCGGTTTGGAATTCTCCACAGTGTAGAGAGGACCCTTGTCACCATTGATTGCCAATATGCTGCAAAAGTCCCTGTAGAGTTGGCCGTCAACTTGAGCCGCGAAGCTGTCAACAAACTCCTTCGTGACGCTGTCTCGATGGGTACCAACCATAAATACCAGGGTGCTTGGATTCTTGGAGTGAGCTTTCAAGGTAAACAGCCACTGCCGCAATCGATCTAGTTGCCAGTCTTCATTCCTCATGGCGCTATTTAAAGAGAACACCAGAAGGTAAACTGCTTCCGCTGGTCTAAACAATTGCTGCATTGTTTGGTAAATACTATCGCCAGCATTGTCCCAAAAGTGTAGCTTAATGGTTACAGGATTGTGTTTATTTGCTGAATCCATCAGGAAGTATCGGAAAGTTGAAATCGGAATGCCCTGCTTGTTTTCCAAATGCCAAACTTTCTTGGCAACCAGAAAGTCGTAGAGCAAAAACCCAAGTGCAGCGAGCACAGAACAAGCAGTCGAGACAAAATCCCCGTTCCTAATTATCAACCTCCAACCCATGAGGTGGCCGAGTGCAATACCAACAACGAAGCCAACCGTTTTTTTCACATAGTACGGAAGCTTAAGCTTATTTTCAGCAACAATCGCACGGCCTTTTAGTACTCCATAGGGGTAACTGTTCCCCATAAACATACCAATCAGTACGTCAGGCATATAATAAGTAAATACATGTACCTGCTGTAGTTGAATTAGACCAATGAACGTCAACAGAGCCAGGAGAATCACCGAGTACATCCTGATGTTTCTGCGAGATGGGTTTAAATTGAGTCCCCCGTGCAACATTAATAGGCCTATGAGGTTCCCAATAAACAGTGCGACTACAGCTTTGATGTGCTTATGGACAACTGATTGGTGTTTCATTAGGCAGAAAGCTATCGCCATTCCACTACGGCACCCAGTGCCACAAAGCAACCCAAACAACAGGCTGAGGGAACATGAGCCAGCAGCCAAGCTCACAAATACCGACGCAGCCCACCACTGACAAGATGTCATCTCCTCCTGGGTGCTATCAAAGCTGAAGTATTCTTTTGTAGTTACAGCATTGTCGATTGCAATCAGTTGTAACCCAACGGACGTTATGAACCGATATGCAGAATTAAAATCGTTTTTGAAAATTGGGACGGAGGCAAATATAGACAGCCAGTAAACAACTCCGTATCCATCACCGACAAAGGGATTCAGGATGAAGAGCAGAACGGCTGGTGCCCCAAGTTCAATCTGATAAACCATACGGAGGAATAGCTGTATAAATGTTTGAAATACTTTCTCGGGGGTCAGTTGTGTTGAAGTGGATTTATTTAAAGATTGTTTGCGTTTTCTATTGTCTTGGAAACTCAGCAGCTTTTTGACAGGGTGTAAGTTAGGGTTCACTGTGTTTGGTTTATCTCTGTGTAATGTTCCACCTAAGCTGTCGATTCCCTTACACACACACCAAGCGGCGTTGAGACCAGGGTCGTCTGCTGAAGTGCACGCGCCATCTTCGCAAGGTTTCCAAGCTGGATCACGCTCTGATGTTTCGCAAATGGTGATCTCGATACCCTCCGTAGCTTGTGGTTCCGCATGAGGATCACACACATCCCCCTGGAGGTACTGCAGGGTGCTAGACTTGCCAACACCCTTGTCCCCAATGGTGAGGATTCTGAGTCGATTGCACGGTAGAGATCCGTTGTTGAGAGCATCTCGGTAGTCTTGATGTAAGCGGTGGTCTTGAGCCAGCACACTGCGATTGAAAGTGCGACTGAAACCGGAGAAACCACCAAGATAAGACGAAAAAGTTGCATCCATGTTAACCTGTCGATAACGAAAGAAACAAACAACGTTTCAATACATGATATATGCCTACTCCTGACAAAGAACGCATGGCTGATTATCCTCGCAGTCAAAAGACTAAAGACGGATAAGGGACCATTTTAAATAACCAATATTAAACAGTTCGATTTTAGTAGTTTCTTTCCAATTTGCTTTGACCCATCCACTCAACTCAAGATGTATATTGACTGACTGTTCATCATATTTCTATACATTGAAGAACAACGTGATTTTTCATATGTAGCAGATGTTATATCCCTGCTCTTTCAGCTCAGGATATTTCAATGACCTTTCTCTATGTAAGTTTGTTAAGGAACACAATAATCACAAATGCACGCGATAATCGATGAGCACGCAATGTATCCACCTTTTGAAACGATCGCGCGCTTTCCAAAACACATTCATAAATGCCTGGGACAGTTTATCCATTCTATTGGTCGAGATGACATCAAGTGGCTATGTTTAAACGTGCGATATAGACATGCCGCAAAGCGTTTAAAAACATGGACTGAGGAAATTGAGTCAAAGAGGGCGCTATCACCAATTGCGTAAAGTGTGCAAATTGCACTACCCAATTTAAATTGGTAGACCATGGAGGAAGATGGTGGCGCACATATTTGGCTAGCGCAAGTTTGAAACTTGCGCGAGGCTCTGAACATGTATAGAAATTTAACGCAGATCAGAGCGAGGAGAGCTGTCAGATTTGTTCTCAACTTTTAAAGGATTGTTGATGTTTTTAACTTAATTTTTTTATAAATGGGAATTTAAAAAAAATGAGGAGAAAATGTTTTGGAGGATGGCAATTTTAAACTGCAGAAAAACAATTTGCCACCGGTCAAGCGGCATTACTCGGATCTTCGCCGCCCAATTGCATCCATTCAGCGGTAGTTTTAGCATCAGCAGCACCTCATCATTCTCTTGTACGTCCGAAACGTTGAGACCAATGTTAAATATGTATGGTGTTCCTTACGTCACATGTGGTGACCCTTGACCTGTTGAGTTTAGGATAATACATGTCCCAACATGGCGACGTCTGGTTAACTTCAACGTGTGTCTGTGTCCAGTTATTGTGTCATGTGAATGAGTAAGTCCAAACAGTTATTACCACAGCCAAACCAACGGCTGTTCAACAAAAGATTTAAGCGTACATATATTTTAGGTCAAACAAAAAACAATGCAAAACCAGTTATACGGTGCAGGGCAAACAAAATAAAAATAAAAACAAAATAAATAATAATAATAACACTAACAAAAGGCTCAACTGAAAAAAAAAGAAGAAGACCATTTTGTACCATTTACCGTGCAGATTAATTTCTGTGACTCAATTTTGAAGTTCTAATCGTTCATTGACATAAAAAGAGAGTAAACATCGATGTATTTGCCTCGACTCTTGGTAAACACGTGTTATGCGAAACTCGAAATTTTCCTATTTATAGATATGACGCCATTGTTGGCTTTGTAGGTCTGATTCGGTAGACTTTTGCGCTAAAACGTTATAAATCATTAACAATTAATAATAATAGGAATAATAATAAAAGGCATTTATAATGCGCTTTGTATAAAACACATTAAAGCGCCTCTCAGTAAAACTATCAAACATAGGCTATAATGACGCTTAAAAATAAAAATAAAAAGATACATAACGTGTACAGCGAACAACCCAAGAACATAAACACGGAAGCAATAAAAACGAAAGTTTTAATAACAACAACCAAATAATAAAAAACAAAACTTATCTAGAAAAAAACTTAAAAAGCCAAAACAAAGCATTGAAAAGAACACAAATAATTTACAAGAGCTATAACATATAATACGTAAAATGCAACACAGCACAACAAGCCAACAAAAACAAAACCCTGGCCACTAATAAAAAAAAAAAAAAAACCAAGTAAATAAACACAGCATCAAAATCAACAAAAAGAGGAAGATAAAGTACTAAGTTCAATTACATGAAATACCAGAAAACTGCGAACCATAGCAAAATAAAAAAAACTATACTACACACGAAAGACAAACCTTATACTTCCAGCTTGCCTATTTTGTTTTAAGAATGACACACTTCAACGGGGGAATTCCAGATGAACAATGCGGCTTCATCCACCCCCCCCCCCCCCTTCCGCCCTGTGTGTGATAATGTCAAAGGGCGAATGTTTTCAAGGTGGCATTCTGCCAACGTAACATCTAAAAAATAATACAATAATAAATACATGTACATAGCACTAGACTCCGTGCTCGTTGATCGGGCATGGAGGAAGAGCTTGAACAGGGAATTATGTCAGATTCGTAAAAATGGAACTTCAAGAAAGTAAAATAAACATTTAAAATTTTTTAATAATAACATGACATACAACCTTTCTGAAAAAAAATATCAAAGTAAAATTGGTCACGTTTTAGCGATGATAACCAAAAACGTGTTTGTTTGTTTACTTTGTGTACATAATATTGTGCTTATTTCAATTGCTAAATTTTCTCAACTTTGACAGTGGGCCTATCGGACGGAATTGTTTGTGTTGATATACTTTTATGAAAACAATGAGCTGTCAGATTCAAACAATTTTGAAGATAATTCGTTCTTTGCCCGGAAGAGGGACGTAACAAAAGTGTGACCAGCAAAAAGTCGTTTACGCAATTACTGTCCCAAATCGTGTTTCAAGAAAACTGAGTGTGAAAGTTTGGTCGTTTTTCTGCTATTTGTAAATCATTCAGACAGTTAAATTCCGCATAGAAATGAAAAAAACACGTCTTGGGTGCAATCTAGCAAAAAGTATACAACAGTTATGCCCTAGATGCTCTTGACCTTGTGCTGGGGCAAACAGTTGTAATTTGTGTACCAGAAAAAGGGTCATATACAGCCTTACGACCTTCTTTGGGGCACACCACGAATTGCTATAATCCACTGAAGTTTGTGATGGAAACACACACTTACCCATAGGATTTAGTACAATAACAGTCTTGTTTTCATTGTCTTCTTTCAGGAAGTTCAACCAGAATGACGTTTGTTGCAGGCCATTACATTTATACTCTACATGCTTATTTTCACACACGGAGGTGATATTTCGCAATCAGTATACGAACGGCGGGGAAATTCCATGTGAGTTAGTTTCGGGAAACGATAACTGCATAAAGCGTGGGGTCACACACTGTTTGTTTGTTCTGTTCTACGTGAATCATAGTGGGTTTAGTGGGGGAGGAGGGGAAGAGAGGAGGAGGGGGAGGGAGGTTGGGGGACGCACCATTGCGCAATCGCGATGGTCGTTACTATTTGAACCCGTTCATTGTAGCAGAGGGGTGTTCAATAAATTAAGAGCATAGGAAATTTGAAATTAACACGATCCTTAGTTCAATTTACATGACTGTATAATAAACTATGCTTTTGAATACAAGTCTATAGACTACTCAATTCATCTTCAAAGAAAAAGAAGAGAAAAAGTATACAACAGAAGAACGATCACAGAGTCTGCAGTTAACTGTACGTGTCGAGCAGAGGCGCGAACCCAGTGTGGTACAATAGACACCCCTTAGGTTATAAACACTTCCAAAAAAGTTCGTCAATTTTGAAAAATGGTATCATTCTACCCGAAGTTTTTTCTTTTCATGGAAAGAACAAAATAGTGTTCTTTACTATCAGTTCATTCTCACCGATCGATGTTTGCAGTTTCCAAATTAAACGTGCGAAAAGATTGGAATCGCCCAACTGCTGGTTTTTATCCGCTGTTTGGTATACATTTTGGACAGCGAGATAGAGTATTAATTTTACACCGTCATGTGCACCAGAAGTCATACTGTTACATTTTTAATAATAGTACGTGCAGGTCAGAAGTCAAAAATAAATAGGACAGCTTTGAACAGACGGTAAACAACCCCGGTAGTCGTACACGTCTGTAACCCACAAAAATCGAGGGTTATACACTACAATGACGAAAGCGCAGATAGTTTTGGGTGTTTTTAAAAACAGAGGATGTCCCCTTACCGGTTGTTTTGCGTTTCCTTTAAACAATAGAACAGTAACCTTCTACATAAGTTTTTTTTTCTTCTTCTTCTTCTTTCTTTCTTCATTTGTCTTTCTTTCTTGCTTCCTCCCCCCCCCCCCCCCCGTTGTACACCGGAGAGGAATTTACTCTAAAACAATACTATCTGATGGGTTACATCATGCATACGACAGTTTTATTCGCCCAAATTATAGATATTCAATGTTTCCTACCTATTGTGAAAACATATCTTCTCAGGTTCACCTTCATCAATCAACAACCCTGAAATAACCATTCCCTTCAAATACACCATTTTTATGTGTGAATCTTGATCCTCTCCAACGTTTCCTTTCCAAATACCTCACCTTACAACAATACCCAGCTTAAATTGATCTCACCCCCGATCCTGATCGGGTAACTTAGCTTGTTCCTCTATAGTTTCCAATAAACACACCGTAAAACCAAGCTAATGATAACAACTTCGAGTTGACGCACCTACATGAAAGGTAGCACACATCAACGGTTTCTGGTAGATCATTATTTATTCCTTTATTAGTTTCCAATAAACACCCCGTAAAACCAAGCTAATGGAAACTTTAATAGTAAGGTGGTCATGGGCTTGGCAGAGAACGTTGTTTGACAATCTTCCTTGTGGTATATTAGATGGAGAACATTCTCATAACATATTGGTACTAGTTCTAGTTTCATAAATTGAATACACTTTGCACGATTAACATTATAGCGTGGTGCAACCAGGAATTAACATTTGAAAGTAGTTGAGAAATAAAACGATTCAGAGAACAACAGTTTGGCTCTCCTTTGTGTAACAAAAAATACCTTCTCGTTTTATTTTCTCTTTAAGTTAGATGAAGTTTGCAGACACTGCTACTTGGTTTTGATATCATCAACAAACTAACCTTGGACAAGTACAGGATGTGGTTATTGCCAAATAGGCCTCTCAGAGAGTAGGTTGCCTGTACCGTGCTCGGCAATATCTCCCCCTCTCTCTCTCTCTGCAATTTTGTACCTCTACGAGTCTACTATATAATTGTGGCCCTGTTATGGAGTATTGTTGACTCATCTGGTCTGCTGGTGCCCTTGCTTGTCCCTTTTTCTCTGCTAGATAAAATACAGCAGCGAATTGTTAACCTGGTTGGTCACGAATCCCTTGCACATCGTCGTAATGTATCGTCACTCTACCTCTTCTATATATATTACCATGGGATGTGTTCCAACGGTTTATCAACCTGTCAACCGTCCGTTTGGACGCATTACACGCTTCCCTGTCCTCTCCCATCCTTACACTGTAACAGTTCCCAAATGCAATAAGAATAATGTCTTCTAAAAAAAAAATTTCCCACGCCCTATTTCACGTAAAACTCTGTATTCTGTTTCCCTGCGGGATATAATCTTTCTCAATTTAAGCAGAATGTAAACAAAGTTTTCTTCTGCCCTAATTTCTTCTGCTTTTTTTCTCTTTTATTTGTAGCCCTCACCTACAGTGGCCTTGTGCCTTGTGATGAGCGACTTACATTTAAAAAAAATAAAAAACTAGAGGTTCGTCTGTCCAATGGGCAGAACAAACAGCTTTTCCGGATGTGAACATTTTGAAGGTTGTTTATCATCGGTGATTTTGCAAATTATGTCAGCCGTAATACATGCAAGTTTGCAGTTCGAACACAAATTAAGTATATTCTGTAAATATAGATTTTGTAAAACTGTACATTTAAGCGTGTGGTACCCTCTAAAAATGGCTTTCGTTTCGCAAACCAAATTCATGAAACCACCCCGCCTGACCGTTATGCCTTTTGTTTGGCACTTGGCAGCCAATAATTCAAATGTTGATTTAATAATGAAACTATCGAGCAGTCTTCAAATCTCAATAGGGCTTAACAAGTGTACAATGATTGAGTTCAAGTGTACAATTAAGAAAATAATAATACACTATAAATGAGATTGTTTTACATTTAGTGGCTGGTTCTGGTTTGGTCCCATTATTTTCTTGTCTAAGCCTAATAACGCAGTCTATTCTGTTTATTATTACCTCGTACTTGTTTACTGTATCACTTTTCTTATGAAAGCATGGAAATAAATATAAACTGAAACTGAAACTGAAAAAGCCAACTTCAAAAATAAACACCTCCTCGGTAAGTAAAAGTAAGCGTTGGCGCTTGTCACCTTGGAATGAAGTAAATTGACAAAAACACTCTCTCCAAATGTGAACGAATGAAAAAAAAACCACTCGTTTTGTCCGCCATACCACTCTTGCAAAGAGCCTCTCAAAAAGGGTGATGCACAGTGAGTTTCACTCTCAAAAGAGCCAAAATAACATCACTCGGGAGAAAGGGGACATTTTTGACTCTTTTACATTTAGAGAGCACCTTACGACTACTTTAAGCATTGGTCCAATAATAAAAAATAATGGCTGAATTTATCAAGCGCCTTACGCCTTAAACGACCCGAAAGCGCTGTAACAAGATGTTAAACCATTCAGAAAGAAGGGCTATTTAAAACTACACAAACAATATTAATGAACGTACTTACAGAAATCTAAGAAATAATTTAAACATTATAAAAACAACTGAGCCAGTCAGAGGAGATAAAAAAAATAAGAAAATTCGGTTATTTTAGAAAAGTAATAAATTACAGCTAAAGTATTGACAAGTCCAACAGTATTGACAAGTAATTCTGTGTGTATCAAGCTTAAGATTTAGCAAAATGGTTGTTTTATGTATTTTTACCACAGTTTCTCTTTCTATGGTATAAAAAGCATATCATAAAAAAATATATTTTATACAAAAAATACACCTTACATCCGTTTATGTACCAATCTATAAAGTACTGCCAAAGAAGTCAAAACTGGGTAGAGCAAATATTTCACATTAGTGTGTCCTGTCTGTAAACTTTACATGATTTGTCTGTGATAAGTTCTATTTCATTTGAGCTCTGAGTTCTTGGATGATATCATTCCTCTCAAGAGATGGTCTTTCCAGAACCTCGAGAAGATTACCCACTGTGACGCCTCCTTCCATCGCCCATTCCTTGAGGAGATACTCGCTTGGGTTGGTCGCCCTCTCCCTGTCTAAAGCAGCTACGAATTCAACATCCTTCCCCAGTTCACCTTTAAAAGAAGGTCAACATAATGACAAGTTAAGTAGAAGCACTTTTGCTCATATCGGAGTTTCTCTGAGCTGGAAACCTGACGTTCGTGTCCATGAAAACAATACAAAACATGGTTTAAAGTGAGAGCAATGGGAGACTGTGGGGAACGCGAGGTGGAAGAAGACTTACCAGGTAAATATCCATTGGCACGTAGTTCTGGGCATGCGCACATTTCCAAGAACAATGGTTTCACCTATGGTAAGTCTGCTGCCACCTAGCGTCACAAAAGTCTCCCATTAAGGTTCTTATGCGAGACTATTGGGACGCTCGGTGGCGGCAGACATCAGGTAAATCCACTGTTTTAGGAAGTTTGGGCATGATCAGAACTAGATAAAAGCAATGGATACCTTCTGCCACAAATTAGCTTCGCAAAATCTCCTATTGTTTGAAATTGGTAGCTCACCAGCTAGTGTCTTCCAGTTCCTCTGTCCCCGTATGTTGAGAAGACAGCATACCTTATCGAAGATGTCTGGTGGTATCTTGGTAATGAGGGTCTCCGCACCGAAAGCTACCCTCTGCGGAGGGTGAGAAGGGCCTGAAAGGTGTTCCTGCATAAGGCCAAATAATTTTTCAGTTTATCCTTGGGGCAGTCTGTGAAAATTTAACCTTATGTTAGACCCCCTTATCTTGTTGCTTTGTTACCCCGAGCCCATGGAAACATTTTAAGCTTAATTCCACTTGCTTTTTTTCACAATCACGAATCGTCAAATCAAATCAAATTTTAGATGAATGTGAAACAATAGCTTCCATTGTAACACAAACCAAAGGACATTTGGGGCGGAGACTCAAAGCAATCCTGTAAATCATCAGAGCTTATGGGAGAAGAAGGAACGGTCTGTACACTATTTATAGCCATTAAACATCTCTAGACCATCTGAAGGGTATTGTGTTTACTAAAAATGAGAAAAAGCTTAATACACCGCACATCTACCTTTAAGGCCCATGAACATGGTGGTGCCATAGCTTGCCTTGTCTTGTAATATTGTATTGTATTGTATTTTTTGTATTTTTTGGTCGAATTTCTAATTGTGTTTAATGGTCTTTTTTATATTATTTTTATATTATTTTATTTTTCAGTTCATGAAAACTATAGTATTTGTTACTCAACTTTCATCTTTATTCCTTGTGTGATGGGTTCTCAGACCAATCAACTTTTTCCATTTTTCAAATCTTAATCACTTTGAGGTTGATATTCGGAATTATACTTACCGTGGTTGGATCAGGCGACAGCGACACCTCACATTTCTGCTGTCCACAAAGCATCACGACCGGTGACATTGTGGGGAAAGGCTTGTCGCTGCCTGCCATTTTTAACACATGTATGGCCTCTAGCTTTTCATTGTTATTTTCTCTTAAGCTCTGGGTCTTCTTGGTACAGACGTTGCATCGGGGACCAAATGTGAAGTCTAGCTGCGGGTAGTCTCTTTTTATTATACTCTTTACAGCACCAACCAAGAACTCAAGCAACTTACGACAGGGATGCTTGGCGGGTTCAAAGGTCAAAACAGTAACTGACAGAAGCTGCTGATGGGAGACCCTCTTCTCTAATTGGAGCTTGAAGACAAATAAAGTACCGATGTGAAATCGGCAGCGATCTGCAAATATAAGCGGTTTGGATTCGGGTTCCATTTTGTCAAGACAGGCATGGGTCAGGCATCTTGTTAAAAGACGACAGTAAATGGTTCTGGGATCGAAGAAGCCAAAGTCAAAGTAAAACACCATCTCGGACGTCTGTGGTTCCCAAATCTCTCTCTCATCATCCTGGAAAGAAGGCAACATGGCAGGAACAAGATGACAGTTTGAATCAGGCGCGATTGTACACATGAGGTCGTATGCTCTAAGTAGGCGGATGAACAGTGGGACAAGTTGAGGCATGTTGCAGTAGATATGTCTGAGCAATTCATTTGAAATAATCCCCATGTTCTCGTAGTTTCTCCAATCGTTGGCAAAGCGATGACATCGAAGATGTCCACGTGGGATGTCTACTAACTTCTTCATGACGTCTACAAGAAACTGAGGATCGAGTACTACATGTTTTCTTAGTATTTCATCTTCCTCTCTGTAGATGATCTCGCCTGCCTCGCAGAAATATCTCAGCATTTTCTTCAACTGCTCCTTGCTTTCTACATCGCAAGTTTCTCTTGCCAGTTTTTGAATCTCTCCCAGTGTTGCTACATTCTTGGCAAAGTCCGACGCCTGTGCAAGTTTCCGGTGGTTTTGGATCTCGCGATAAAAATGCAAATACTTGATGGGATATTTTTCTTGGGCGTACTCTGCACTCTCGACCTGCTTGAATATCTCTGCTCTCAGCTGTTTAAAGTCATGGTCAATGGGTTTTGAATTCTCAACCAGAAATAAAGGCTTGTCGTCGACTGGGTTAAGTACAAGACGGTGACAGAATTTGGGAGTTATTCGATCGTGGAGTTTATCAGTGAAACACTTTACGGCTGTCTGTGGAACGCTGGCTTTGTGGGTACCAACAATTATGACGACAGCGTCTGGGTGCCGCGCGTGCGCACAAACAGAGTGAAGCCAAAAGAGAAGTTTCTGAAGTTGTTCATCTTCGTCAGAGACAGCTGCCTCTAGGTTGAAGACAATCACGTACAAGGCTCGATCGGGCATAAACACATGGTGGGTACAGTGGTACAAGGTGTCTCCTGCGAAGTCCCACAGACTCAGTTTGGTCTCAAGGAGAGGTTGTCCTTGAACTGCGGCTTTCATCTGTTCTCTGATAATTTTGACTGGGAATGTTGGCTTTGCATGCCATATCTTGTATGCAGTGTGTAGATCGAAAAACGGATGAGCAGTGACAGAAATAATGTAGATGGTCAGAGCCCCCAAAGAACATTCAGGTACCCTCAAAGACCAGCCACACATATAAGCCAAGTAAAACCCAACAATTAACCCACTAACTTTCTTGGTGACATAACTTGCTTGCAATCCATACTTGAGAACAAGCCTACGACCAAAAAGGGTGCCCCAAGCGGTTCCAAATAACATGGCGCAACCGTTCAGAAAGATAAACCAATAAGGTTTCAGCCA
The DNA here is from genome assembly GCA_911728455.2 of Marthasterias glacialis. NCBI lineage: Eukaryota > Metazoa > Echinodermata > Asteroidea > Forcipulatida > Asteriidae > Marthasterias > Marthasterias glacialis. Next base: position 7,390,461 of record OU452225.1, on the reverse strand, counting down.
ACAAACGGCTCCCAAATATAATGCATATGTAAGTGAAAAGAATGCACAACAAAAAAGGGTTCTCCTGATGTGCCACCTGTTATTGATTGTACAGTATTTATAGCCTGACAAGCTGACGGTGCCCCCGGTAACAAAAATCAGACTTGATATCAGAATATTCCAGGACGCCACGCCGTGGACTGTGGTGTCTTGTGTTTCCCAAGGATGTACACACATAGTCAAAGCTACAGCTATGCCTGTACGGAAGCCAAGTCCTGATGATATTCCAACTACAGAGGTATGCAGTAAATTCAACAAGATGCTTTTGCTTAACTGAAACGACAGATAGTAAGAGGACGGGCTATCTGAAGCCTCACACTCAACCTTCTCAAGCGGTTGTTCGTTGCGTATAGTGGCATCCAACAGAACACATACTGTTGTTGCAGCGGTTGCAAAGCGATATGCACTGTTATAGTCCACCAGCAAAGCCAGTGCGCAGATTGAAATCCACGCAAGTACTGCATAACCATACAAGAACGCATTGAACCCAAATATGATTGCTAACAAGGCCATCATTTGTAGACAAATGAGAAATTGCGGGATGATTTTCTTCAGGCTGGTGTCTACACCTGAGGGAGATGAGGATTCTGATGAGGCGGATGGGGAGTCGTGGCGATTGGTCTTCGATGTTTTTGGTTTAAATCCTTCTGTTGCAGCTTCCCTAAGCACTGTCACAGCTGCGGCACATTCTCGAATGTCATCTGCCTTAGCACCATCCGATTCGTTCCATTGTTTATCCACATTGGTGACGTGGCACATTCGCGTCTCGATGCCGTGTGTCGGTTGCTCGTTGAGGTCAAACTCTCGTCCAAGAAGACGGTTCAGCAAGCTTGTCTTGCCAGCACGAGGCTCGCCAAGAATTAAGACTCGCGCCCGGTTGGTGGGAAGTTCACCTTCTGCCTCAGCAGCCAAGTAATTTCTTTGTAAGCCCTTATCTCTCAAAAGCACGCTCAGATTTTTACTTCTTGCGCCAAAATCGGAAGCCTGTGACAGAACTTTATCGACGTTGTTTTGACTTCCAATACCGGTAGTGGACGCCGAACCCATAGCTTGAAAAGGGAAAAATACAGAAATATTATGCTGTCAGTTGTTTTTCTTTTTCTTGTTAATGCCCGTCTACAACATACAGCAAAATAGGTCCACTTTAAACATGCATTGCCCGATTTCAGTCCGATTTGGGGGTCAAAAGTAGATTTATCTTTCAAATTGCTAATTTTACGGGGTAGAAAAAGTTATGAACTTTCATTTGGTACTTTGAACGAAAAGATCCGTCAAGGATTAGTGGCAGTTAATTAAAAACGTAAATGAATAAAAGGCTGGACCAGCTTTTAATCCTCAGGATCGGATCGCGCACTCTGTTCTTATTCTGTACATACATCGCGTACAGTGTATGTACGCGCACGCACAGCGAGCCGTGTGGGCCGTTGAGAGCATCGGCCGCTGGGGTCGCGACTCGTTCATACTAAAGAAGGTCATACGAATCATGAATATTCATTACTTGTGGATTCTTCTGATTGGCCGTTGAGAAACCAATCAAATTGAAGTCGGCAAATGCCCGCGGAAACTTAAAAGTGTTCTATCTCGAGTTCCTGATATCAGAATTCTTAGTTTTTTATATTTTTCGTTACGCAAACATTCAAACTTTTTTAATTCGTTATTCAGTGAAATTGATTTTTTAATCCTTTGACCCCAAATCGGGCAATGCATCTTTAAGTTAAAAAAGGTAATAAACACGGAGTAACGGTGAAGAGTCAGGTGTCGGGTTTAACGTCATGGCGTTCCCTGACCATCATATTTTGTCAGGTATATTTTTATTTTAAATAGTTTTTTAGAGTGATTGTTGCAATCGGATACTTTGATGCAGTTAAAAGTTGATATTATACGACAACTGTTAAAAAGGGCAGTGGTCATGCACTCTTGCTTTTGCCGTGTGTCTCACTTGTAGTGCCACTTGTGAATTGATGAGCCTGTAACTTCAGTGGAGATATGAAGTTTAATCTACTTTATTCATCCTGAATTGAAGCTGCCGTCCTCACCACATTAGGTTAAATTTTCTTCGGATCGGCCGGAGTGGACAACCGAATCAGACCTTCGGAGTGGACATAGGATCTAAACGTGGAGCTCCTACATTGGACTGAACTGTATTTGGAAACAAATTTTAGCCGGCTGGATTGTCGTACTTTGCACATTGTTTCGAACATCCTTGCTTGTAATTTGATATCATTTCTATGAAATTGATGTTTGATTAATGTTTATTGATTATTTTGCCAAACTTAATTGTTGTCAAAAATAAAACAAATTAGAAATCTTCATCACAATATCGTTTATCTTTGTGTCCTGCCTAAGCTGGTTACAGTATTCCCATGAGTAATCATCTTTAGCCTAAAATGAAAAGAATGTCTAATTCGATGAAAGTTTGTTTGGATGATGTGTTTAATGAAAGCAAGATCTAACAGGAATTTAGATTTTCAATGTCGTGTTTTCCCTTAAACAAACTTATAAACTGACGTCATACATTTAGCCAGAACCTGATTTTTACGCCTATTCAAAAAATGTATAATAGAGTTTATTGCATAACGCAGTAAACTGGTTTAACACCGGGAAATATAAATATTCATGTCCCGGTTAGTTGCTTAGCAATTGTTATTGTCGCTGCGCAATCAGAGGTTTTTCCATTGCTCTTTTCAACCAACCAAAGCAGTGCATTTCGGAGAAAGGGTGATCGTTTTTCTAAGCAACGTCATTGGGTATTCTGCCACCACGGAGTCAGGACTTTGTGTTTTTTCTAGAAAAAAATTCTCATTCGAAACAAAATAAATAATATTAATTGTACCAATAAAGTCAAATGGGACGGAATCAAGGTAGAAAACGAGGAGTTCGTAGTAATTTAACTCCAGTTTCCAAGTCGACAGCATATCGATTATTACGTGGACGTGGTGCCAGCGCCAGTAACAGACAAACTAGAGCTCAGGAAAATGCGATTCCAGGGAAGCAAAATAACATTGCAGATGCATTATCACGTTTTCAGATGGATCGGTTCTGGAGAATAGCACCCAAAGCAGACAAGAAAGCAGCTCCAGTACCAGAGTTCTTTTTTATATGCAACCTTTCATGGCCAGAACCCATTCAATTTTAGAAGCATCAATGGTGGAAAGTACTAAGCGTACATATACAAGGGCAGTAGAAAGTTTCATAGCCTTTCGGAATAGTTGGTCCTTGGCACTACATGGCCAGCATCCATAAATCAGGTGGTAGCCTATATTGCTTAATTAAATTTACAAGCCTTTGCATCCTCCTCCATTGGCACATATATATCAGCCATTTCATATAAATAATTCATAAATTGAACATTTGGCAGGATCCCACCAGTAGCTTCATTGTTTCTAAGATGAAAGAGGGTTGTAGACGCTTGGACCCTCGTCAAGATTCAAGATGCCCTACTACTTTTCCATTGTTGAGTAGTCTGATTAGAATTTTACCGTCAGTCTGCAAAACAGCATACGAGGTTCTGCTTTTTAAAGCGGCATTCTTGCTTGCCTTTTTTGGATTTCTTAGGGTGAGTGAGTTCACTAGTACAAAACTTGTGTTGGCAACTTCCCGGACATTGTGTATTGGTGATATGTCCTTTAATCAGAAAGGGGATCTGCAGATAGTTTTAAGATACTCCAAAACTGATCAAGTAGGTAAAGTGTCTATAATTCATATTAGCAGGAATGTCACTACTGAATTGTGCCCAGTGAAGGCATTGACACAATTTTTAGGGGCAAGACCTCCAAGGAAGGGGCTGTTGTTCATGCACTTCCGAGGAGACCCTTTGTCAGCCCAACAAGTCAATCACATCTTGAAGCAGGGGATTAGGGCTACTGGGTTGCCCCACAGCTTTTTTCATCTCATAGTTTCAGGATTGGGGCTGCATCATCTGCGTCAATGTGTGGGGTTCCAGAGGAACAAATCAAAAGTATGGGAGATGGAAGTCTGGAGCATTTGAATCATATATTAGGCCTGACCTAATGTTTTCATTTGTGTAGAATTTCTTCGGCTGGTATTAAGGTTTATGGATAAGCATTGTAAACAACTAGCTTCTTTAATTAGCACTTTGCTGTATAAGAGAAAACATCCCTTAGAAAATTTAAGGATGTTGAGTTGGTTGTTATTATTAATATGTAAAGTACTTGTTAAGGTATAATTTTTGGATTTCCTATTAATTTATCATATCAAGAAAGGAGAGGGTTTATTCTGTGTTTATTTGCTGTGGCAAATATCCTTAAATTGAATTATATTTTTTAATTGTCAAATCAGGATACCCAGGCTGTTTCCTTTTCCTTTTCCTTTATCTCTTTATACAGATGGTTGTCAGTCTGAAGCCAGAACTTTGGTACTAGGGGATAGTATCATTCGTCATGCTGGCACCAACAACGATACTTTTACATCTAGGAACATCTTTCAGGAAAATTTGGGTCAGATTAGAAACAGGGTCAAAGAGAGTTTGGAGGCAATTAGGAATATTTTGCCCAACACACGGTTAATTTGGTCCGACATTTTGTTGAGGGCAGATTATCCCGATGACGTTAAGAGAGGGGCTGGCAACCGTTGCACTTGGAATTTGAATATGTATGCGAGGAAGATACTTCGGGATATGCAAAATGCACATGTGATAAAACACTCTCATCTCATCAATCCCTCCCAGGAAGGTGTGTATTGGGAAGATAAGATTCACTTGGATGTATTCTTCAACGCACATCCCACGGCCTTTCATTTTCCACCATGGGACTACCTATAGGTGATAAAAAAAATAAATAAAAAAAATAAAAAAAGGGGGGGGGGGAGTTTGGGCAAATTTCTGAGTCATAAATTTGCTTTGGCGGTAAGTTTAGGTTTTTTCCCTTCAAGCTGTTATGCATGAAAGTATGTTATGTGAATTGTTATATAGATATATTGTGGTAATAGCATTATGTGATTGTGTATAAAGAAACAAATACAATTGAAAACTTCTTCAATAAAGAAGTTAGACCAGTACGGATCGGTACCTTCTTTGCAATTCGCTGGAAGTGGGAACCTCATCGATCTGGAATATCTCCGGTCAATGAGTGCAGGAAATTTATAATGGACTGTTACCTTCTTTAGCAATTCGCTGAGAAGTGGGAACCTTTGCAAAACTTGGAAAATTACCATTTTCAGAGTGTATATTATTGGAACTGGAATATTTATTTATATATGAGTGGATATTACTGGCTAGGAAATTTTTTGGATTAAAATATATTTGGAACATAATTGCTATTTAAATGATGGAAATAAATAATAAATGAAGGGAAATCCCTTATTATAATTGTTCGTTACTACTGAATTTGGATTTCGAATTAAAAGAACTCCGGCAGAATTCATTGCAACATTAAATCCTCTTGTATGTGTATTTTTCTGGTGTTAATTAGAAAAATATAAAGTAAACAGATTAAATATACATGTATATAATTATGCGTATTAATACTTATATTTTCATTTATTTACTTTTTTTTGTCAAATGACCTTGTCTGGTAAAAGGTAAAAGAAGATTATTTAGGTGCAAATCGGTAATCATCGTTTTTCTTTTCACAGCGAAAAACATACGCAAATCCTGACTATATACACCATTTTCAGCTGGGTTCACACACAAACCCAACATTACTAATCGGGTTTGTGGGGGTGCTGCCATTGTTGGTCTATTCTTCCCTTTTCTGAAGAATGCCTCTGTGGGGTCTATGTCCTTTACCTGTTACCAGGCCTTGTTCTTTGTTCCCTTGTGTAAAATACCCTATAAGGATCTATCTGTGAGCCAACTGTGTTGCGTTCAATGCCTCGCCGTGTTTTGTTTACGATTCAGGGGGCCTTCCAGCTGGAACGTCTGTCTGAGTTGCAAATAATGAAGCGGGGATATCTCAACAAAGTTTCGGGGGGAAACATTCATAACGGTTTACAGCTTTTGTAAGATCGATGTTTAAACATAATGCGAAGGAGAGACTGTGACACACGGTCATTATCTTGAAGTTGCCTTCAAAATATTGTATAAAAATTGAGTTTTTCTTCGTCATATCTTGTTTTGGCCAAGTCTTTGTATTGTAGTGGCTTAGTTATGTTCTAAATTTGAAGAAATTCAGACGTAAGGTGCATTTCCGCAGTGACGTGTTAATGACGTCATAGATTATATATTATGTCCATACATCACAGACCATTCCATCCACTGAAACCATGTTCAAATTCCGTACTACATTGGCCCGATTGTTAATAAATAGCTATTTGGAAGTTTTTTTTGTTGCTTAACGTCCATCCGGTTTGACCCGGAAGACGAGATCAATTTGGGTTCATTTCTGTTGAGTTTTTAAGCTCTTTTACGTGACGTATTGACTATACAAAATCCACTGTGTGGTTCTGGAGAAATGATGTTTTATTCAGTATTAACCTTTGACTTACTCGACACCTGGTGACGTCATCATGACGTATAAACTTTTAGGTACATGTACAAGTTAAGGTTTATGTATGTGAGAAGTGTCAAGTTAGTCTCTTTGAGCTTTGCGAGTAAGGGAAGTCTTGCCGAGAAGTTACAGTGAGAAGAAGACGACGACGAAGAAAAGAAAAGAGACCAGAACAATAGACCGATCCATTAAGCCCCGCCTCCTAACTATTGACCAATCACAGCCTTGACAAGCCACTAAAGTCCGACAAACGTCCAAGTGCTTTAAAAATTCTATTAGAAAAATAAACAAACCGCCGCCATTGTTCTGACACACAACAACAAACACAACTGTACTTACTTTTGTTTTGTTTTTCGTACTTCTGTTGGTGCAAATCCCACACAGCAGTGGTCTCTGTACAGTTGTGTAAAAGTGGTTTAACAGTGTTCATGTCTGCATTGTTCTTGGGACTCAAGGCACTGCTCAAAAGGACACGAAACTAAAAGATTGATCCATATACCGTTCACGAAAACCATGTACGGCACGTGTGTGTATCGGATACGTATGTGTGGCCGCAACCGAACCACCGCCGCGCTGCGATCATGGCAAGAAAGTCCCCACGCAAACTTCTGAGTGACTTCAATATCTTCCAAAGAAGAATGAGAGTTGCTTTTCTAATGCATAATAAACCTGCACAAACGCAACCATTTAAACCACCATCTACATGGCATCCAAACTCTACCCAACGTGCGGCCCTCGAAAACTACTTGGAAGCCACGAAATATCAATTTGCTCATGTTAGACTGAAACCTCAGAAAACCAACATGACACAACAAGAGCTATCAGCCATAACCAAACTCAAAGCCAACCCAGACATCGTGATTAAACCATACCATAAGGGAAGAGGCATTTGCATACTGAACCGCAAAGACTACCTACAAGTTGGTTACCTCCATCTTGAATCTGAGCATTATTTAAAGCTAGATCGGGATATTACGCCAACAACCATAAGTCTGGTTCACAACGTACTACTCGAAATGTTTCGAAACAACTACTTAAACAAACAAACACTGGCTTACCTTGACCCACTTTCCCAAAGGTGCGAATGTCCAGCAATGTATTTTCTCCCGAAAATACACAAGACACCGCCAAAGGGAATTTCATTCATAGGGCGACCCATCATAAGTGGATGCTCAAGCCCCACAGCCAGAATATCAGAATTTGTGGACTTCTTCATTCTTCCAATAGTAACCGCACAACCCACATTTGTTCGCGACACGGCAGACATATATCGTAAATTGGAAACTTCACAATTCCCACAAAATATACTGATAACAGGCATAGATGTTGTGTCAATGTACACAAACATAAACCACGAAGAGGCTATTAACAATGTATGCAATGCTCTCGACCGTAACCTCCACCCATACCCTATCACAAAACCCCCCTCGGACTACATCCGTAAATTACTGGGACTGATCCTTTGAAGAAACTGCTTCCATTTCAATAACCACCATTATTTACAAAAAATCGGATGCGCAATGGGCTCAACTGCAAGCCCTGAAATTTGTGATATCACACTCCACGATCTGGAAAAACAAATCCTTCAACAGGCTGAACACACCCTAACTTGGTGGCGATATAGAGACGACATCCTTGTTCTTTATGACAATACCCTTGAAAATTTCAAGGAACTCATCCATACTATGAATCAAATGCACCCCACCCTGAAGTTTACATTTGAGGCATCTGATACAACAATCAATTACATTGACTTAACCATCTTCAAAGGTAAAAGATTCAGAGAAACTGGTATTCTAGACACAAAAGTCTATACCAAACCCACGGAAACCTACCAATACCTACACAAAACATCTTCACACCCTCCACATGTTTTCAAAGCATTCATATACGGAGAAACACTCCGTCATGCTAGAAAAACAAACAATGAAGATGACTTCCTGATTAAAGTCAATAATGTTTCTGAAAGATTAACAGCGAGAGATTACAATCCATCAGAAGTATGTAATGGGGGAAATAATACCTGACTATTTCCTCGTTATATTATATAGTTATTACTAATATTATCCATGATTACTAACATCCAATTTATGTTATTTACTTTTGTACCTCCTTCCTCCATGCTTTAACTAGTCTGTAAACCCCTCTAGCCCAAGCAGCCTGCCAGAACAGTCTCCTATTTGTTTCAAGGTCGAGTTGGCTGGACCACAATGTGGCCTTGCAATTTATGCTAAGTAGGTGCAGCACCTCCATCTAAGTGGGGGTATATTTGGATTTAATGTGCATGCTGCAGGCGGGCGATGTTAGACACTTGCATTTTGCCAGCATTGGGGAGGGTCAGACCTTAAAGCTCTCCTGCCACCTTGCGTGAGTTTTTTTCATCCCTGAGCTTCTTCGTTTCCGAAAATAAGGTAATCTTTCATTTATTACTTGCCTCTGTTTCAATTGATTGTTATGGTATAATATTTGTAAATTGACAAAAGGCTTTACTTTATTGAAGAATGGAGTTTAGGTAGAATGGGGTGATGGATATGTTGCTCGTCGGACAGAAACCGAAGTAAATTCGTCTGCCGAATAGAGTTTTGCATTTGTTGTTTTCCCCAGGGAAGAAAGTAGCCTCAGACAATTAGTTAAATATTTACGTCAGGCAAGCGTTAAGTTAGCCGGCGTATTACTATCAATTGGAATTCAAGTTTCAGTAACATTTGTTCCATCTTTTCAAATTGTTTCCTATCGGGTTGCAGTCTCGGTTTATATTTTATCTCACTTGAATTAGTTTTGATATTTATCTAACTTTTAGTTGTAGTTGTTAAATGAAGGGATACTCGTTCTTGCATCATGGTTCTAAATGATAAAGAGGAATGGTTTGTTTTCACTGAAGTTTGGGAGCAAGCGTCAAGTTTGCCCAAATGCCAGAGATTTTGAGTTATGGGAGATGATTGATCTCTGATTTAAATGTGTCGGATTTCACTACATGTTGTAATTTCACTCAAGTGAGACAATATTGTTTTGTGAGACAAGTTCGGCTGAAGCATGAACATAACTTAGTGATATTCCTCTGGACGTATTGATAGATTGATGTACAATGGGTAGGGATATTTCCAAAAAGTGTGTAAATGCGCTCCTATTATCAAGCATGGAGTGTTCCATGACTGAGTTTGTATTTCAGTTGAGCATTTTGATAGCGAGGCTATTCACCTTGATAATTTTAACCTTTATACTGCTATTCTGTATTATCTCTGTATCTTAATTTTGTTGTTTACCTTTTTGTTTATTTCATTTTTATAGTGTGACTCTTGAGTATACCATAGCTGCACTATTTCATAATTTCTTATTTCGTTTCCAAACAGCTGGGCATTTAACAAATCCTTGGCGGTGGTCCATCCCTTGGTCTACACATTAGTGTAGCCAACCTTGAGGCTGGTATGGTCCAGCTCTCCCTGTGAGTTTGCCCAAGGCTGGATGGGGTATGTTTCTTATTTCGGTATAGCCTCTTGGTCAATTAACTTTTGTTTAAAGTACATCTGTGTCCTGGCTGGGCTCATTTCCAGTGTACACTATATAGCCATATAATTAAGATAATGGAACACCAGTGTATGTCTCTGTTAACCATTTCTATGAAACCCTTAAATTTCCATTAGCTTGGGTTGGGATTTGTTTATGCATTTAACAGCCATGTGTGATTTCACTTTGGGCTGAGCTGTGTTTCTGGTAAAGACAACAAGTTTAATTGGAGTTTGATCAGACTATTGAGGGTGGATTTTCATGTTTATTTAACCTTGCTTCGGGAGCCCAAGCCAGAAATTTCTTTCACAAACAAAAAAAAACAGACGGAAGCGTAGTTAGGACATACTGAAAAAAAAAATCATGATCCACTATTCCGCCCGGGACGATTACTATTCCGCCCGGGCGAAATACTATTCCGCCCGGGCGGATTACTATTCCGCCTGGGCTGATTACTATTTCACCCGGGCAGATTAGGCCTCTAGCAATCCGCCCGAGCGGAATAGTAATCCGCCCGAGCGGAACAGTAATCCGCCCGAGCGGAATAGTAATCCGCCCGGGCGGAATAGTAATCCGCCCAGGCGGAATAGTAATTCGCCCGGGCGGAAAAGTAATCCGCCCGGGCGGAGTAATCCGCCCGGGCGGAATAGTGGAGCATGATTTTTTTTTCAGCATGTCCTAACTACGCTTCCATAAAAACATTACCACACAGCCATGGAAAAAACCAGCCAGGTCATACTTCATGATATCCTCAGCTAGACCCATCCACACACCCTAGAAGGGGTGTCCATCAACTGGGGTTGCCGACTTGGTCAGGAGGGGCAAGCAAAATCTACTTGCTACCATTTCTCCCATGCCTTTGTGCATAAAATCATATGAGCAAGTCACTGCAAGTCTGATGCCCACACGGAGATAATGGTACCATCTGATCATGAATGGGCTGGTATACATTACAGGATTATGTTTTTGATCTCTTGCAGACAGTGTCTGTGGTTAGCCCCCGCCCCCCTTCCTATCCCCAGACAAGCCGTCAGCAAGGCAATTGAATGTAAACAAACGCGTTAGCTTCCTAAGATTTATTTATAGGGGCTTGAGAGAAGTGCTTGTAAAAAGTGTTGACAGGGGCTTCTTAGGAAAAAGCTGTAAACAATTGTGCCTGGTTGGTAAGAGTCTTTCCAAGCAGAAATATACATATTCGTGTGTACTGTTGATCTGTTTAACTTTTTTAATTGTGTTTTTATAATTTTTTATTGTTTTGTTGTCATTTTATTTTGTTTTTATTTTTATTTTTTTTTTTACTGCTACCAACCTTGTGTTTTCATTATTATTATTATTTTGTTATTGTTATTATTTTATTTTATTTTATTTTTTTACTGCTACCAACCTTTTTTATTATTTTAGCGTATTTCTATTGTACTCTTACATATTGTGTACTTTTGATCTGTTGAAGTTTTTTTGTTTTGTTTTTTTATTTTATTGTTCCAATCGTTTTATTAATTTTTTTTTATTTCCATTTTTTATTGCCTCCAACTTTTTTTTTAGCAAAATAATTAGAAACTTTCACAGTTATATCATATACTTTTTGTGTACAAAAAAATAGTAATTGCAAACAGAATGCATAGAATGTGTGGCCTATTCTTTGTTTCTTGTGATTTTTATTTATTTTGAACTAATTAAATGTAAATTAATTATAAACAAACAAACAAATAGGCTTAAAATAATTCTAGGTAACACTTGATGTGTAAACAACACAATTAGCTTAACAAAATAATGTTGAGAAAATGCCAAACAAACACCTCTGAACCTATTAAATAGTCTCGTCAAAATTTTCTGGCCTGGGGTTAGTGGTCAGTTTTGACCTTGACCTTAGTCATTTGAGGGTTAAGTTGGAAATGCACTGCAAAGGTATTTGGGGCAAACCTTGTGTCAGTAAAACTTGTTTCTTAATTTTTGTTACTTTAACTTGTGTTTATCTTACAATAGTTTGACGATGTATTAATCTGTAATTCTGTATTTGTATTACAGGGTTTATTTTTCCGATAGAAACCTGCATATCTATTAAAGTTCAGCCACTGCATCTTGCGTCAGGTTTCTCATGTTGAAAATGTCGCTTACAAACATAACAAAGAAAGTATCATTCAATGAACGAGCTAATCTAATTCATAACCGGCAGGAAAAACAGAAAAGCAAGACTCCACTTGTCTTCACGACAACTTATAACCCTCAAGCACAGTGACCTTTCATGTGCTATCAACCAATACTGGCCTCTAATACCATGCAACGAAACACTCCGAAGGTTTTTCCAAATCCTCCGTTCATTGCATTCAAGAAAGACCAAAACATCCGGGGAAAAAATTATCAGAGCTAAACTGAACCCAAGTCCAACCGACTCATCAAACGAACAGCTCTCACCCATCATGAATGACTCTGGCTTCAACGAAGGCCCAGACGAAGCACTTGAAATCCTAATCTCCTTACTGCAGGAACAGGCCACAATTTAACAAGGATCCCACTCAGATTAATTGTCGCAAACTTCGAACCGAAGCCACCTCAATTAAAACCTTACTGTCTACATTCAAGACATGAGACATTCTATTTGAATCAACTAATTGCAACTGATGAGTGCCCGTACTCGAGGCATGAAAACATGTTATTGCTTTTTGAGGATCTGAAAAAAACATCCTCAGTCTCACTACACCTATTGGAAATATTTGATGAAATAGTCAATCCAGTTCCTGAGGTCACATTATATTCACCTATAACCAAAGTCAATAAGACATAATTGTGAATATAATACACGGACATGGACTTCACCCATAAAACAGTTAAACAATTTTTACAGTTTTATGTGTCTCAAGTCAACAGTTTGGGAGTGTCACTGAATTGGTCAGCGCCATCACTTTTCAATCATGTGCTTTTGCTAGGCAGTTTCACTTTCCAACAGTAGATAAAGGCCCAGTTCCCCATCTTGCGCCTACGGCGCTCTATAATTTTTGCTATTATTAACATCTTGAAAAGCAAAACTCATCCTTACCTTTAGAAAGACGAATACCCATATGTTTGTCCTTGAAGTTATCAGAAATATATCACCCTATAGTTAGATTACACAACTTTGCGAATGTCGATGACGAGTCGGTGTTGCATGTCCATATTTAACTTAAACCATCCAGTTGAATAAAAACGAGTGTGATATTGGTGGTATTTTCTCACTTTGAGGAAGCAAAGAGTACGAGTGCACTTGACGAGCGGTGTTCTGTTCCATGGTCAATGCAAATATTTAAAGAGACTGAGCATTATAACTGTTCAGTATTAGTAGTATGTAGTAATGTAAAATGGGAACAAAATAAAATGAGCTGCGACTACGTTGTAAATTATGACCAGGAAGTATACTGATGCCAAAAGACCGACTTATCGTCACGTCTACTATGCTAAACCTAGTCTTGGTGCAAGACGTCCCCGTTCTGTAAGTCCAAGATCCACCCCATCACGAATTGCCGCCACTAGAGGGCGCTATCAATCCAAGAACCGCTATCACAGGATAGAGAGGTTGGAAGGAACCCGGGAAAAGTTCGTTTCGCAGCCATGTTGGGTACGGCCATGTACAAACTCAATGACTGACGCGTCGTCTGCTAAATGATTTTCAGCGCCTGTTTGTGCACGCAGCATTAGAAAAAGGTCTCGGATGACGTCACGTGAAACCTCTCCGTAGCGGTTTGTGGATTGATAGCGCCCTCTTCTGGCGGCAACTCGTGATGGGGCGGATCGTGGACTTACAGAACAGGGACGTCTTGCACCAAGACTACTACTATGCTAAACCATGTGTTCAGATAAAATCTAGTCTTGGCAAAGTTTTGATCTGAAAGGGCCATCAGGGAATTTGCAGGCAAGTGGAAGTCGTTGGATACATGTTTTTGCCAACCTGATCAGCCCCGTAACTACAATCCCGGCCAGAATCAATGCTTGGGCCACCGCGACAGAAAATCATGAAACTCTCCCCGTCCCGCACTCCCTCACTCAATGTTGTTACTCCCAACTGGAGTGCAGACAACGCAATGAGAACGAACATTGATCGGGGCGGGGGAGGCCCAACGAGATACGACCGGCATTGTAGGGTTAATTTTAGGGGGGGGGGGTACAAGGGGGTGTTGTTCCCCTTTTGTATTTTGTTTCTAAACAAGCCCCTTTTCAGCACTCTTCTGACGTGTTGAGGTAAAAGCAAAATACACTCTGCGTGTAAAAAAAAATTTAAAAATAGTTTTGAGAACATTGAAATTACTACATAAAAGCTCATAAAATTACTGGTAATTTTTAATCTCAAAAGTTCAGAATTTAATTGTGTGTGTGTGTGTGTGTGTGTGTGGGAGGGAGGGGTGGCACGGACAACAGTTACGCCACTGAACATAAAATAAAGAACATCGGAAGTCAATTTTGATTTGAGATTTTGAGATAAAGCCATTTCCCCATAAATGGAGGGCGCTATTTATTATTTTGAAACATGCAACACCAGGCAACGCATCGTTTGGAAGAAACCACTATGTTTGCATAAATATTACAAACTTTGTGACTTGACTTCACAATAAAGTAGCAAGTATTTTTATCATCTAGATCACATACTATTTAAATCCATGCATTTGTCACTAGACGTTTGGATTATTGTAATGGATTACTTTATGGATTGCCCAGTTGTCATTCTAAGTTACAGAGGATTCAAAATGCCACAGCTCAGCTGGTTACAAATTCTTACCGATGGTGTCGTGTAACTTTTATCCTTAGTAGCTTACACCTTCTTCCTGTTAAGTTTAGGATTGACTTGAAGATTTTTCTTATGGTTTTTAAATGTTAACATGACCTTGCTCCTATTTACTTAAAGTGAACTAACCAGAGGGCGCTGTTAACTAACGTAACGACATTGACACGATTATTTTAAAGGCGGTGGCGAGTAAAGGTGATGGCGCCCTCATGCACTCTGTTATTTATTCTCTTTTATTATTATTTTATGGTTTTTTGGTTTTCACTCCAAATAAAATCCCTGTCAGAAACTGCCTATATGGGTTTAGGAGGCCTTTCTTTTACTTCTGTATCTTTCTCTTCAGACAATGACATATTAATTATACAATTATAATTTTCCACTGTTTACTTTCACAGATAATACGTTACTTAAGCTTAACTTTTCTAAGTAGTCTACTTAATTGAATGTACATGTACCAATAGTTTACTCATAAAACACTTCTTGAATACAGGTTTGGGCAACGATTCCAAATATAATGTTCCGTAAATGCAATGCCATTTCTTTCTTATTATAGCGACAATCTTTAACCACTCCTTACTATCTTTTTCAACCTTACTCTATATAACCTAAGTTTTCAGATTTAATACTTAGATACATAGTTTCATATTTAATTCGATCTTATTCTTTTTAATTATCTTTTATACATTACTGGTATTTTCATTAAACAAAACCTGAGCTCTTTGTGAACATCCATCGAGCCGGTTTTGAGGGGAGAACCGTACATTGGGTGTGTCCTCGAAGCTCTTTCTGATTTTTGTTTCGGGACTTGTAGTTTGTGACATGTTTTTCGTTGCACTACGCTGGTAGGCCTATACCCATTATTCGCCGAGTACGGGATGGGCAAAAAAATGGGGAAATTCCCACACCGGTTTCATGATAATATGACAACTAAGCTTGTTGCTTCGTCCATCAGCAATTTAGTGTTTCTATAATGTGAATGATGGTTTGTTCCTTCGCTGTGGAGTATGGATTTTTTATGAATACACTTCGCGAAGGGAGTGAAATTTATACTGCTTACTTTAAGGTAAACTTGTTGTTAGTGAATTTTTGTTTTTAATCTTTTTAACCAAAGAAAAAACTCCAGCCCTTTGAGCAGTTTCCTTTCTTAAGTGGAAGGTGGGGATGGTGGCGGATAAGAAAGTTGCTGAGCCGTCTTCAGGTTGTGCAAGTGGTTGTTCATATGGCGTTATACCCCCGTCGGGGTTACATAACCTTGGGTAAGTCAGCGTTAGCACAACGCTGCAGCTTGACTATCGTTCCTTGAACAGTTCACTGCTTCCTTTTGCCTTTGGCCCCCATTGAAAACTTATAGCGACCCATACCATAAATATAATTAAACTGCGCTTAATTTTCTTTTGGTTTAATCGCTCGACAATTTCATCGGTATTCTCCTGATTTTATTCTTCAATTGGACTCAGTTGGACCCATTACTGTTACCATCGTATTTGTAGGTACTTTGTGAATGTTTCGACATGTGAATTCCATTTGTTCAGAATATTGTTGACTTTGGTCAGGCCTTTCGGAACGCTACATTACGCTACAGAAGTGTTGTACAGTTTCACATTGACTTTTTTGTACCAAGTCCGGAAGTTGCAGCTTTTAATATACACCAGGGACTCATTGCTCGCGATCGGAAGAGGTGCGTACACAACAAGATCGATCGTTCTACCTGGGTGAAGCTCAATGAATTTAACATTGCAAAGAGAACAAAACGTAAATGCCGTGCTAGAACAGTAAAACACGACCTATTAAGACCGGGATTTCTGATTGTGCTGATCAATTTACAACTGAATGACAGCCACACCCATCAAATTTTAAGGGCACCACTGATGTAACTTAAAACAATCCAAGGCCGTGTCCAAATGAATGGCTTCGGCACTGGCTACGGCCGGAACGCCGAGGATTCCTATTCTTCAACGTTGTCGTTGCAGCCAGCGGCCATAGTCGTAGCCGAAGTCGCTTGCTTCGGACACGACCTAACTTATGTCAACAAATCTAACGTGCGTGCACCTTGTGCAAAGTTGGCTATCTGAATAGCGCAATCCGTGAAAAGTAAATCAAATTCAGCGTCAATCAATGATTTTCCAACTAAATAAACAGAGCTGCACAACGTATCCAAATTTGAAGGTTGCGTGCGTGATGTTAAATCATGGTCCACAGAAAACAAACTCCTGCTAAACAACACCAAAACAGAAGTTGTCCACATTACTTCGAGCATGGCAAGACATCTTGAACCCGATATCATCACTTACCATTGTCCTGTCTGAAGTTCATGCTGCAGATGAAGAGCATAACCTCGGCGTTGTGATGGACATTTATTTTACATTATGTGAAATAGCGGTATTTTTAAAAATGAATGCTCTTCCTCCTCCTCCTCCTCCTCGTTCTCCTCTTCCTCCTCCTCCTCCTCCTCATCCTCCTCCTCATCCTATTCTTTCTCCTCCAGGAGTTTGCAGATGTCAGAAGTGCAAACAAAGGCAAGTAATATTGGGTATAATTTCAATACCGACAAAGGCTACAAAGAAGCCAATAATTCGATAAGTCGTTCATTTGGTGTCTCTGTAAGGATACGTGTGCCCATGATTGTGGCTGTGCACGTTTCTTCCGGTGTTAAGAGGATTAATTACTGTCCTTGGAAGTTTTGCGTGTGTACACGTTCTCCATCGTTAGGTGGATACTAAAGTTATTACAGTGCTCTGTAACATCTTCTAAAGTATCATCTTAAAAATACGTTAAACTTTCCTGAGGAATACGACCCCAGTGATGAATTCAAAAGCAAAAACCTAGCCTCTTGTAAATTTTAAGACACACCTTTTTGCACAGAAAGCTTGATAGCGTGATATCTTATCTGGGTCAACAAATTCTGTTTCAAGGCACTGCATTATTTTTCGTATAAATGTTCACACACGACCCTGCGTAAGTTTCCTCAACTTAGACCACAGAAGTAAACTCACTTGATGGGTGTGATTCAATGTGTGCGGCTTGAGCAAAGTACGCCATTCAGCGCAAATTTCACTAAATCTAGTGAATTCCAAAAGATCTACGTACGATCCTGCTTGCCTGATTTTCCCTTCATTCGTTCCGAGTTAAAATCAGGCCCTTGTGGGGGTATTTTACAAACGGAACAAAGGACCCCCAAGGCTTTCTTTGGTGAGATTGGATCCCGCAGAGGTATTTTTCAGAAAAGGGAATAATATCACAACGATGGCAGGACCACACAAACCTGTGTCAGTCTAACAAATGTATGCGTCATTGCGTGAATAAGTCTTTCCAATGAAACCACTGAGTATGAAAGACCAGTCTTACAGATAAAGACAGGGGACCAGTCTGTATAGGGGTTCATTGGACCCCATTTCGGTTGAAAAACACGCTCGCGTTGGTAAATCGTTTAAACGTCAAGCACACTCGCGCGCATCTGCTGCACGAGTGCCAACCGAAGCTGGCGCTCACGTGTGTGGTCTTCACGAAAAATCACGCTTTACTAAGACCGAACAAACGATCGTTCTGACAAGATACTGAATCATTGCAAGATATAAGACCAATGTAAAACTCCTCTGCAAATGAAGGGCATCTTTAACCCTATCAGGACTTGGGAAATTTTCTGACTTTTCCCAAAACATATCTAGGATCATGTTGGCAAATATGGCCGCCATATTTGGCGGCCATCTTGGATTTTGTGTTTTCAGCCTGTAATTAGGGGGTCAATTTATATCAAGTTTTTTTAACAATGGAATATTTCCAACATGCTCGTTTCTTACTTTTCAGACCCCCAAAACATCAAGATTTGTCAATCAAGCCCTTTTATATCTCCCCGGGTCTTGGCAGCGGCCATTTTGATTTTAAAGGGAAAAAACGCAAAAAAAAAACATTTTTCCCCCAAAATGGGATAAATTAATGAATTATAACGCCCCAGGTGACTCAAGTAACTAAATTAGGTTCAAATTGTATTGATCTTGTTAAAATGTACAATTTTTCAAGTTCCAAAACATTCGGACGAAAAATACACAAGTTATGGCAAAACACGATTTTTGACCCAAAAGGGCATAAAAACAGTCAAAAACGCCCTCTAGTGACGATTGTTTGAAATTTTTTGACGTCATGATGTCAAACTTGGTTAAATGAACATTTGTGGCAAGTTTCACCAAAATCGATCAAACACTTTGGAAAATACGGAGGGGGCACTATGTAACCCACGTACTCGTACATCCCCCCCCCCCAAAAAAAAAAAATAAAAAAAAATAAAAAAAAATAATAATAATAATAAATAAAATTAAAAAAAAAAAAAAAAAAAAAAACGGTCCTGATGGGGTTTAAGGCAAGGAGTACTGTCGAATACCTTTTATTTGGTCATAAACGTTTTAAACGTTTGCCATTTTTTGGCCTTTTGCCTATTTCTAATCAGCGCCAACCAAAGATTGTACATAATCCTAAAACCAAGATAGGACACTCTATTCAGACATGAAATGCAAAATTGGGGGCGCCCTCAGCTGTCGTTTGGTAGGTAAAACCAAAGATCGTTTGCGCAGTAAGTAAGGGCCTACTAAATGGAAAAACTTACGCCAACGATTCCACCAACTGAAAAAGCCAGATCGAAAATTTGGTGTTCGGCAATAAATTGAGTCAATAATCATTGCAAAATTGACACACGGGGAAGGGCGCCATCACGCGGTTGGTAGGTATAAGGGCGTTACATCTGCTACCGCGCAAAACTGCACAAGTGTCATAATCTTGTGTTTCTAGGCATTTTTAATACTCCTTGGGTAGTCATATAGTATCTGTTTCGATGGCACTCAAAGACTCGAGTCCAGCTGCATGTGAGCCCTGACTTCTTCGATGATATCATTCCTCTCCAGAGATGGTCTTTCCAGAACCTCGAGAAGATTACCTACTGTGACGCCTCCTTCCATCGCCCATTCCTTGAGGAGATACTCGCTTGGGTTGGTCACCCTCTCACTGTCTAATGCAGCTACGAATTCAACATTTTTTCCCAGTTCACCTTCAACAAGAAAGATATCTACACGTCAGAAGAGATTGCATTTTTACTTTTACAAGTGCGCGTAGAGGAGCTAATGATAGGCCAGCCGGTAGACTGACCTTCGCGCTGGGCAAGCAACTCGGTTATTAAAGTGAACTTGCTTTGAACTTTTACAAGAGATATTGAAACTCTTAATTGTTTTTCTCACCTGCCAGCGTTTTCCAGTTCCTTTTTCCCGATAGGTTGAGAAAACAGCATACCTTATAAAAGATATCTGGTGGTATCTTGGTAATAAGCGTCTCTCTGCCAAATGCAACCTTCTGTGGGGGTGGTGATGAGCTCGGGTATAGCTCCTGTGTAAGAGTAATTACTTTTAACAAATTGTTGGCAGTTGTTGTTGTTGTTTTTTAAAAGCATGAGTTTACTTTCTAAACAACAGTATCAACTTAGACGTAAGTCAACCTTCACTTTTGGGAATATTCATAAGATGTTTACTTACTGTGGTTTGACGACGTGCCAGCGACACCTCACATCTCTGCTGTCCACACAGCATCATGACCGTCGACTGTGTCGGGAAAGGCTTGTCGTTGCCTGCCATTTTTAGCACGTGTATGGCCTCCAGATTCACGTTATTGTTGTTATCTCTTGAACTTACAGTCTTGGTGCAAAATAAGCACCGGGGACCGAATGTAAAGTGTAGATGCGGATAGTCTCTTGAAATTATACTCCTCACAGCACCAACTAAAAATTTCAGCAATTTACAACTGGAGTGTTCAGGTTCAAATGTCACAACAGCCACCGAAAGAAGCTGTTGTTGGGAGGACCTCCTCTCTAATTGGAGCTTGAAGACGAGATTAGTTCCGATGTGAAATCGGCAGCGATCTGCAAATATAGGCGGTTTGGATTCGGGTTCCATTTTGTCAAGACAGGCATGGGTCAGGCATCTAGTTAAAAGACGACAGTAAATGGTTCTGGGATCGAAGAAGCCAAAGTCAAAGTAGAAGACCTCTTCGGTGCTCGGTGATTTCCAGAAATGCATCTCGTTGTCCGGGAAAGAAGGCAACATGGCAGGTACGAGTAATGAATTGGGACGACAGTTTGTATTTACAACGGGCGCAATGGGACACATGAGGTCGTATGCTCTAAGAAGATGAGTGAGCAGTGGGACAAGTTGAGACATATCACAGTAGATGTGTCGGAGCAGTTCCTCAGAAATAATTCCAGTGTCTTCGTAGTTTCTCCACGCAAAAGCGTAGCGATGACAACGAAGAGATGCACGTGGGATGGCTACTAACTTCTTCATGACGTCTACAAGAAACTGAGGATCGAGTATCACATGTTGTCTTAGTATTTCGTCTTCCTCTCTGTAGATGATCTCGCCTGCCTCGCAGAAATATCTCAGCATTTTCTTCAATTGCTCGTCACCATGTACGTCACATTCATCTCTTGCCAGTTCTTGAATCTCTCCCAGTGTTGCTACGTTCTTGGCCAAATCCGACGCCTGTGCAAGTTTCCGGCGATTTCGGATCTCCCGGTAAAAATGCAAATACTTGATGGGATATTTTTCTTGGGCGTACTCTGCACTCTCGACCCGCTTGAATATCTCTGCTCTCAGCTGATGGAAGTCATGGTCAAGGGATTTTGAATTCTCAACCAGAAATAAAGGCTTGTCATCGACTGGGTTCAGTACGAGACGGTGGCAGAATTTTGAAGTTATTCGATCGTGGAGTTTATCAGTGAAACACTTTATGGCTGTCTTTGGAACGCTGGCTTTGTGGGTACCAACAATTATGACGACAGCGTCTGGGTGCCGCGCGTGTGCACAAACAGAGTGAAGCCAAAAGAGAAGTTTCTGAAGTTGTTCATCTTCGTGAGAGACAGCTGCCTCTAGGTTGAAGACAATCACGTACAAGGCTCGATCGGGCATAAACACATGGTGGGTACAGTGGTACAAGGTGTCTCCTGCGAAGTCCCACAGACTCAGTTTGGTCTCAAGGAGAGGTTGTCCTTGAACTGCAGCTTTCATCTGTTCTCTGATAATTTTGACTGGGAATGTTGGATTCGCACGCCATATCTTGTAAGCAATGTGTAGATCAAATAATGGATGAGCAGTGACAGAAATAATGTAGATGGTCAGAGCCCCCAAAGAACATTCAGGTACCTTCAAAGACCAGCCACAAATATAGGCCAAGTAAAAACCAATGCTCAATCCAGTAACTTTCTTGGTGAAATAACTTGCTTGAAATCCATACTTGAGAACAAGTCTACGACCAAAGATGTTGCCCCACGTCGTTCCTAAGACCATGGCGCAACCGTTCAGAAAGATAAACCAATAAATTCGGCACCAACAAGGAGATCCCAAATACAATGCATATGTCAGGATAATTGAGGCAGAACAAAATAGAGTTCTCCTGATGTGCCATCTGTTATTAAATGTACAGTACTTATAGCTTAACATAATACAGATACCCGCGACGACAAAAATCAGACTTAGTATCAAAATATTCCAGGACGCCACGCCGTGGACTGTGGTGTCTTGTGTTTCCCAAGGATGTACACACATAGCCAAAGCCACAGCTATGCCTGTACGGAAGCCAAGTCCTGTTGATATTCCAACTACAGAGGTATGCAGTAAATTCAACAAGATGCTTTTACTTAACTGAAATGGCAGATAGTAAGAGGCCGGGCTGTCGTCTGAAGCCTCACACGCAAGCTTCTCAAGCGGTTGATCAAAGCGTATGGTGGCTTCCCACAGAACACATACAAAAGAAACAGCTGTGGCAAAGCGATATGCGTTGTTATAGTCCACCACGAAAGAAAATATAATGATGCAACTCCACACAAACACCACGAAGCCATACTGGAACACACCCAACATAAATAAGATAGCTGCTAAGATCATCATATTGAGAGTTATGAAGAATTGCGGTATCAATTTTACAAGACTGCTGTTTGCACCTGAGGGAGATTCAGAGGATTCTGAAGAGGCAGAAGTGGAATTACGGAGATTTTGTTTCAATTTTCCTGCAATTCCTTCTGCTGAAGCTTCCCTAAGCACAGTCACAGCTGCGGCACATTCTCGAATGTCATCTGCCTTAGCACCATCCGATTCGTTCCATTGCTTATCCACATTGGTGACGTGGCACATTCGCGTCTCGATGCCGTGTGTTGGCTGCTCGTGGAGGTCAAACTCACGTCCAAGGAGACGGTTCAACAAGCTCGTCTTGCCAGCACGAGGCTCGCCTAGAATTAAGACTCGCGCCCGGTTGGTGGGAAGTTCGCCTTCTGCCTCTGCGGCCAAGTAGGCATTTCTCAAGCCTTTGTCGCTCACAAGCACACTCAGATTTTTACTTCCTGTGCCAAAATCGGAAAACCGAGAGAGAGCTCTCCTGACAGCTGTTGTTTCACAGCTGGTAGTAGACGTCAGTTTTCTATGTGGCTGCATGGCTTGAAAAGGAAAATAGAAAGGGACAATAAATGAAAAGGGACAATAGTGCAGTATTTGTGTGTGTGTGCCCTTACACTCACCAACTTACGGGACACTTTACACAATGGAACAATGCTGCCCACAAGGTTTTCTTTGTTCTAGTGCTATCCCACAGAGGAAATCTTCAAAAAAGGGAATAATAGAACAACAATAGGAGGAACCCGTAACTGCCATATGTAAGGGTGTGTGTGTGTGAGTTTGTTTAGGCATTCAAACCGGGGACTTATAACAAAATAGGACAATAAAGTCCCCGGTTGGAAAAGGTCCCCAGTTGGAAATCGTGTTCAAAACCAATGGGAGCTGTTGCTAAAAAGTTAGGAGTACAAACAAAAGAGGGACAATAGGAGGTCCCCGATTGGAGGTATATACACACTTGTGTGCGTGTGTGTGTGTGTGTTATTTTTTAAACTATTTGATGGCAAGTACATAACTAGATATATCTCAGTTTCTTGCGCGGCAAACAGTTTCAGTGAATTGGTTAAAACCCGGCGTGATGCCAACGTACACTTTTCAAGTCTTTTGTAAAACAAATCTTATGTAATTCACTATAACAATCGTCAAAAATTCTCAAATGTTTTCAAGACTTCACGAACAACTGACCTCACTTTATGCAGCCACTCAAAAGTCTCTGGTACAAACTCTGAAATATTTTCCACAGATTTCGAGAAACAAAAGTCTCGATCGAATAAACAAATGCAACAATCACCATGTACTGTACCGTACTTTCCAATGGAGCACGTCGTGTTTGTTTACATTTAATACCCATTACAGGTCACGTGACGTAGGTCGCGCAATCGGTCTATTATAATTATATTCCCCATAGAAGAGCTGCTCGGTATAACAGAAAAAAGATCGTAAAACAAAAGATCCTTTCCGGGTAATTCCGGGAAGATTAGAACATTGCGCAATAATAGACAACAAGGTATAACGTCAAGCTTTCCCTGCTAACAAAGTATTTTCCACTGTGCCGAGGCTACTGACGCCATTATGGCGTACCAAGTTCCCCCTGCATGGTTACGGCCTATATACAGGTGCCCCTTCAAAATATGTTGCATGGAATACAAGATTTTCAAACGAAAGTGAAAAAAAAATTGAAAACGACTTTGCTCCGGCCGTCGTGCGATTGGAGACAAGACTGATCGAAGGAAGCTTTGTATTAATACTTTCATGAAATCTTGTTCCTCAAAACTTACAATGCCAAACTTTATGTGAACAAGAGTTACAGGAGACCTGTCAGTTTATTAAATGAGTTTCGAAACCCAGAAGTAACGAGAACTCTCACAGCGTTCAGTTTTGTTACTGCGAAGTGTGATGCCCAAACCTGAAGTGTTGGAAACTGGCCAAATTGTTTTGCCCATTTTAGTGTACTGGTAAAGCCTCGGCGGAGTTACTGATTGTAAACACTGCGTCTGTTTACAGGATTGGGAAACCACGGGAAACCCCCTCCGTTCGCGAGGTGATTCGAACCCAAAGTGACGAGAGATTTGTCAGACCCTTTTGTTCCTTTTGCATCATATCGGTTTATTACGGTGGCCCACAACTGTCACGGCAAAAGCAAAAGAGCCACGGCAAAAGCAAAAAAGGTGGTTAGGATAAATCACGTGATCTTCGGAGTTAGTTTTACTTCCAGCCGTATAAAAGTAAATTACTGAACCAAATTTAAATCCTTTTTTTACAATTATTCATGAGAATTTGACGAAAAAGACTTATGTATTCAGATTATTGATACAATTTGTAAATAACGATAAAAAATCGAACGTAATATTCACATTCAGGTGTCCGTGCAACCGAAGCGTGTCTTACGGCGCACCAGCGTGGGAGCTAGCGGAACGTAAACCTTGGGGCATATCCCGTACGGCCGGTGCCGTGTCTCGTGGGGCCAGAGGGACAAACTCCGGGGCATGAACTCCCCAGCTTGCCGGTCGGTCTGGCCGTAAGCGTGGGAGCTTGTCGGAGGGGTAGGGAGCCAGATTAACAATTACGTTTTTTACGAGGGTTTTAGTCTGTACCCCTAGCTGTTATCCCCTAACTATTGTAACGTGTTGCCTGCGCTACGCACACGAGCGACGAAGATGGGGAATGTTTATCCCATACAGCTGATCTATCTACTTCAATGATAGCTGCATAATGTCCACCCCCCCCCCCAAGTCGCCACAACAAAAAACCGGTGGCGGTGGCCGCGGCTGGCCAGTGAAGTCATCGCCCGAAAAACGGGAGAATGCCTTCACTAAAGCTGCCAGGATTGGCAATCCGTTTGCAGCGGGAGGCTCGCTTGGTACATGACTGTTATTGGCCAAGCCAATGTGAAAAGATGGTCCAAGATTAGGGACACTACCATTAGTTTTGAGACTGCAGCAGGCTGGTCACGATGAGAATATGAAGGATGTGGTCTTTGCCATAATTTTGATGGACAGGTTTGTGTCATAGAACTGTATTGTGAATATGCCCTGCGTACATTTTAATTCATGAAGACTCACATTTTGACAATATTTATGGTCCATCATGTCTGTGATGTCCACATTATGCCAAGCTTATTCTCTCCCTTTCTAAATTTGAACACGACCTGACAACACAGATTAGTCCTGGACCCAACTGGCATTCGTCCAAGTAATTTTTTACAACATAGGGCCTACTTGCGATACAATGAAGAAACGTTCTCCATTGCAAGTAAGTTCGTCCAGTTCGTCGTACACAGAATACACTGTCTGTTTATGTCTGGGTTTTTTTTATTTACACGTGAATTTGTGATGGATGGATATGAAGTCTGGATCCTTATGCCTTGTCATTGTAATAATTCATACATAAACAGAGCACCAGTCTACTTACAACATTGCGCAACATTGGCACGTAAACTTGACAGTTGCAACGGCTGGTAAAGCGTATAAGCTGACCTTTGACCGTGTTTTGTTTTTTTCACATTTTTCGTTAATTACGTGATATTTTGATGATTTTTTTAAGAACAACCAATTAAAAATTATTGTCTGTCATTCCACATTACTAAATTAGGTAACCAGTAAGCCGGTGTGTACCTTTAATCTTTCCACGCACAGAGCCACAGGCCTGCTATAATCATGACCACACAGCCCCTTTAAATAGAGCAGAACCGTTCAACCTTCCGCCCTCTCATACGACGGGGTCAGCTCACTTCATTTAAAAACCATTGTCGGAATCTTGACATTATCTCACGTCTACTGGCCATGTACAAAACAATCTCGCATGTTTCTTGTAGTTTGTTGTCCGCGGCATGTGCGAAAGTTTGTGCATGTTTCTCGTTTTGAAACAGCATCAGCTGTCAAACAAATTTCAGAGAATAAAACTCAAATAGAAAGTTCTTTTTGCAAAAATCTGGCCATGCGACTTTAAAAGTGATCAAAAAAGTAACTATGAAGTCTGAAAGCTTAGTGTCTTCTTATCTTGATTACAGACAAATCAAAAAGCAAGCCCATTAACATGAGTCAAATCATGAAACATAAAACGCTGTGTTTCCTCCATGGTTGAGGGTAACGGATGAGTAGGTTTACTTGCAACAATAAAATATACCTTTCAAATGACCATCTGTAAATTTGTATCGTTCTACATTCATTTTTCTGTTTTCGATTATCGTTTTTCTTTTGTTCTGAATTTTAGGGACAGCAGTTGTAATACACTTGAGGCTATCCTACGTGAATAAACATTATTTATAAATATCTGAGACAGTTCATCAATTCTGATTGGCCGAGAGGGCATCACGTGGCCATGTTTAAACAGGCGATAATAAACACGGTAAAAAGTGTTTAAAACCGGCTAGCCTTTGCGAACGTAAAATATGGCCCCTGAATCAGAATAAGAAGTACACGTGTTTCCAGCTTTTGGGTTTCTGACGTCATAACCTCGTCTCTCAATTGTTTTTTTTTAATCAAAGAAGCTGAATGTATCCACGAAAATGGGTGGGTTCTGAAGCTTACAGAAATTTGGGGTAATATATAATAATATTTTTAAAACTAGTTTTAAACAACTTTTTGTTTAAGACTGGTTTCAAACAAAACAATGAAATCAATCATCATGAAAGAGCCTAAAACTTGTGTAATTGTCGTCTGCTCTTTTTGGTCACTGTTTACATAGTAAAGAATACAATAACTTTTAATCACATTTTCCTGCATTCACACACGTACAATCACATATTCATAATAAAAATATCGCCAGCGACAATGTCAGACTACATACCAGATGCGTGTTTTGACCTTCAACAGCAGCAATAGCACCGGTGCCGACGTCGGACATGACGGAGACCCCTGCCGTCGTACCACACACGGTTCGTACCGCCGGTGTAGCCCATCGCGATCCGGGTGATGGCGGTGCAGTACATCTGAGTACATCCAACATGTCCGCGCAGTCCCTCTTCGCAGGATGCACTTTCAGCAGCAGTGTTGTTGTCAATATGCTGCCAGCTTCAGCAGCATCTTCGGCGGACTCTTGAATCACTCAAGAACTTTGATAAGTTTTTTGAGACCGAAAGTGGTGATTTTTTGTAAGTTTATTTCGCAAACAAGTCATGCACGCGTGACTTGCGAGAGTTCGAGTACTCGCGATGGCATGGCCGCGCCGCGACGCTACGGTTTTCAGCTGTTCTATTTACAGCGAAGTTTAATTATTTAAAAGTCAAAATATGTTAAGGGAAAATCCATGTTTATTGCAGAAGAATTATCTATGTTTATTTTCCAAACGTGTTTTTAATTTAAAACGTAATAAAGAAGTTGCTGAAATGTTTTTAAAATCAACATTTTGATTTCTGTTTCTAATTGGTGTGGGAAACGAGCAGCATAATCATTTAGTCTGGTTTCCATATAGTGACGTGTGATTCCCAATGGTTATCAGAGGCAGAAATAAGATCGACATTCCGTTCAAGGTATTGGCCCGTAAATATGGATAGAAAGTTAACGCAGAATCGAGGCTGATCAAAACTGTCAGATTTGTTCCCAACTTTTAAAAATTTTTGCATGTTTATTTCGGCCCGGGCAATTATCGGCCACCAGGCCCCTCATCGATTTTAAACAGTAGTTAAAAACCTCTTCATCACACCTTTATTCCCTTATTATTAGTATCCCGCACTACGTATTGAAACTACAGTGTGGGGAATCCCCTTTGGAGCACATGTGAATTGCGCAATGTGACAAAAAGGGGTTAAATTCCAATCTGTAACATGAGCGTAATGGCTCCTCGTGAATGAACTTGGACGTCTGCATACATAACATGAGTTTATCTTACCGCAAATTATGGCGTTCCATTTCAGCCATCGCCATTCTTTAATTCGCCGAACGTCGTCCATCGTCTGGTGTCCGTCATCCTCGCCAGTTACAGTATGACGTAACAACAAATGGTTGCCATGGTAACAATATGTCCCTTTCAACGTTTTTTTTTTCATTATGATACCAGATAACACTTTGAAAAAATTGCAAAATTTGATAGTGATCGTCTTCTCCCTTAAAAACCGAAACGTGTAGCTGCGCATAATGTGACATTATTTACAAACAGACGACGGACGTAGGGCAGGCGACGAACGTCGGATGACGAACGAACGACGATGCACAGCGGGTGACGTCCGCCATTTTTTTGTGTGGACATTTTTTTGAGACCTACTAAAACACCTAAAACCCTTCCCTTTGCCACTACCAATGTCACGAAATTTTGGCTGTAGTATTATGTAGTAATATAAAGATGACACTAAATCTAGTATTCCCTCAATCATTTTGAACTTGATAACAGGTGGCCGATATAACTTCGTCATTTCAGGGCTCACTAACTCCCATTTCGTATGAAACACCAGGCACATTCTAAAAGCAGACCTCGAGGTCTCTCAGCTCTGACCAAAAACTCCCTAGCTGTTGACAACTACGCCATCTAAACTTAAGAAATGATGTCACTGATCTTACATTATTTCTGAGTGACATCATTTCTAAATCAAAACTCTCCCCCCCCCCCCCCCCCCACCAAATATCCCATAAAACATCTCCCCCAACTTCCACTACCTTTGCCTCGATCAAGGAGCTCTTCCTCGATCGACTATTCCTTCGACTTTCCTTTGACTCGCCTCTCAGATACCTACGAACTTAGCTTAAGCACCAACGCCGTAACGAGGGTAAAATTTTAGGGAGCACACGGGGGGGGGGGGGGGGCACCATTTTTCCTAGGGGGCACTTTTGGCCAATTACTACTGTAGTTTCCGTTTGTATTTTTCCTAAACAAGCCCCTTTTCAGTGTTTTCTGATAAGTGTTGAGGTAAAACCAAATACATTCTGTGTGTAAATAACTAAATTTAAATACTTCTAAAAACATTGAAATTACTACGTATAAATGCTCATAAAATGGAATACTTTATTCTGGTAACTTTTAATCGCAAAAGCCCAGATTTCAAATGGGGGAGCAGCCGGGGGGGGGGGGCACAGACATCAGCTGGGTATACGTGCCCCCCCCCCCCCCCCATAGTTACGCCACTATTAAGCACCTCTGGTACAACTATATTGTTATCTAGACCCAGTAACTGGAATGCATTTAATTGTACTTACGATCACTTTTTGTCCTCCAAATCGATGCTTTTTTAGCCCACTAAAACCACTCATAATGCAACCATTAAAATCGCCATTTTACTACTGCTAGTCATGCGATACTCAACGACTGTTTCCTTACATGTTTATATGTCGTATTAACACTACGAGTTGTGTGTTCGCTGATGGCCTGACTTGCACATTGTCTTGCGCAGTCAACGCAGGATACCAGCTGTACAGCATGCACGCTCGGCTAATCATGACCAAAATGGAACTTTCAGTAGCCACGGGGGGGGGGGGGGGGTCGTTGCACTACATAGCTGGTATCCTGCGTTGACTGCACAAGACAACGTGCAAGTCAGGGCATCAGCGAACACGTAATCCTCGTATAAGGAAACAGTCGTTGAATATCGCAGTATCAGTAGTAAAATGGCGATTGTAACGGCTGCATTTGAGTGGTTTTAGTGGGCTAAAAAATCATCGATTTGGAGGACAGAAAGCGATCGTAAGTACAATTAAATGCATTATATTTCATCTTTGATATCTTGAGAAGCCAGTAGGCGATTTCCCAGCAATTCTGTTGAGTTTTTGTCGTAATGTTGGCCACTTTTTTAGAGGTGTTCTAAATCCTCTTCGCCATAACAGCTTTTCAAACCAACTTACACATACTTTTCTGGGGCGCTAGTACGACCGACAATGTCACAATTTTTAAAAAAGGAGTACAGCGCCCCAGTTACTGGGTAATTGTTACCTGCATGATACAATTAGGTAGATGTTAATATTTGCATCGGGGGAATGAATATAAATTTCAATTTGCCTTACACCGATGTGTGATAAGCACTGTATACTCAGTGCTTTCGAGTCCTTGAAATTTATAAAAATTTATGTGCATGATACAGTTAGTCACCTTATAATAAAATAATATTAGACCCATACGGTGTTTCAAGTGTTAATCTCTTCAGTCGTCGCGACCTACCTGGACCACACTCCTACCGCATGCATGATATTGAATCAACGTTAACCAAAGCTCATTACAGCCTAACTTACCGTTTAATTTCCCGGCAAATCTGACGGGTTTGTCCAAACTGGGTGCGCGGGATCGGAACGATCATACAACATAACATTAGTTGATTTTCAATGTCCAACTTGATGTAAAGCTCATACAATATTGTTTGATCTGAAATAATGTTCCAATGTACGTCTATTCAGCTAGCTGGGTTTTCCCACAGATCACAGACCAGAGAGTGCACAATTACCACCAACGCACGCTCAGCTCCAGAGTCACGAATCAGTGTTATTTTACCGCAGTAGGACATACTATAACAACTTTCAGTATCGCCCATTAATGGTTATGAGTTGCAGCGGTGTCAACTGTTGTGACACTGCGCATGGTGCACCCCTACTCACAACTGTTGGCTGGGTACTACTACAAGGCTACGTGTATGATGTCAGCTACAATGCGTTTTATGAAACATTGTATAGACATTCGTGCTGGAATTTATAACTGACTGACTTCCTCCATGTTATTTTATTTTAAATTCTACAGAACAACAATTATTATATTCAACGGTGCGTTTGTTTTTTTGTTAGTGGGGATAGCATATGGCACTCAAAGGCTCGAGTCCAGCTGCATGTGAGCCCTGACTTCTTCGATGATATCATTCCTCTCCAGAGATGGTCTTTCCAGAACTTCGAGAAGATTACCCACTGTGACGCCTCCTTCCATCGCCCATTCCTTGAGGAGATACTCGCTTGGGTTGGTCACCCTCTCACTGTCCAATGCAGCTACGAATTCAACATTTTTTCCCAGTTCACCTTCAACAAGAAAGATATCTACACGTCAGAAGAGATTGCATATTTTACTTTTACAAGTGCGCGTAGAGGAGCTAATGATAGGCCAGCCGGTAGACTGACCTTCGCGCTGGGCAAGCAACTCGGTTATTAAAGTGAACTTGCTTTGAACTTTTACAAGAGATATTGAAACTCTTAATTGTTTTTCTCACCTGCCAGCGTTTTCCAGTTCCTTTGTCCCGATATGTTGAGAAAACAGCACACCTTATAAAAGATATCTGGTGGTATCTTGGTAATAAGCGTCTCTCTGCCAAATGCAACCTTCTGTGGGGGTGGTGATGAGCTCAGGTATCGCTCCTGTGTGAGAGTAATTACTTTTAACAAATTGTGGGCAGTTGTTTTTTTAAAGCATGAGTTTACTTTCTAAACAACAGTATCAACTTAGACGTGAGTCAACCTTCACTTTTGGGAATATTCATAAGATGTTTACTTACCGTGGTTTGACGACGTGCCAGCGACACCTCACATCTCTGCTGTCCACACAGCATCATGACCGTCGACTGTGTCGGGAAAGGCTTGTCGTTGCCTGCCATTTTTAGCACGTGTATGGCCTCCAGATTCACGTTATTGTTGTTATCTCTTGAACTTACAGTCTTGGTGCAAAATAAGCACCGGGGACCGAATGTAAAGTGTAGATGCGGATAGTCTCTTGAAATTATACTCCTCACAGCACCAACTAAAAAGTTCAGCAATTTACAACTGGAGTGTTCAGGTTCAAATGTCATAACAGTCACCGAAAGAAGCTGTTGTTGGGAGGACCTCCTCTCTAATTGGAGCTTGAAGACGAAATGAGTTCCGATGTGAAATCGGCTGCGATCTGCAAATATAAGCGGTTTGGATTCGGGTTCCATTTTGTCAAGACAGGCATGGGTCAGGCATCTTGTTAAGAGACGACAGTAAATGGTTCTGGGATCGAAGAAGCCAAAGTCAAAGTAGAAGACTTCTTCGGTGCTCGGTGATTTCCAGAAATGCATCTCATCGTCCCGGAAGGAAGGCAACATGGCAGGTACGAGTAATGAATTGGGACGACAGTTTGTATTTACAACGGGCGCAATGGGACACATGAGGTCGTATGCTCTAAGAAGATGAGTGAGCAGTGGGACAAGTTGAGACATATCGCAGTAGATGTGTCGGAGCAGTTCCTCAGAAATAATTCCAGTGTCTTCGTAGTTTCTCCACGCAAAAGCGTAGCGATGGCAACGAAGAGATGCACGTGGGATGGCTACTAACATCTTCATGACGTCTACAAGAAACTGAGGATCGAGTATCACATGTTGTCTTAGTATTTCGTCTTCCTCTCTGTAGATGATCTCGCCTGCCTCGCAGAAATATCTCAGCATTTTCTTCAATTGCTCGTCACCATGTACGTCACATTTTTCTCTTGCCAGTTCTTGAATCTCTCCCAGTGTTGCTACGTTCTTGGCCAAATCCGACGCCTGTGCAAGTTTCCGGCGATTTCGTATCTCCCGGTAAAAATGCAAATACTTGATGGGATATTTTTCTTGGGCGTACTCTGCACTCTCGACCCGCTTGAATATCTCTGCTCTCAGCTGATGGAAGTCATGGTCAAGGGATTTTGAATTCTCAACCAGAAATAAAGGCTTGTCATCGACTGGGTTTAGTACGAGGCGGTGGCAGAATTTGGGAGTTATTCGATCGTGGAGTTTATCAGTGAAACACTTTATGGCTGTCTTTGGAACGCTGGCTTTGTGGGTACCAACAATTATGACGACAGCGTCTGGGTGCCGCGCGTGCGCACAAACAGAGTGAAGCCAAAAGAGAAGTTTCTGAAGTTGTTCATCTTCGTCAGAGACAGCTGCCTCTAGGTTGAAGACAATCACGTACAAGGCTCGATCGGGCATAAACACATGGTGGGTACAGTGGTACAAGGTGTCTCCTGCGAAGTCCCACAGACTCAGTTTGGTCTCAAGGAGAGGTTGTCCTTGAACTGCAGCTTTCATCTGTTCTCTGATAATTTTGACTGGGAATGTTGGATTCGCACGCCATATCTTGCAAGCAGTGTGTAGATCAAATAATGGATGAGCAGTGACAGAAATAATGTAGATGGTCAGAGCCCCCAAAGAACATTCAGGTACCCTCAAAGACCAGCCACAAATGTAGGCCAAGTAAAAACCAATGCTCAATCCAGTAACTTTCTTGGTGAAATAACTGGCTTGAAATCCATACTTGAGAACAAGTCTACGACCAAAGATGTTGCCCCACGTCGTTCCAAAGACCATGACGCAACCGTTCAGAAAGATAAACCAATAAATTCGGCACCAACAAGGAGATCCCAAATACAATGCATATGTCAGGGTAATTAAGGCAGAACAAAATAGAGTTCTCCTCATGTGCCATCTGTTATTAAATGTACAGTACTTATAGCTTAACATAATGCAGATACCCGCGACGACAAAAATCAGACTTAGTATCAAAATATTCCAGGACGCCACGCCGTGGACTGTGGTGTCTTGTGTTTCCCAAGGATGTACACACATAGTCAAAGCTACAGCTATGCCTGTACGGAAGCCAAGTCCTGTTGATATTCCAAGTACAGAGGTATGCAGTAAATTCAACAAGATGCTTTTACTTAACTGAAACGGCAGATAGTAAGAGGCTGGGCTGCCGTCTGAAGCCTCACGAGCAAGCTTCTCAAGCGGTTGATCAATGCGTATGGTGGCTTCCCACAGAACACATACAAAAGAAACAGCTGTGGCAAAGCGATATGCGTTGTTATAGTCCACCACGAAAGAAAATATAATGATGCAACTCCACACAAACACCACGAAGCCATACTGGAACACACCCAACATAAATAAGATAGATGCTAAGATCATCATATTGAGAGTTATGAAGAATTGCGGTATCAATTTCACAAGACTGCTGTTTGCACCTGAGGGAGATTCAGAGGATTCTGAAGAGGCAGAAGGGGAATTACGGAGATTGTTTTTCAACTTTCCTGCAATTCCTTCTGCTGAAGCTTCCCTAAGCACAGTCACAGCTGCGGCACATTCTCGAATGTCATCTGCCTTAGCACCATCCGATTCGTTCCATTGCTTATCCACGTTGGTGACGTGGCACATTCGCGTCTCGATGCCGTGTGTTGGCTGCTCGTGGAGGTCAAACTCACGTCCAAGAAGACGGTTCAACAAGCTCGTCTTGCCAGCACGAGGCTCGCCTAGAATTAAGACTCGCGCCCGGTTGGTGGGAAGTTCGCCTTCTGCCTCTGCGGCCAAGTAGGCATTTCTCAAGCCTTTGTCGCTTACAAGCACACTCAGATTTTTACTTCCTGAGCCAAAATCGGAAAACCGAGAGAGAGCTCTCCCGACAGCTGTTGTCTTACAGCTGGTAGTAGACGTCAGTTTTCTATGTGGCTGCATGGCTTGAAAAGGAAAATAGAAAGGGACAATAAATTAAAAGGGACAATAGTGCAGTATTTGTGTGTGTGTGTGCCCTTACACTCACCAACTTACAGGACACTTTACACAATGGAACAATGCTGCCCACAAGGTTTTCTTTGTTCTAGTGCTATCCCACAGAGGAATTCTTCAAAAAAGGGAATAATAGAACAACAATAGGAGGACCCCGTAAGTGCTATATGTAATGTGTGTGTACGAGTTTGTTTAGGCATTCAAACCGGGGACTTATAACAAAAGAGGACAATAGGGTCCCCGATTGGAAAATGTCCCCAGTTGGAAATCGTGTTCAAAACCAATGGGAGCTGTTGCTAAAAAGTTAAAGTACAAACAAAAGAGGAACAATAGGAGGTCCCCGACTGGAGGTAAATACACACTTGTGAGTGTGGGTGTGTGTGTGTGTGTGTGTGTTATTTTTTAAACTATTTGATGGCAAGTACATAGCTAGATGTATCTCAGTTTCTAGCACGGCAAACAGTTTCAGTGAATTGGTTAAAACCCGGCGTGATGCCAACGTACTCTTTTCAAGTCTTTTGTAAAACAAATCTTATGTAATTCACTAAAACAATCGTCAAAAATTCTCAAATGTTTTCAAGACTTCACGAATAACTGACCTCACTTTATGCAGCCACTGGAAAGTCTCTGGTACAAACTCTGAAATATTTTCCACAGATTTCGAGAAACAAAAGTCTCGATCGAATAAACAAATGCAACAATCACCATGTACTGTACCGTACTTTCCAATGGAGCACGTCGTGTTTGTTTACATTTAATACCCATTACAGGTCACGTGACGTAGGTCGCGCAATCGGTCTATTATAATTATATTCACCATAGAAGAGCTGCTCGGTATAACAGAAAAAAGATCGTAAAACAAAAGATCCTCTCCGGGTAATTCCGGGAAGATTAGAACATTGCGCAATAATAGGCTACAAGGTAAACGTCAAGCCTTTTCCCTGCTAACAAAGTATTTTCCACTGTGCCAAGGCCACTGACGCCATTATGGCATACCAAGTTCCCCCCTGTATGGTTACGACCTATATACAGGTGCCCCTTCAAAATATGTTGCATGGAATACAAGATTTTCAAACGAAAGTGAAAAAAATGACTTTGAAATGAAAACGACTTTGCTCCGTCCGTCGTGCGATTGGAGACAAGACTGATCGAAACAAGGTTCGTATTAATACTTTCATGAAATCTTGTTCCTCAAAACTTACAATGCCAAACTTTATGTGAACAAGAGTTACAGGAGACCTGCCAGTTTATTAAATGAGTTTCGTAACCCCGAAGTAACGAGAACTCTCACAGCGTTCAGTTTTCTTACTGCGACGTGTGATGCCCAAACCTGAAGTGTTGGAAACTGGCCAAATTGTTTTGCCCATTTTAGTGTACTGGTAAAGCCTCGGCGGAATTACTGATTGTAAACGCTGCGTCTGTTTACAGGATGGGGAAACCACGGGAAACCCCCTCCGTTCGCGAGGTGATTCGAACCCAAAGTGACAAGAGATTTGGCAGACCCTTTTGTTCCTTTTGCATCATATTGGTTTATTACGGTGGCCCACAACTGTCACGGCAAAAGCAAAAGAGCCACGGCAAAAGCAAAAGGGCCACGGCAAAGGCAAAAGCACCACAGCAAAAGCAAAAGCGCCACGGCAGAAGCAAAATGGCCACGGCAAAAGCAAAAGGGCCACGGCAAAAGCAAAAGGGGTTTGGAATTTTGATATGATTTGTGTACATTAAATTGTTAATAAGATGTACTTTTTCAAATGTAGGTTTGATGACGTCACCACATATGAGACTTCCCTATAGCAACACTTTTTGATTTTGAGCACTGTCTATTACATTGGGATAATGTATACATTAAAGTGTAGCGCGTAACTAAACTTAGTCAACGCAGCCAGTAACGTCATCATCACGACACCGGTGACTGAAATACACAATTATTAGTTTGATATGTACGACCGTTCTGATGTGCACAAGATAAATTTATCTTCTTTGTGCCATTTTGAAGTAAATAACCAATGTGACATGTTTATTTTATTCATGAACCTAATTGACCCTTTCTTCTTAATCAAACGGGAAATTCAAACGGTACATATCTGTGACCATAGAGATGTTGTTAGAAGGCACGGGGAAACTGGATTTGCAGATCTCTTGAATGATAGTTTATTGACGGATCAGAATCTGTAAATTGGGTGAACAGAGATGTTGATGATAGTTCGGCCAATTTCAGAATGACGCTAACATTAAGCAAAATAGTTAAACAATAACAGTTAAACGAAAATAGTTAAACAATAATAGTTAAACAATAATTACAAATATATTAAATGAAAAATAAATAAAACTAAATCCCGGTCGCCATCTTGGCGAACCACATATCTCATGTTTTTCCAAAAGAACATTGATTAAAAGTACACTAAATAGCACAAATATATGTTGATTTAAAGAAACAATCAATTCTCATGCATTCTATTAATAAATAGGTAAGACTTGAAAGTTTAAGAAATGATGCATAAAGATACAATAAAATAAATAAGAATTATACCTGTAAATTGGGTGAACAGAGATGTTGATGATAGTTCGGCCAATTTCAGAATGACGCTAACGGCGGGAAATACAAATGAGAACGTAGGGGGCGCTACGCAAAACAGGAATTAACCAAAATTGAACGGGGGTGTTATTTTATGTACACCTGGCCGTGACATATCTAACAAGAGTTTTGTAACGGTGTGCGAGCGACCGAATTCATAATATATTTTAACAACAGATTTATTTTTTAACATGATGTTCTTGATGTTATTTGTTTTTCAACCGACCCAAAACCCCTGTGTTTGTTTTGCTACAAACACAGTTCTAGTCATGGTTATTGTTCAGAATGTACGCATCAGTAGTTCAAGTCACCTGCTTCAGTGTGAACCGCACCTCCATTTCCCCTGTAACTACCAATATTATGCACAAATAGTCACAATATTATGCACAAATAGGGGCTGTGTTGTCATGATTATAGCAGTAAATTGAAGAACCCACTACGCGCGCGTGCGCGTTGGCGGTCAACACGTCACAGTTTGAAAAAGACTGCATCCTTTGTGATTTGACCACAAGTGCGTGCGTGTGCAGTATCTAGATCAGAGTTAATCTTTCCGCGCACAGCCACAGGCCTGCTATAATCATGACGACACAGCCCCTTTAAATAGAGCAGGACCGTTCAACCTTCCGCCCTCTCATACGACGGGGTCAGCTCACTTCATAAAAAAACATCGTCGGAATCTTGACATTATCTCACGTCTACCGGCCATGTACAAAACAATCTTGCATGTTTCTTGTAGTTTGTTGTCCGCGGC
Source organism: Marthasterias glacialis (assembly GCA_911728455.2). NCBI lineage: Eukaryota > Metazoa > Echinodermata > Asteroidea > Forcipulatida > Asteriidae > Marthasterias > Marthasterias glacialis. Next base: position 7,352,092 of record OU452225.1, on the reverse strand, counting down.
ATGTGCGAAAGTTTGTGCATGTTTCTCGTTTTGAAACAGCATCAGCTGTCAAACAAATTTCAGAGAATAAAACTCAAATAGAAAGTTCTTTTGGCAAAAATCTGGCCATGCAACTTTAAAAGTGATCAAAAAAGTAACTATGAAGTCTGAAAGCTTAGTGTCTTCTTATCTTGATTACAGACAAATCAAAAAGCAAGCCCATTAACATGAGTCAAATCATGAAACATAAAACGCTGTGTTTCCTCCATGGTTGAGGGTAACGGATGAGTAGGTTTACTTGCAACAATAAAATATACCTTTCAAATGACCATCTGTAAATTTGTATCGTTCTACATTCATTTTTCTGTTTTCGATTATCGTTTTTCTTTTGTTCTGAATTTTAGGGACAGCAGTTGTTATACACTCGAGGCTATCCTACGTGAATAAACATTATTCATAAATATCTGAGACAGTTTATCCATTCTTATTGGCCGAGAGGGCATCACGTGGCCATGTTTAAACAGGCGATATAAACACGGTAAAAAGTGTTTAAAACCGGCTAGCCTTTGCGAACGTAAAATATGGCCCCTGAATCAGAATAAGAAGTACACGTGTTTCCAGCTTTTGGATTTCTGACGTCATAACCTGGTCTCTCAATTGTTTTTTTTAATCAAAGAAGCTGAATGTATCCACGAAAATGGGTGGGTTCTGAAGCTTAGAGAAATTTGGGGTAATATATAATAATATGTTTAAAACCAGTTTTAAACAACTTTTTGTTTAAGACTGGTTTCAAACAAAACAATGAAATCAATCATCATGAAAGAGCCTAAAAACTTGTGTATATTGTCGTCTGCTCTTTTTGGTCACTGTTTACATAGTAAAGAATACAATAATTTTTAATCACATTTTCCTGCATTCACACACTTACAAACACATATTCATAATGAAAATATCGCCAGCGACAATGTCAGACTACAAACCAGATGCGTGTTTTGACCTTCAACAGCAGCAATAGCACCGGTGCCGACGTCGGACATGACGGAGACCCCTGCCGTCGTACCACACACGGTTCGTACCGCCGGTGTAGCCCATCGCGATCCGGGTGATGGCGGTGCAGTACATCTGAGTACATCCAACATGTCCGCGCAGTCCCTCTTCGCAGGATGCACTTTCAGCAGCAGTGTTGTTGTCAATATGCTGCCAGCTTCAGCAGCATCTTTGGCGGTCTCTTGAATCACTCAAGAACTTTGATAAGTTTTTTTGAGACCGAAAGTGGCGATTTTTTGTAAGTTTATTTCGCGAACAAGTCATGCACGCGTGACTTGCGAGAGTTCGAGTACTCGCGATGGCATGGCCGCGCAACCACGCTACGGTTTTCAGCTGTTCTATTTCCAGAGAAGTTTAATTATTTAAAAGTCAAAATATGTTAACCCTATCAGGACCGGGGGGGGCACAATGTGCCCCCCCTACCAATTTTTTCCCCGTAATTTTTTAACGCTTAGTCCGATCACCGCGAAAATTTCTGACCTTTTCTAAAATAAATCTAGAATCATATTGGCAAAAAATAATAGATACCGGGGGTTAGCTGTTGCCATGGCAACCATTTGTTTTTTAGTGATTTTTAAAACTTTTTGGACATAATTTCCACATATTTTAGATTTTTTGGCCAGAAAAGTGATAATGGTGAGTCACGCGATAGTCTGAAATGGTTTTGGGAATTCAAAATGGCCGCCATTTTTGGCGGCCATCTTGGATTTTGTGTTTTCAGCCTGTAATTAGGGGTTAAAATTATATCAAGTTTTTTAACAATGGAACATTTTCAACCTGCTAATTTCTTACTTTTCAGACCCCAAAAATGTTCAGATTTGTCAATCAAGCCAGATTATTTCTCCCTGGGCCCTTGGCGGCGGCCATTTTGATTTTTAAGTGAAAAAACGCAAAAAACATTTTTTTCCAAAAAATGGGATAAATTAGTGAATTATTATGCCCCCTGAAGATATTTCAAGTGACTATATTAGGTTCAAATTATATTTATCTTGTTAAAATGTACAAGTATGCCAAGTTTCAAAACATTCAGACAAAAAATACAGAAGTTATGGCAAAAACACGATTTTTGACCAAAAATTGGCAAAAAACAGTCAAAAACGCCCTCTAGTGACTTTTTTTTGAAATTTTGTGACGTCATCATGTAGAACTCGGTGAAATGAACATTAGTGGCAAGTTTCATCAAAATCAGTCGAACACTTTGGAAAATACGGAGGGGGGGCACTATGTGGTCCCCGTACAACCAAAAAAAGCCCGGTCCTGATAGGGTTAAGGGAAAATCCATGTTTATTGCAGAAGAATTATCTATGTTTATTTTCCAAACGTGTTTTTAATTTATAACGTAATAAAGAAGTTGCTGAAATGTTTTTAAAATCAACATTTTGTTTTCTGTTTCTAATTGGTGTGGGAAACGAGCAGCATAATCATTTAGTCTGGTTTCCATATAGTGACGTGTGATTCCCAATGGTTATCAGAGGCAGAAATAAGATCGACATTCCGTTCAAGGTATTGGCCCGTAAATATGGATAGAAACTTAACGCAGAATCGAGGCTGATCAAAACTGTCAGATCTGTTCCCAACTTTAAAGGTTTTTGCATGTTTATTTCGGCCCGGGCAATTATCGGCCACCAGGCCCCTCATCGATTTTAAACAATAGTTAAAAACCTCTTCATCACACCTTTATTCCCTTATTATTAGTATCCCGCACTACGTATTGAAACTACAGTGTGGGGAATCCCCTTTGGAGCACATTGCGCAATGTGACAAAAAGGGGTTAAGTTCCAATCTGTAACATGAGCGTAATGGCTCCTCGTGAATGAACTTGGACGTCTGCATACATAACATGAGTTTATCTTACCGCAAATTATGGCGTTCCATTTCAGCCATCGCCATTCTTTAATTCGCCGAACGTCGTCCATCGTCCGGTGTCCGTCATCCTCGCCAGTTACAGTATGACGTAACAACAAATGGTTGCCATGGTAACAATATGTCCCTTTCAACGTTTTTTTTTTTTTTTTCATTGTGATACCAGATAACACTTTGAAAAAATCGCAAAATTTGATAGTGATCGTCTTCTCCCTTAAAAACCGAAACATGTAGCTGCGCATAATGTGACATTATTTACAAACGGACGACGGACGTAGGGCAGGCGACGCGAAGAGGAACAAAAAACGGCGGACGACATACGATGGAAGACTAGCGACGGACGAAAAAAATTGCGGTGATCGAACTTAGCGTTTAAAAGTTACGGGCAAAGGGGCACATTGTGACCGCCCCTCCCCAACCCCGGGTTACCCATGTCGCGAAAAGCGTTAATTTAAACATCAGTTAATAGTGCTCTATGTCATTGCATATAAAATGTTACAAAATGAAACAGCATGTAAAAAAATCCCTCAAACTCTTGGGTGTTTTTTTAATGCAGAAATCAAACAATTGTTGTTCTCTTATGCCTGCAGAAAACGTCGTTTAGACGTTGCGAAATACCTAGACGCACTACGCACTTGTCCGACATTTTTTTGTGTGGACATTTTTTGAGACCTAATAAAAACACCTAATGCCCTGCCCTTTACCACTGACAATTTCATGAAATTATGGCTGTAGTAATATGTAGTAATATAAAGATGACACTAAATCTAGTATTCCCTCAATCATTTTGAACTTGTTCACATGGTGGCCCATAACTCCCATTTCGTATGAAACACCAGACACATTCTAAAAGCAGACCTCGAGGTCTCTCAGCTCTGACCAAAAACTCCCTAGCTGTTGACAACTATGCCATCTAAACTTAAGAAATGATGTCACTGATCTTACATTTCCAGAATAAAATGTTACATTTTATATTAGCTTCTATGTAGTAATTTCAATGTTTGAAAACTACTTGTTTTTATACTATTATTATTTACACGCAGACAATGTATTTTACGTCAACGTCAGATTTTTTTATAAAACAAAGTAAACGGCATAACATGGACCACACTCCTTCCGCATGCATGATTTTGAATCAAGCTCATTACAGCCAAACTTACCGTTTAATTTCCCGGCAAATCTGAAGGGTTTGTCCAAACTGGGCGCGCGGGATCGGAACGATCATACAACATAACATTAGTTGATTTTCAATGTCCAACTTGATGTAAAGCTCATACAATATTGTTTGATCTGAAAAAATGTTCCAATGTACGTCTATTCAGCTAGCTGGGTTTTCCCACAGATCACAGACGAGAGAGTGCACAATTACCACCAACGCACGCTGAGCTCCAGAGTCACGAATCAGTGTTATTTTACCGCAGTAGGACATACTATAACAACTTTCAGTATCGCCCATTAATGGTTATGAGTTGCAGCGGTGTCAACTGTTGTGACACTGCGCATGGTGCACCCCTACTCACAACAGTTGGCTGGGTACTACCACCAGGCTACGTGTATGATGTCAGCTACAATGCGTTTTATGAAACATTATATAGACATTTGTGCTGGAATTTATAACTGACTGACTTCCTCCATGTTCTTTTGTTTTAAATTCTACAGGACAACAATTATTATAATCAACGGTGCGTTTTTTTTTTGGTTTTTTTTTGTTTTTTGTTTTTTAACGAATTGGGAGTGGAGCTCTTGTAAGATTGTGACATTTTGTAGGAAGGGCCTAACATTTAGCCACAAACAGTAGCTACCATAATAGGCAATGGCGGCAAATGTGCGTCACGTGGGCATTGGTATTGTCGCTAAAAGGTGATTGGTTGCCGCCACCTATAGCTTGACCTCTATGATTCTACAGTGTGCATGTGACAGGTTTCTATCATGGATTACTTCCAGACCACGCATAATGAGTGAAATCCTACACCAGCACTGAGGCATTCAATTGCGCAAGGTCTAAGTTCAACAGCAATGTTTCCCCCCCCCCCCCCCCCCGCAGACTGAACTTCCAATTATGATAAAACAAAAAATGCAGTGTAAATGGAATTTATGGAGACTTTAAAGGGCCTTGTTTGATTTTGAAAGGGTTTGCACAACATGGTTTTATAGATTGAGAACATACATGTACTTGTTCACATATTTGCATATATCTTACATGGTATAACGATAGTCATAAGTATGAACAAGTAATAATACTGGAGTCTTATATAGCGCACTACCAACAATTAGGTACTCAAGGCACCTACTATATTATTTTGAGGTGTTTTTGTTTTAATTATGAGAGCCATTTGGGTAACACCTTCTAATGGTTTGGTGCTGCGGCGCATTCAGCAGCCACTGCCAGAAACACCAGGGCACAAACCCCTTCTCTTAGCGATATGTGTTGCCTGAAATGCTATAGTTTTTGAGAAATGAGTACAACGCTTAAATTTTGATCTCGTAAACCCCAAAACCTGAGGTTTGAAACCGACGGGGTTTTCACAATTTTCTCTCCAACACAGATGACGGTGACCGAATGACCTGAACCCTCCACAGATTGATTTCGTGGATTTGTAATTTGGTCACAATCATAAAGTGTGGATACCGGGCTTTGACAAAATACCCAATGTTGTGTCCGAACTTTAGTGACCTAGCTACAGCGATGTAACTAGGGTAAAATTTAAGGAGGGGGGAGGCACACGAGGGGTGCACCATTTTTTCTAGGGGGCATTTTTGGCTAATTAAAACTGCAGTTATACTGTTTTTATTGTTTCTAAACAAGCCTCTTTTCAGCGCTCTTATGTTATGCAGTTTACTTTGTTTTTTAAAACAATCTGACGGGGAGGTAAAAAACATTGGCTGCGTGTTAATAATAAAATTTATTAAATTGAAATTACTACATAAAAGCTTATGTAGAGAGGGAGGGTATTTACTGTATCTCGATGCTTGGGGGGTAATGGAAGACACACAGGTTCAAGATGTTTCAAATTCAGGTTGAAGTTGTTTTATTTCGATCAGTGACTGTAGATGACAAACCTGCACCTGTAAAATCAGGGCAGGCAGTAATACAAAAAAACGGAATTAATAAGTTTACAGTATAGATACATTTCTGTTTTTAAACTGACTCATCAACTGTGTAGAAATGTACGACAGAAAAACATCAAGCTAGGCATTGAGCCCCGATCGAAGCAACGCAGCAAACCCACCCAAAAGCACAAATCCTTCTGCAATCCTTACATAATTGCTAAGTTTACATTTCATGAAATTATGGTTATTTGTTAAAAAATTAATAAAAGACTATGACTTGAATATATTCAAAGGGGACCTACATGAAATTAATCAAAAACCCATGAAGCACATACTGCACATGGCCATATCACAATTCACATATGCCAGCAGTATAAACACACTTGTGCATCTCTTAACCTTGTTAGCACAAAATCCACTCTTTTCACCAACTTTCTACATCAAAATTTCACTCTTTTCAAAGCCTATGAAGTTACATAAATATCACTAAACAAGTCTATAATAATTTGCTGCAAAAATTAGACAAGTCCCTTTGCTAAGCACCAATTATAAAAATAAGAAAAAATAAGTTCAAAATTGGATAGAAATGAAAACAATTCTACCTGTAAAATCAGGGCAGGCAGTGGCCTTAATCCCGCTGTTACTAGGCAGATCAAAAAAGGGAGTAAACATGGGACAGCTTACTTATTTGTTCTAATATTCAATTAAAACTTCAATGACATAAAAACCATCAACCACGGGCGTCGATTGGTGGGGGAAGGGGGGGACATGTCCCCCCTCCCACTTTTTAGAGTGGGGATAGCATATGGCACTCAAAGGCTCGAGTCCAGCTGCATGTGAGCCCTGACTTCTTCGATGATATCATTCCTCTCCAGAGATGGTCTTTCCAGAACCTCGAGAAGATTACCCACTGTGACGCCTCCTTCCATCGCCCATTCCTTGAGGAGATACTCGCTTGGGTTGGTCACCCTCTCACTGTCCAATGCAGCTACGAATTCAACATTTTTTCCCAGTTCACCTTCAACAAGACAGATATCTACACGTCAGAAGGGATTGCATATTTTTACTTTTACAAGTGCGCGTAGAGGAGCTAATGATAGGCCAGCCGGTAGACTGACCTTCGCGCTGGGCAAGCAACTCGGTTATTAAAGTGAACTTGCTTTGAACTTTTACAAGAGATATTGAAACTCTTAATTGTTTTTCTCACCTGCCAGCGTTTTCCAGTTCCTTTGTCCCGATATGTTGAGAAAACAGCACACCTTATAAAAGATATCTGGTGGTATCTTGGTAATAAGCGTCTCTCTGCCAAATGCAACCTTCTGTGGGGGTGGTGATGAGCTCAGGTATCGCTCCTGTGTGAGAGTAATTACTTTTAACAAATTGTGGGCAGTTGTTTTTTTAAAGCATGAGTTTACTTTCTAAACAACAGTATCAACTTAGACGTGAGTCAACCTTCACTTTTGGGAATATTCATAAGATGTTTACTTACCGTGGTTTGACGACGTGCCAGCGACACCTCACATCTCTGCTGTCCACACAGCATCACGACCGTCGACTGTGTCGGGAAAGGCTTGTCGTTGCCTGCCATTTTTAGCACGTGTATGGCCTCCAGATTCACGTTATTGTTGTTATCTCTTGAACTTACAGTCTTGGTGCAAAATAAGCACCGGGGACCGAATGTAAAGTGTAGATGCGGATAGTCTCTTGAAATTATACTCCTCACAGCACCAACTAAAAAGTTCAGCAATTTACAACTGGAGTGTTCAGGTTCAAATGTCATAACAGTCACCGAAAGAAGCTGTTGTTGGGAGGACCTCCTCTCTAATTGGAGCTTGAAGACGAAATGAGTTCCGATGTGAAATCGGCTGCGATCTGCAAATATAAGCGGTTTGGATTCGGGTTCCATTTTGTCAAGACAGGCATGGGTCAGGCATCTTGTTAAGAGACGACAGTAAATGGTTCTGGGATCGAAGAAGCCAAAGTCAAAGTAGAAGACCTCTTCGGTGCTCGGTGATTTCCAGAAATGCATCTCATCGTCCCGGAAAGAAGGCAACATGGCAGGTACGAGTAATGAATTGGGACGACAGTTTGTATTTACAACGGGCGCAATGGGACACATGAGGTCGTATGCTCTAAGAAGATGAGTGAGCAGTGGGACAAGTTGAGACATATCGCAGTAGATGTGTCGGAGCAGTTCCTCAGAAATAATTCCAGTGTCTTCGTAGTTTCTCCACGCAAAAGCGTAGCGATGGCAACGAAGAGATGCACGTGGGATGGCTACTAACATCTTCATGACGTCTACAAGAAACTGAGGATCGAGTATCACATGTTGTCTTAGTATTTCGTCTTCCTCTCTGTAGATGATCTCGCCTGCCTCACAGAAATATCTCAGCATTTTCTTCAATTGCTCGTCACCATGTACGTCACATTTTTCTCTTGCCAGTTCTTGAATCTCTCCCAGTGTTGCTACGTTCTTGGCCAAATCCGACGCCTGTGCAAGTTTCCGGCGATTTCGGATCTCCCGGTAAAAATGCAAATACTTGATGGGATATTTTTCTTGGGCGTACTCTGCACTCTCGACCCGCTTGAATATCTCTGCTCTCAGCTGATGGAAGTCATGGTCAAGAGATTTTGAATTCTCAACCAGAAATAAAGGCTTGTCATCGACTGGGTTCAGTACGAGACGGTGGCAGAATTTGGGAGTTATTCGATCGTGGAGTTTATCAGTGAAACACTTTATGGCTGTCTTTGGAACGCTGGCTTTGTGGGTACCAACAATTATGACGACAGCGTCTGGGTGCCGCGCGTGCGCACAAACAGAGTGAAGCCAAAAGAGAAGTTTCTGAAGTTGTTCATCTTCGTCAGAGACAGCTGCCTCTAGGTTGAAGACAATCACGTACAAGGCTCGATCGGGCATAAACACATGGTGGGTACAGTGGTACAAGGTGTCTCCTGCGAAGTCCCACAGACTCAGTTTGGTCTCAAGGAGAGGTTGTCCTTGAACTGCAGCTTTCATCTGTTCTCTGATAATTTTGACTGGGAATGTTGGATTCGCACGCCATATCTTGCAAGCAGTGTGTAGATCAAATAATGGATGAGCAGTGACAGAAATAATGTAGATGGTCAGAGCCCCCAAAGAACATTCAGGTACCCTCAAAGACCAGCCACAAATGTAGGCCAAGTAAAAACCAATGCTCAATCCAGTAACTTTCTTGGTGAAATAACTTGCTTGAAATCCATACTTGAGAACAAGTCTACGACCAAAGATGTTGCCCCACGTCGTTCCAAAGACCATGGCGCAACCGTTCAGAAAGATAAACCAATAAATTCGGCACCAACAAGGAGATCCCAAATACAATGCATATGTCAGGATAATTAAGGCAGAACAAAATAGAGTTCTCCTCATGTGCCATCTGTTATTAAATGTACAGTACTTATAGCTTAACATAATGCAGATACCCGCGACGACAAAAATCAGACTTAGTATCAAAATATTCCAGGACGCCACGCCGTGGACTGTGGTCTCTAGTGTTTCCCAAGGATGTACACACATAGCCAAAGCCACAGCTATGCCTGTACGGAAGCCAAGTCCTGATGATATTCCAACTACAGAGGTATGCAGTAAATTCAACAAGATGCTTTTACTTAACTGAAACGGCAGATAGTAAGAGCCCGGGCTGCCGTCTGAAGCCTCACGAGCAAGCTTCTCAAGCGGTTGATCAATGCGTATGGTGGCTTCCCACAGAACACATACAAAAGAAACAGCTGTGGCAAAGCGATATGCGTTGTTATAGTCCACCACGAAAGAAAATATAATGATGCAACTCCACACAAACACCACGAAGCCATACTGGAACACACCCAACATAAATAAGATAGCTGCTAAGATCATCATATTGAGAGTTATGAAGAATTGCGGTATCAATTTCACAAGACTGCTGTTTGAACCTGAGGGAGATTCAGAGGATTCTGAAGAGGCAGAAGGGGAATTACGGAGATTGTTTTTCAATTTTCCTGCAATTCCTTCTGCTGAAGCTTCCCTAAGCACAGTCACAGCTGCGGCACATTCTCGAATATCATCTGCCCTAGCACCATCCGATTCGTTCCATTGCTTATCCACGTTGGTGACGTGGCACATTCGCGTCTCGATGCCGTGTGTTGGCTGCTCGTGGAGGTCAAACTCACGTCCAAGAAGACGGTTCAACAAGCTCGTCTTGCCAGCACGAGGCTCGCCTAGAATTAAGACTCGCGCCCGGTTGGTGGGAAGTTCGCCTTCTGCCTCTGCGGCCAAGTAGGCATTTCTCAAGCCTTTGTCGCTTACAAGCACACTCAGATTTTTACTTCCTGCGCCAAAATCGGAAAACCGAGAGAGAGCTCTCCCGACAGCTGTTGTCATACAGCTGGTAGTAGACGTCAGTTTTCTATGTGGCTGCATGGCTTGAAAGGGAAAATAGAAAGGGACAATAAATGAAAAGGGACAATAGTGCAGTATTTGTGTGTGTGTGCCCTTACACTCACCAGCTTACTGGACACTTTACACAATGGAACAATGCTGCCCACAAGGTTTTCTTTGTTCTAGTGCTATCCCACAGAGGAAATCTTCAAAAAAGGGAATAATAGAACAACAATAGGAGGAACCCGTAACTGCCATATGTAAGGGTGTGTGTGTGTCTGTGAGTTTGTTTAGGCATTCACAAACCCAGTTGGAAATCGTGTTCAAAACCAATGGGAGCTGTTGCTAAAAAGTTTAAGTACAAACAATAGAGGGACAATAGGAGGTCCCCGATTGGAGGTAATTACACACTTGTGTGTGTGTGTGTGTGGGGGGGGGGCATGTTTGACCATATGCTCCGAGGACATTTTACAATAGGGACAATAGGTCCCCACTAGTCAGTTCTTTGTCTTCATGGGTCCTCGGACGCCATTTGTGTACAAAACCAATGGAGATTGCTTCAGTACACGAACAATAGAATTCACAATAGAAGTCCTCGGACATAATGGTGATTCACGACTGTGTGCGTGTGTGTGTGTGTTATTTTTTAAACTATTTGATGGCAAGTACATAGCTAGATGTATCTCAGTTTCTAGCACGGCAAACAGTTTCAGTGAATTGGTTAAAAACCCGGCGTGATGCCAACGTACTCTTTTCAAGTCTTTTGTAAACCAAATCTTATGTAATTCACTAAAACAATCGTCAAAAATTCTCAAATGTTTTCAAGACTTCACGCGAACAACTGACCTCACTTTATGCAGCCACTCGAAAGTCTCTGGTACAAACTCTGAAATTGTTTCCACAGATTTCGAGAAACAAAAGTCTCGATCGAATAAACAATCGCAACAATCACCATGTACTGTACCGTACTTTCCAATGGAGCACGTCGTGTTTGTTTACATTTAATACCCATTATAGGTCACGTGACGTAGGTCGTTCAATCGGTCTATTATAATTATATTCCCCATAGAAGAGCTGCTCGGTATAACAGAAAAAAGATCGTAAAACAAAAGATCCTCTCCGGGTAATTCCGGGAAGATTAGAACATTGCGCAATAATAGGCTACAAGGTAAACGTCAAGCCTTTTCCCTGCTAACAAAGTATTTTCCACTGTGCCGAGGCCACTGACGCCATTATGGCGTACCAAGTTCCCCCTGCATGGTTACGGCCTATATACAGGTGCCCCTTCAAAATATGTTGCATGGAATACAAGATTTTCAAACGAAAGTGAAAAAAATGACTTTGAAATGAAAACGACTTTGCTCCGTCCGTCGTGCGATTGGAGACAAGACTGATCGAAACAAGGTTCGTATTAATACTTTCATGAAATCTTGTTCCTCAAAACTTACAATGCCAAACAAGAGTTACAGGAGACCTGCCAGTTTATTAAATGAGTTTCGTAACCCCGAAGAAACGAGAACTCTCACAGCGTTCAGTTTTCTTACTGCGACGTGTGATGCCCAAACCTGAAATGTTGGAAACTGGCCAAATTGTTTTGCCCATTTCGTCAGCAATTTCACGAAGTGCCAAAAAGTCCCCTGCAGCGAAAAATGTATGTTTGGAGAAAACCGCATTTGAAGTTAAGCTTATTTTCAAATCACCGGTAGGTAGACTATTCGCGATTCAATCTTTAAAATTTTTGCATGTTAGGGAAGTAGAGATCCCAAATCAAACAAATCTAGTTTCAATTTTGTCCATAACGGGTTTAATTAATGAGTAACTATTTAATTAATGAGATTGTCTCTTCGTGAAAACGGTACAAAACGTGGTCTGTGTGCAGCGCGCCGTGTATAAACTTTTTAGCTGTTCGTGAAAACGCAAAAGCCAGAACACTATTTGGCTCTTCGTGAAAACGCAAAAGCCGGAGCACTCATGATTGGCACTGTGCCAGCTGTATAATCTACACGGCCACAAACTAGTAAACAAGTTTTTGGCTCTTCGTGAAAACGCTATTCCGGGTTCTTGGGGTTTTTGCCCTTCATCATCTTAGCATAATTAAGAAACCAGATGATTTTGAGACCTACAATTTCGTAAATTGTTAGATAACGATCAACTAAATCGAAACCACAAAAAAAATCAAAATGAGTTTTTCATCGATTTTGCAAGTTTTTGGCACTTCGTGAAATTGCTGACGATTTTAGTGTACTGGTAAAGCCTCGGGGGAATTACTGATTGTAAACGCTGCGTCTGTTTACTGGATGGGGAAACCACGGGAAACCCCCTCCGTTCGCGAGGTGATTCGAACCCAAAGTGACAAGAGATTTGGCAGACCCTTTTGTTCCTTTTGCATCATATTGGTTTATTACGGTGGCCCACAACTGTCACGGCAAAAGCAAAAGAGCCACGGCAAAAGCAAAAGGGCCACGGCAAAAGCAAAAGCACCACAGCAAAAGCAAAAGCGCCACGGCAGAAGCAAAATGGCCACGGCAAAAGCAAAAGGGCCACGGCAAAAGCAAAAGGGGTTTGGAATTTTGATATGATTTGTGTACATTAAATTGTTAATAAGATGTACTTTTTCAAATGTAGGTTTGATGACGTCACCACATATGAGACTTCCCTATAGCAACACTTTTTGATAAGATTCGTTTTTATTTTGAGCACTGTCTATTACATTGGGATAATGTATACATTAAAGTGTAGCGCGTAACTAAACTTAGTCAACGCAGCCAGTAACGTCATCATCACGACACCGGTGACTGAAATACACAGTTATTAGTTTGATATGTACGACCGTTCTGATGTGCACAAGATAAAATTATCTTCTTTGTGCCATTTTGAAGTAAATAACCAATGTGACATGTTTATTTTATTCATGAACCTAATTGACCCTTTCTTCTTAACTTAATCAAACGGGAAATTCAAACGGTACATATCTAACAAGAGTTTTGTAATGGTGTGTGAGCGACCGAATTCATAATATATTTTAACAACAGATTTATTTTTTAACATGATGTTCTTGATGTTATTTGTTTTTCAACCGACCCGAAACCCCTGTGTTTGTTTTGCTACGAACACAGTTCTAGTCATGGTTATTGTTCAGAATGTACGCATCAGTAGTTCAAGTCACCTGCTTCAGTGTGAACCGCACCTCCATTTCCCCTGCAACTACCAATATTATGCACAAATAGTCACAATATTATGCACAAATAGGGGCTGTGTTGTCATGATTATAGCAGTAAATTGAGTAACCCACTACGCGCGCGTGCGCGTTGGCGGTCAACACGTCACAGTTTGAAAAAGACTGCATCCTTTGTGATTTGACCACAAGTGTGTGCGTGTGCAGTATCTAGATGAGAGTTAATCTTTCCGCGCACAGCCATAGGCCTGCTATAATCATGACGACACAGCCCCTTTAAATAGAGCAGGACCGTTCAACCTTCCGCCCTCTCATACGACTGGGTCAGCTCACTTCATAAAAAACCATCGTCGGAATCTTGACATTATCTCACGTCTACCGGCCATGTACAAAACAATCTCGCATGTTTCTTGTAGTTTGATGTCCGCGGCATGTGCGAAAGTTTGTGCGTGTTTCTCGTTTTAACAGCATCAGCTGTCAAACAAATTTCAGAGAAAAAAACTCAAATAGAAAGCTGTTTTGGCAAAAATCTGGCCATGCAACTTTAAAAGTGATCAAAAAAGTAACTATGAAGTCTGAAAGCTTAGTGTCTTCTTATCTTGATTACAGACAAATCAAAAAGCAAGCCCATTAACATGAGTCAAATCATGAAACATAAAACGCTGTGTTTCCTCCATGGTTGAGGGTAACAGATGAGTGGGTTTACTTGCAACAATAAAATATACCTTTCAAATGACCATCTGTAAATTTGTATCGTTCTACATTCATTTTTCTGTTTTCGATTATCGTTTTTCTTTTGTTCTGAATTTTACGGACAGCAGTTGTAATACACTTGAGGCTATCCTACGTGAATAAACATTATTCATAAATATCTGAGACAGTTTATCCATTCTTATTGGCCGAGAGGGCATCACGTGGCCATGTTTAAACAGGCGATATAAACACGGTAAAAAGTGTTTAAAACCGGCTAGCCTTTGCGAACGTAAAATATGGCCCCTGAATCAGAATAAGAAGTACACGTGTTTCCAGCTTTTGGATTTCTGACGTCATAACCTGGTCTCTCAATTGTTTTTTTTAATCAAAGAAGCTGAATGTATCCACGAAAATGGGTGGGTTCTGAAGCTTAGAGAAATTTGGGGTAATATATAATAATATGTTTAAAACCAGTTTTAAACAACTTTTTGTTTAAGACTGGTTTCAAACAAAACAATGAAATCAATCATCATGAAAGAGCCTAAAAACTTGTGTATATTGTCGTCTGCTCTTTTTGGTCACTGTTTACATAGTAAAGAATACAATAATTTTTAATCACATTTTCCTGCATTCACACACTTACAAACACATATTCATAATGAAAATATCGCCAGCGACAATGTCAGACTACAAACCAGATGCGTGTTTTGACCTTCAACAGCAGCAATAGCACCGGTGCCGACGTCGGACATGACGGAGACCCCTGCCGTCGTACCACACACGGTTCGTACCGCCGGTGTAGCCCATCGCGATCCGGGTGATGGCGGTGCAGTACATCTGAGTACATCCAACATGTCCGCGCAGTCCCTCTTCGCAGGATGCACTTTCAGCAGCAGTGTTGTTGTCAATATGCTGCCAGCTTCAGCAGCATCTTTGGCGGTCTCTTGAATCACTCAAGAACTTTGATAAGTTTTTTTGAGACCGAAAGTGGCGATTTTTTGTAAGTTTATTTCGCGAACAAGTCATGCACGCGTGACTTGCGAGAGTTCGAGTACTCGCGATGGCATGGCCGCGCAACCACGCTACGGTTTTCAGCTGTTCTATTTCCAGAGAAGTTTAATTATATAAAAGTCAAAATATGTTAACCCTATCAGGACCGGGGGGGGGCACAATGTGCCCCCTCTACCAATTTTTTCCCCGTAATTTTTTAACGCTTAGTCCGATCACCGCGAAAATTTCTGACCTTTCCTAAAATAAATCTAGAATCATATTGGCAAAAAATAATAGATACCGGGGGTTAGCTGTTGCCATGGCAACCATTTGTTTTTTAGTGATTTTTAAAACTTTTTGGACATAATTTCCACTTATTTTAGATTTTTTGGCCAGAAAAGTGATAGTGGTGAGTCACGCGATAGTCTGAAATGGTTTTGGGAATTCAAAATGGCCGCCATTTTTGGCGGCCATCTTGGATTTTGTGTTTTCAGCCTGTAATTAGGGGTTAAAATTATATCAAGTTTTTTAACAATGGAACATTTTCAACCTGCTAATTTCTTACTTTTCAGACCCCAAAAATGTTTAGATTTGTCAATCAAGCCAGATTATTTCTCCCTGGGCCCTTGGCGGCGGCCATTTTGATTTTTAAGTGAAAAAACGCAAAAAACATTTTTTTCCAAAAAATGGGATAAATTAGTGAATTATTATGCCCCCTGAAGATATTTCAAGTGACTATATTAGGTTCAAATTATATTTATCTTGTTAAAATGTACAAGTATGCCAAGTTTCAAAACATTCAGACAAAAAATACAGAAGTTATGGCAAAAACACGATTTTTGACCAAAAATTGGCAAAAAACAGTCAAAAACGCCCTCTAGTGACTTTTTTTTGAAATTTTGTGACGTCATCATGTAGAACTCGGTGAAATGAACATTAGTGGCAAGTTTCATCAAAATCGGTCGAACACTTTGGAAAATACGGAGGGGGGGCACTATGTGGTCCCCGTACAACCAAAAAAAGCCCGGTCCTGATAGGGTTAAGGGAAAATCCATGTTTATTGCAGAAGAATTATCTATGTTTATTTTCCAAACGTGTTTTTAATTTATAACGTAATAAAGAAGTTGCTGAAATGTTTTTAAAATCAACATTTTGTTTTCTGTTTCTAATTGGTGTGGGAAACGAGCAGCATAATCATTTAGTCTGGTTTCCATATAGTGACGTGTGATTCCCAATGGTTATCAGAGGCAGAAATAAGATCGACATTCCGTTCAAGGTATTGGCCCGTAAATATGGATAGAAACTTAACGCAGAATCGAGGCTGATCAAAACTGTCAGATCTGTTCCCAACTTTAAAGGTTTTTGCATGTTTATTTCGGCCCGGGCAATTATCGGCCACCAGGCCCCTCATCGATTTTAAACAATAGTTAAAAACCTCTTCATCACACCTTTATTCCCTTATTATTAGTATCCCGCACTACGTATTGAAACTACAGTGTGGGGAATCCCCTTTGGAGCACATAAATTGCGCAATGTGACAAAAAAGGGTTAAGTTCCAATCTGTAACATGAGCGTAATGGCTCCTCGTGAATGAACTTGGACGTCTGCATACATAACATGAGTTTATCTTACCGCAAATTATGGCGTTCCATTTCAGCCATCGCCATTCTTTAATTCGCCGCACGTCGTCCATCGTCCGGTGTCCGTCATCCTCGCCAGTTACAGTATGACGTAACAACAAATGGTTGCCATGGTAACAATATGTCCCTTTCAACGTTTTTTTTTTTTTTTTCATTGTGATACCAGATAACACTTTGAAAAAATCGCAAAATTTGATAGTGATCGTCTTCTCCCTTAAAAACCGAAACATGTAGCTGCGCATAATGTGACATTATTTACAAACGGACGACGGACGTAGGGCAGGCGACGCGAAGAGGAACAAAAAACGGCGGACGACATACGATGGAAGACTAGCGACGGACGAAAAAAATCGCGGTGATCGAACTTAGCGTTTAAAAGTTACGGGCAAAGGGGCACATTGTGACCGCTCCTCCCCAACCCCGGGTTACCCATGTCGCGAAAAGCGTTAATTTAAACATCAGTTAATAGTGCTCTATGTCATTGCATATAAAATGTTACAAAATGAAACAGCATGTAAAAAAATCCCTCAAACTCTTGGGTGTTTTTTTAATGCAGAAATCAAACAATTGTTGTTCTCTTATGCCTGCAGAAAACGTCGTTTAGACGTTGCGAAATACCTAGACGCACTACGCACTTGTCCGACATTTTTTTGTGTGGACATTTTTTGAGACCTAATAAAAACGCCTAATGCCCTGCCCTTTACCACTGACAATTTCATGAAATTATGGCTGTAGTAATATGTAGTAATATAAAGATGACACTAAATCTAGTATTCCCTCAATCATTTTGAACTTGTTCACATGGTGGCCCATAACTCCCATTTCGTATGAAACACCAGACACATTCTAAAAGCAGACCTCGAGGTCTCTCAGCTCTGACCAAAAACTCCCTAGCTGTTGACAACTATGCCATCTAAACTTAAGAAATGATGTCACTGATCTTACATTTCCAGAATAAAATGTTACATTTTTATATAAGCTTCTATGTAGTAATTTCAATGTTTGAAAACTACTTGTTTTTATACTATTATTATTTACACGCAGACAATGTATTTTACGTCAACGTCAGATTTTTTTATAAAACAAAGTAAACGGCATAACATGGACCACACTCCTTCCGCATGCATGATTTTGAATCAAGCTCATTACAGCCAAACTTACCGTTTAATTTCCCGGCAAATCTGAAGGGTTTGTCCAAACTGGGCGCGCGGGATCGGAACGATCATACAACATAACATTAGTTGATTTTCAATGTCCAACTTGCTGTAAAGCTCATACAATATTGTTTGATCTGAAATAATGTTCCAATGTACGTCTATTCAGCTAGCTGGGTTTTCCCACAGATCACAGACCAGAGAGTGCACAATTACCACCAACGCACGCTCAGCTCCAGAGTCACGAATCAGTGTTATTTTACCGCAGTAGGACATACTATATATAACAACTTTCAGTATCGCCCATTAATGGTTATGAGTTGCAGCGGTGTCAACTGTTGTGACACTGCGCATGGTGCACCCCTACTCACAACAGTTGGCTGGGTACTACTACAAGGCTACGTGTATGATGTCAGCTACAATGCGTTTTATGAAACATTGTATAGACATTTGTGCTGGAATTTATAACTGACTGACTTCCTCCATGTTCTTTTGTTTTAAATTCTACAGGACAACAATTATTATAATCAACGGTGCGTTTTGTTTTGTTTTGTTTTTTTGTTTTTGTTTTTTTTACGAATTGGGAGTGGAGCTCTTGTAAGATTGTGACATTTTGTAGGAAGGGCCTAACATTTAGCCACAAACAGTAGCTACCATAATAGGCAATGGCGGCAAATGTGCGTCACGTGGGCATTGGTATTGTCGCTAAAAGGTGATTGGTTGCCGCCACCTATAGCTTGACCTCTATGATTCTACAGTGTGCATGTGACAGGTTTCTATCATGGATTACTTCCAGACCACGCATAATGAGTGAAATCCTACACCAGCACTGAGGCATTCAATTGCGCAAGGTCTAAGTTCAACAGCAATGTTTCCGCCCCCCCCCCCCGCAGACTGATTTTCCATATGATAAAACCAAAAATGCAGTGTAAATGGAATTTATGGAGACTTTAAAGGGCCTTGTTTGATTTTGAAAGGGTTTGCACAACATGGTTTTATAGATTGAGAACATACATGTACTTGTTCACATATTTGCATATATCTTACATGGTATAACGATAGTCATAAGTATGAACAAGTAATAATACTGGAGTCTTATATAGCGCACTACCAACAATTAGGTACTCAAGGCACCTACTATATTATTTTGAGGTGTTTTTGTTTTAATTATGAGAGCCATTTGGGTAACACCTTCTAATGGTTTGGTGCTGCGGCGCATTCAGCAGCCACTGCCAGAAACACCAGGGCACAAACCCTTTCTCTTAGCGATATGTGTTGCCTGAAATGCTATAGTTTTTGAGAAATGAGTACAACGCTTAAATTTTGATCTCGTATACCCCAAAACCCGAGGTTTGAAACCGACGGGGTTTTCACAATTTTCTCTCCGACACAGATGACGTGACCGAATGACCTGAACCCTCCACAGATTGATTTCGTGGATTTGTAATTTGGTCACAATCATAAAGTGTGGATACCGGGCTTTGACAAAATACCCAATGTTGTGTCCGAACTTTAGTGACCTAGCTACAGCGATGTAACTAGGGTAAAATTTAAGGAGGGGGGAGGCACACGAGGGGTGCACCATTTTTTCTAGGGGGCATTTTTGGCTAATTAAAACTGCAGTTATACTGTTTCTATTGTTTCTAAACAAGCCTCTTTTCAGCGCTCTTATGTTATGCAGTTTACTTTGTTTTATAAAACAATCTGACGGGGAGGTAAAAAACATTGGCTGCGTGTTAATAATAAAATTTATTAAATTGAAATTACTACATAAAAGCTTATGTAGAGAGGGAGGGTATTTACTGTATCTCGATGCTTGGGGGGTAATGGAAGACACACAGGTTCAAGATGTTTCAAATTCAGGTTGAAGTTGTTTAATTTCGATCAGTGACTGTAGATGACAAACCTGCACCTGTAAAATCAGGGCAGGCAGTGATACAAAAAAAACCGGAATTAATAAGTTTACAGTATAGAGACATTTCTGTTTTTAAACTGACTCAGCAACTGTGTAGAAATGTACGACAGAAGAACCTCAAGCTAGGCATTGAGCCCCGATCGAAGCAACGCAGCAAACCCACCCAAAAGCACAAATCCTTCTGCAATCCTTACACAATTGCTAAGTTTACATTTCATGAAATTATAGTTATTTGTTAAAAAATTAATAAAAGACTATGACCTGAACATATTCAAAGGGGACCTACATGAAATTAATCAAAAACCTATGAATCACATACTGCACATGGCCATATCACAATTCACATATGCCAGCAGTATAAACACACTTGTGCATCTCTTAACCTTGTTAGCACAAAATCCACTCTTTTCACCAATTTTCTACATCAAAATGTCACTCTTTTCAAAGCCTATGAAGTTACATAAATATCACGAGTCTATAATAATTTGCTGCAAAAATTAGACAAGTCCCTTTGCTAAGCACCAAGTATAAAAATAAGAAATAATAAGTTCAAAATTGGATAGAAATGAAAGCAATTCTACCTGTAAAATCAGGGCAGGCAGTGGCC
The DNA here is from genome assembly GCA_911728455.2 of Marthasterias glacialis. NCBI lineage: Eukaryota > Metazoa > Echinodermata > Asteroidea > Forcipulatida > Asteriidae > Marthasterias > Marthasterias glacialis. Next base: position 7,331,585 of record OU452225.1, on the reverse strand, counting down.
TTAATCCCGCTGTTACCAGGCAGATCAAAAAAGGGAGTAAACATGGGACAGCTTACTTATTTGTTCTAATACTCAATTAAAACTTCAATGACATAAAAACCATCAACCACGGGCGTCGATTGGTGGGGAAAGGGGGGAACATGTCCCCCCTCCCACTTTTTAGAGTGGGGATAGCATATGGCACTCAAAGGCTCGAGTCCAGCTGCATGTGAGCCCTGACTTCTTCGATGATATCATTCCTCTCCAGAGATGGTCTTTCCAGAACCTCGAGAAGATTACCCACTGTGACGCCTCCTTCCATCGCCCATTCCTTGAGGAGATACTCGCTTGGGTTGGTCACCCTCTCACTGTCCAATGCAGCTACGAATTCAAAATTTTTTCCCAGTTCACCTTCAACAAGACAGATATCTACACGTCAGAAGGGATTGCATATTTTTACTTTTACAAGTGCGCGTAGAGGAGCTAATGATAGGCCAGCCGGTAGACTGACCTTCGCGCTGGGCATGCAACTCGGTTATTAAAGTGAACTTGCTTTGTACTTTTACAAGAGATATTGAAACTCTTAATTGTTTTTCTCACCTGCCAGCGTTTTCCAGTTCCTTTGTCCCGATATGTTGAGAAAACAGCATACCTTATAAAAGATATCTGGTGGTATCTTTGTAATAAGCGTCTCTCTGCCAAATGCAACCTTCTGTGGGGGTGGTGATGAGCTCAGGTATCGCTCCTGTGTGAGAGTAATTACTTTTAACAAATTGTTGGCAGTTGTTGTTGTTGTTTTTTTTAAAGCATGAGTTTACTTTCTAAACAACAGTATCAACTTAGACGTAAGTCAACCTTCACTTTTGGGAATATTCACAAGATGTTTACTTACTGTGGTTTGACGACGTGCCAGCGACACCTCACATCTCTGCTGTCCACACAGCATCATGACCGTCGACTGTGTCGGGAAAGGCTTGTCGTTGCCTGCCATTTTTAGCACGTGTATGGCCTCCAGATTCACGTTATTGTTGTTATCTCTTGAACTTACAGTCTTGGTGCAAAATAAGCACCGGGGACCGAATGTAAAGTGTAGATGCGGATAGTCTCTTGAAATTATACTCCTCACAGCACCAACTAAAAAGTTCAGCAATTTACAACTGGAGTGTTCAGGTTCAAATGTCACAACAGCCACCGAAAGAAGCTGTTGTTGGGAGGACCTCCTCTCTAATTGGAGCTTGAAGACGAAATGAGTTCCGATGTGAAATCGGCTGCGATCTGCAAATATAAGCGGTTTGGATTCGGGTTCCATTTTGTCAAGACAGGCATGGGTCAGGCATCTAGTTAAAAGACGACAGTAAATGGTTCTGGGATCGAAGAAGCCAAAGTCAAAGTAGAAGACCTCTTCGGTGCTCGGTGATTTCCAGAAATGCATCCCGTTGTCCCGGAAAGAAGGCAACATGGCAGGTACAAGTAATGAATTGGGACGACAGTTTGTATTTACAACGGGCGCAATGGGACACATGAGGTCGTATGCTCTAAGAAGATGAGTGAGCAGTGGGACAAGTTGAGACATATCGCAGTAGATGTGTCGGAGCAGTTCCTCAGAAATAATTCCAGTGTCTTCGTAGTTTCTCCACGCAAAAGCGTAGCGATGACAACGAAGAGATGCACGTGGGATGGCTACTAACTTCTTCATGACGTCTACAAGAAACTGCGGATCGAGTATCACATGTTGTCTTAGTATTTCGTCTTCCTCTCTGTAGATGATCTCGCCTGCCTCGCAAAAATATCTCAGCATTTTCTTCAACTGCTCGTCACCATGTACGTCACATTTATCTCTTGCCAGTTCTTGAATCTCTCCCAGTGTTGCTACGTTCTTGGCCAAATCCGACGCCTGTGCAAGTTTCCGGCGATTTCGGATCTCCCGGTAAAAATGCAAATACTTGATGGGATATTTTTCTTGGGCGTACTCTGCACTCTCGACCCGCTTGAATATCTCTGCTCTCAGCTGATGGAAGTCATGATCAAGGGAGTTTGAATTCTCAACCAGAAATAAAGGCTTGTCATCGACTGGGTTCAGTACGAGACGGTGGCAGAATTTTGAAGTTATTCGATCGTGGAGTTTATCAGTGAAACACTTTATGGCTGTCTTTGGAACGCTGGCTTTGTGGGTACCAACAATTATGACGACAGCGTCTGGGTGCCGCGCGTGCGCACAAACAGAGTGAAGCCAAAAGAGAAGTTTCTGAAGTTGTTCATCTTCGTCAGAGACAGCTGCCTCTAGGTTGAAGACAATCACGTACAAGGCTCGATCGGGCATAAACACATGGTGGGTACAGTGGTACAAGGTGTCTCCTGCGAAGTCCCACAGACTCAGTTTGGTCTCAAGGAGAGGTTGTCCTTGAACTGCAGCTTTCATCTGTTCTCTGATAATTTTGACTGGGAATGTTGGATTCGCACGCCATATCTTGCAAGCAGTGTGTAGATCAAATAATGGATGAGCAGTGACAGAAATAATGTAGATGGTCAGAGACGCCAAAGAACATTCAGGTACCCTCAAAGACCAGCCACAAATATAGGCCAAGTAAAAACCAATGCTCAATCCAGTAACTTTCTTGGTGAAATAACTTGCTTGAAATCCATACTTGAGAACAAGTCTACGACCAAAGATGTTGCCCCACGTCGTTCCAAAGACCATGGCGCAACCGTTCAGAAAAATAAACCAATAAATTCGGCACCAACAAGGAGATCCCAAATACAATGCATATGTCAGGATAATTAAGGCAGAACAAAACAGAGTTCTCCTCATGTGCCATCTGTTATTAAATGTACAGTACTTATAGCTTAACATAATGCAGATACCCGCGACGACAAAAATCAGACTTAGTATCAAAATATTCCAGGACGCCAAGCCGTGGACTGTGGTGTCTTGTGTTTCCCAAGGATGTACACACATAGCCAAAGCCACAGCTATGCCTGTACGGAAGCCAAGTCCTGTTGATATTCCAACTACAGAGGTATGCAGTAAATTCAACAAGATGCTTTTACTTAACTGAAACGGCAGATAGTAAGAGGCCGGGCTGCCGTCTGAAGCCTCACGAGCAAGCTTCTCAAGCGGTTGATCAATGCGTATGGTGGCTTCCCACAGAACACATACAAAAGAAACAGCTGTGGCAAAGCGATATGCGTTGTTATAGTCCACCACGAAAGAAAATATAATGATGCAACTCCACACAAACACCACGAAGCCATACTGGAACACACCCAACATAAATAAGATAGCTGCTAAGATCATCATATTGAGAGTTATGAAGAATTGCGGTATCAATTTCACAAGACTGCTGTTTGCACCTGAGGGAGATTCAGAGGATTCTGAAGAGGCAGAAGGGGAATTACGGAGATTGTTTTTCAATTTTCCTGCAATTCCTTCTGCTGAAGCTTCCCTTCCTACAGTCACAGCTGCGGCACATTCTCGAATATCATCTGCCTTAGCACCATCCGATTCGTTCCATTGCTTATCCACATTGGTGACGTGGCACATTCGCGTCTCGATGCCGTGTGTTGGCTGCTCGTGGAGGTCAAACTCACGTCCAAGAAGACGGTTCAACAAGCTCGTCTTGCCAGCACGAGGCTCGCCTAGAATTAAGACTCGCGCCCGGTTGGTGGGAAGTTCGCCTTCTGCCTCTGCGGCCAAGTAGGCATTTCTCAAGCCTTTGTCGCTTACAAGCACACTCAGATTTTTACTTCCTGCGCCAAAATCGGAAAACCGAGAGAGAGCTCTCCCGACAGCTGTTGTCTTACAGCTGGTAGTAGACGTCAGTTTTCCATGTGGCTGCATGGCTTGAAAAGGAAAATAGAAAGGGACAATAAATGAAAAGGGACAATAGTGCAGTATTTGTGTGTGTGTGCCCTTACACTCACCAACTTACGGGACACTTTACACAATGGAACAATGCTGCCCACAAGGTTTTCTTTGTTCTAGTGCTATCCCACAGAGGAAATCTTCAAAAAAGGGAATAATAGAACAACAATAGGAGGAACCCGTAACTGCCATATGTAAGGGTGTGTGTGTGTGTGTGTGTGTGTGTGTGTGTGTGTGGGTAGGCACACACACCGTTGTGGGGACATTTATACAATGGAACAAAGGTCCCCACAACGTTTTTCTTTGTCAAACTCTGTCCCCACAGAGGGATTCTTTAGAAAAGGGAATAATAGAACAACAATAGGGAGTCCCCACAACTCGGTGTTAAAAAGACTGTGTGTGTGTGTGTGGGTAGGCACTGTGTGAGTTTGTTTAGGCATTCAAACCGGGGACTTATAACAAAATAGGACAATAAAGTCCCCGGTTGGAAAAGGTCCCCAGTTGGAAATCGTGTTCAAAACCAATGGGAGCTGTTGCTAAAAAGTTTAAGTACAAACAAAAGAGGGACAATAGGAGGTCCCCGATTGGAGGTAAATACACACTTGTGTGTGTGTGGGGGGGGGGGCATGTTTGACCATATGCTCCGAGGACATTTTACAATAGGGACAATAGGTCCTCATTAGTCAGTTCTTTGTCTTCATGGGTCCTCGGACGCCATTTGTGTACAAAACCAATGGAGATTGCTTCAGTCCAGGAACAATAGAATGCACAATAGAAGTCCTCGGACATAATGGTGATTCACGACTGTGTGCGTGTGTGTGTGTGTTATTTTTTAAACTATTTGATGGCAAGTAAATAGCTAGATGTATCTCAGTTTCTAGCACGGCAAACAGTTTCAGTGAATTGGTTAAAAACCCGGCGTGATGCCAACGTACTCTTTTCAAGTCTTTTGTAAAACAAATCTTATGTAATTCACTAAAACAATCGTCAAAAATTCTCAAATGTTTTCAAGACTTCACGAACAACTGACCTCACTTTATGCAGCCACTCGAAAGTCTCTGGTACAAACTCTGAAATATTTTCCACAGATTTCGAGAAACAAAAGTCTTGATCGAATAAACAATCGCAACAATCACCATGTACTGAACCGTACTTTCCAATGGAGCACGTCGTGTTTGTTTACATTTAATACCCATTACAGGTCACGTGACGTAGGTCGCGCAATCGGTCTATTATAATTATATTCCCCATAGAAGAGCTGCTCGGTATAACAGAAAAAAGATCGTAAAACAAAAGATCCTCTCCGGGTAATTCCGGGAAGATTAGAACATTGCGCAATAATAGGCTACAAGGTAAACGTCAAGCCTTTTCCCTGCTAACAAAGTATTTTCCACTGTGCCGAGGCTACTGACGCCATTATGGCGTACCAAGTTCCCCCTGCATGGTTACGGCCTATATACATGTACCCCTTCAAAATATGTTGCATGGAATACAAGATTTTCAAACGAAAGTGAAAAAAATGACTTTGAAATGAAAACGACTTTGCTCCGTCCGTCGTGCGATTGGAGACAAGACTGATCGAAACAAGGTTCGTATTAATACTTTCATGAAATCTTGTTCCTCAAAACTTACAATGCCAAACTTTATGTGAACAAGAGTTACAGGAGACCTGCCAGTTTATTAAATGAGTTTCGTAACCCCGAAGTAACGAGAACTCTCACAGCGTTCAGTTTTCTTACTGCGACGTTTGATGCCCAAACCTGAAGTGTTGGAAACTGGCCAAATTGTTTTGCCCATTTTAGTGTACTGGTAAAGCCTCGGGGGAATTACTGATTGTAAACGCAGCGTCTGTTTACAGGATTGGGAAACCACGGGAAACCCCCTCCGTTCGCGAGGTGATTCGAACCCAAAGTGACAAGAGATTTGGCAGACCCTTTTGTTCCTTTTGCATCATATTGGTTTATTACGGTGGCCCACAACTGTCACGGCAAAAGCAAAAGAGCCACGGCAAAAGCAAAAGCACCACAGCAAAAGCAAAAGCGCCACGGCAGAAGCAAAATGGCCACGGCAAAAGCAAAAGGGCCACGGCAAAAGCAAAAGGGGTTTGGAATTTTGATATGATTTGTGTACATTAAATTGTTAATAAGATGTACTTTTTCAAATGTAGGTTTGATGACGTCACCACATATGAGACTTCCCTATAGCAACACTTTTTGATAAGATTCGTTTTTATTTTGAGCACTGTCTATTACATTGGGATAATGTTTACATTAAAGTGTAGCGCGTAACTAAACTTAGTCAACGCAGCCAGTAACGTCATCATCACGACACCGGTGACTGAAATACACAATTATTAGTTTGATATGTACGACCGTTCTGATGTGCACAAGATAAATGTATCTTCTTTGTGCCATTTTGAAGTAAATAACCAATGTGACATGTTTATTTTATTCATGAACCTAATTGACCCTTTCTTCTTAACTTAATCAAACGGGAAATTCAAACGGTACATATCTAACAAGAGTTTTGTAACGGTGTGCGAGCGACCGAATTCATAATATATTTTAACAACAGATTTATTTTTTAACATGATGTTCTTGATGTTATTTGTTTTTCAACCGACCCGAAACCCCTGTGTTTGTTTTGCTACAAACACAGTTCTAGTCATGGTTATTGTTCAGAATGTACGCATCAGTAGTTCAAGTCACCTGCTTCAGTGTAAACCACACCTCCATTTCCCCTGCAACTACCAATATTATGCACAAATAGTCACAATATTATGCACAAATAGGGGCTGTGTTGTCATGATTATAGCAGTAAATTGAGTAACCCACTACGCGCGCGTGCGCGTTGGCGGTCAACACGTCACAGTTTGAAAAAGACTGCGTCCTTTGTGATTTGACCACAAGTGCGTGCGTGTGCAGTATCTAGATGAGAGTTAATCTTTCCGCGCGCACAGCCACAGGCCTGCTATAATCATGACGACACAGCCCCTTTAAATAGAGCAGGACCGTTCAACCTTCCGCCCTCTCATACGACGGGGTCAGCTCACTTCATAAAAAAACATCGTCGGAATCTTGACATTATCTCACGTCTACCGGCCATGTACAAAACAATCTTGCATGTTTCTTGTAGTTTGTTGTCCGCGGCATGTGCGAAAGTTTGTGCATGTTTCTCGTTTTGAAACAGCATCAGCTGTCAAACAAATTTCAGAGAATAAAACTCAAATAGAAAGTTCTTTTGGCAAAAATCTGGCCATGCAACTTTAAAAGTGATCAAAAAAGTAACTATGAAGTCTGAAAGCTTAGTGTCTTCTTATCTTGATTACAGACAAATCAAAAAGCAAGCCCATTAACATGAGTCAAATCATGAAACATAAAACGCTGTGTTTCCTCCATGGTTGAGGGTAACGGATGAGTAGGTTTACTTGCAACAATAAAATATACCTTTCAAATGACCATCTGTAAATTTGTATCGTTCTACATTCATTTTTCTGTTTTCGATTATCGTTTTTCTTTTGTTCTGAATTTTAGGGACAGCAGTTGTAATACACTCGAGGCTATCCTACGTGAATAAACATTATTCATAAATATCTGAGACAGTTTATCCATTCTTATTGGCCGAGAGGGCATCACGTGGCCATGTTTAAACAGGCGATATAAACACGGTAAAAAGTGTTTAAAACCGGCTAGCCTTTGCGAACGTAAAATATGGCCCCTGAATCAGAATAAGAAGTACACGTGTTTCCAGCTTTTGGATTTCTGACGTCATAACCTGGTCTCTCAATTGTTTTTTTTAATCAAAGAAGCTGAATGTATCCACGAAAATGGGTGGGTTCTGAAGCTTAGAGAAATTTGGGGTAATATATAATAATATGTTTAAAACCAGTTTTAAACAACTTTTTGTTTAAGACTGGTTTCAAACAAAACAATGAAATCAATCATCATGAAAGAGCCTAAAAACTTGTGTATATTGTCGTCTGCTCTTTTTGGTCACTGTTTACATAGTAAAGAATACAATAATTTTTAATCACATTTTCCTGCATTCACACACTTACAAACACATATTCATAATGAAAATATCGCCAGCGACAATGTCAGACTACAAACCAGATGCGTGTTTTGACCTTCAACAGCAGCAATAGCACCGGTGCCGACGTCGGACATGACGGAGACCCCTGCCGTCGTACCACACACGGTTCGTACCGCCGGTGTAGCCCATCGCGATCCGGGTGATGGCGGTGCAGTACATCTGAGTACATCCAACATGTCCGCGCAGTCCCTCTTCGCAGGATGCACTTTCAGCAGCAGTGTTGTTGTCAATATGCTGCCAGCTTCAGCAGCATCTTTGGCGGTCTCTTGAATCACTCAAGAACTTTGATAAGTTTTTTTGAGACCGAAAGTGGCGATTTTTTGTAAGTTTATTTCGCGAACAAGTCATGCACGCGTGACTTGCGAGAGTTCGAGTACTCGCGATGGCATGGCCGCGCCGCCACGCTACGGTTTTCAGCTGTTCTATTTCCAGAGAAGTTTAATTATTTAAAAGTCAAAATATGTTAACCCTATCAGGACCGGGGGGGGGGGGGCACAATGTGCCCCCCCTACCAATTTTTTCCCCGTAATTTTTTAACGCTTAGTCCGATCACCGCGAAAATTTCTGACCTTTCCTAAAATAAATCTAGAATCATATTGGCAAAAAATAATAGATACCGGGGGTTAGCTGTTGCCATGGCAACCATTTGTTTTTTAGTGATTTTTAAAACTTTTTGGACATAATTTCCACTTATTTTAGATTTTTTGGCCAGAAAAGTGATAGTGGTGAGTCACGCGATAGTCTGAAATGGTTTTGGGAATTCAAAATGGCCGCCATTTTTGGCGGCCATCTTGGATTTTGTGTTTTCAGCCTGTAATTAGGGGTTAAAATTATATCAAGTTTTTTAACAATGGAACATTTTCAACCTGCTAATTTCTTACTTTTCAGACCCCAAAAATGTTTAGATTTGTCAATCAAGCCAGATTATTTCTCCCTGGGCCCTTGGCGGCGGCCATTGTGATTTTTAAGTGAAAAAACGCAAAAAACATTTTTTTCCAAAAAATGGGATAAATTAGTGAATTATTATGCCCCCTGAAGATATTTCAAGTGACTAAATTAGGTTCAAATTATATTTATCTTGTTAAAATGTACAAGTATGCCAAGTTTCAAAACATTCAGACAAAAAATACAGAAGTTATGGCAAAAACACGATTTTTGACCAAAAATGGGCAAAAAACAGTCAAAACGCCCTCTAGTGACTTTTTTTTGAAATTTTGTGACGTCATTATGTAGAACTCGGTGAAATGAACATTAGTGGCAAGTTTCATCAAAATCGGTCGAATACTTTGGAAAATACGGAGGGGGGCACTATGTGGTCCCCGTACAACCAAAAAAAGCCCGGTCCTGATAGGGTTAAGGGAAAATCCATGTTTATTGCAGAAGAATTATCTATGTTTATTTTCCAAACGTGTTTTTAATTTATAACGTAATAAAGAAGTTGCTGAAATGTTTTTAAAATCAACATTTTGTTTTCTGTTTCTAATTGGTGTGGGAAACGAGCAGCATAACCATTTAGTCTGGTTTCCATATAGTGACGTGTGATTCCCAATGGTTATCAGAGGCAGAAATAAGATCGACATTCCGTTCAAGGTATTGGCCCGTAAATATGGATAGAAATTTAACGCAGAATCGAGGCTGATCAAAACTGTCAGATCTGTTCCCAACTTTAAAGGTTTTTGCATGTTTATTTCGGCCCGGGCAATTATCGGCCACCAGGCCCCTCATCGGTTTTAAACAATAGTTAAAAACCTCTTCATCACACCTTTATTCCCTTATTATTAGTATCCCGCACTACGTATTGAAACTACAGTGTGGGGAATCCCCTTTGGAGCACATTGCGCAATGTGACAAAAAGGGGTTAAGTTCCAATCTGTAACATGAGCGTAATGGCTCCTCGTGAATGAACTTGGACGTCTGCATACATAACATGAGTTTATCTTACCGCAAATTATGGCGTTCCATTTCAGCCATCGCCATTCTTTAATTCGCCGAACGTCGTCCATCGTCCGGTGTCCGTCATCCTCGCCAGTTACAGTATGACGTAACAACAAATGGTTGCCATGGTAACAATATGTCCCTTTCAACGTTTTTTTTTTTTTTTTCATTGTGATACCAGATAACACTTTGAAAAAATCGCAAAATTTGATAGTGATCGTCTTCTCCCTTAAAAACCGAAACATGTAGCTGCGCATAATGTGACATTATTTACAAACGGACGACGGACGTAGGGCAGGCGACGCGAAGAGGAACAAAAAACGGCGGACGACATACGATGGAAGACTAGCGACGGACGAAAAAAATTGCGGTGATCGAACTTAGCGTTTAAAAGTTACGGGCAAAGGGGCACATTGTGACCGCCCCTCCCCAACCCCGGGTTACCCATGTCGCGAAAAGCGTTAATTTAAACATCAGTTAATAGTGCTCTATGTCATTGCATATAAAATGTTACAAAATGAAACAGCATGTAAAAAAATCCCTCAAACTCTTGGGTGTTTTTTTAATGCAGAAATCAAACAATTGTTGTTCTCTTATGCCTGCAGAAAACGTCGTTTAGACGTTGCGAAATACCTAGACGCACTACGCACTTGTCCGACATTTTTTTGTGTGGACATTTTTTGAGACCTAATAAAAACACCTAATGCCCTGCCCTTTACCACTGACAATTTCATGAAATTATGGCTGTAGTAATATGTAGTAATATAAAGATGACACTAAATCTAGTATTCCCTCAATCATTTTGAACTTGTTCACATGGTGGCCCATAACTCCCATTTCGTATGAAACACCAGACACATTCTAAAAGCAGACCTCGAGGTCTCTCAGCTCTGACCAAAAACTCCCTAGCTGTTGACAACTATGCCATCTAAACTTAAGAAATGATGTCACTGATCTTACATTTCCAGAATAAAATGTTACATTTTATATTAGCTTCTATGTAGTAATTTCAATGTTTGAAAACTACTTGTTTTTATACTATTATTATTTACACGCAGACAATGTATTTTACGTCAACGTCAGATTTTTTTATAAAACAAAGTAAACGGCATAACATGGACCACACTCCTTCCGCATGCATGATTTTGAATCAAGCTCATTACAGCCAAACTTACCGTTTAATTTCCCGGCAAATCTGAAGGGTTTGTCCAAACTGGGCGCGCGGGATCGGAACGATCATACAACATAACATTAGTTGATTTTCAATGTCCAACTTGATGTAAAGCTCATACAATATTGTTTGATCTGAAAAAATGTTCCAATGTACGTCTATTCAGCTAGCTGGGTTTTCCCACAGATCACAGACGAGAGAGTGCACAATTACCACCAACGCACGCTGAGCTCCAGAGTCACGAATCAGTGTTATTTTACCGCAGTAGGACATACTATAACAACTTTCAGTATCGCCCATTAATGGTTATGAGTTGCAGCGGTGTCAACTGTTGTGACACTGCGCATGGTGCACCCCTACTCACAACAGTTGGCTGGGTACTACCACCAGGCTACGTGTATGATGTCAGCTACAATGCGTTTTATGAAACATTATATAGACATTTGTGCTGGAATTTATAACTGACTGACTTCCTCCATGTTCTTTTGTTTTAAATTCTACAGGACAACAATTATTATAATCAACGGTGCGTTTTTTTTTTGGTTTTTTTTTGTTTTTTGTTTTTTAACGAATTGGGAGTGGAGCTCTTGTAAGATTGTGACATTTTGTAGGAAGGGCCTAACATTTAGCCACAAACAGTAGCTACCATAATAGGCAATGGCGGCAAATGTGCGTCACGTGGGCATTGGTATTGTCGCTAAAAGGTGATTGGTTGCCGCCACCTATAGCTTGACCTCTATGATTCTACAGTGTGCATGTGACAGGTTTCTATCATGGATTACTTCCAGACCACGCATAATGAGTGAAATCCTACACCAGCACTGAGGCATTCAATTGCGCAAGGTCTAAGTTCAACAGCAATGTTTCCGCCCCCCCCCCCCCCCCGCAGACTGAACTTCCAATTATGATAAAACAAAAAATGCAGTGTAAATGGAATTTATGGAGACTTTAAAGGGCCTTGTTTGATTTTGAAAGGGTTTGCACAACATGGTTTTATAGATTGAGAACATACATGTACTTGTTCACATATTTGCATATATCTTACATGGTATAACGATAGTCATAAGTATGAACAAGTAATAATACTGGAGTCTTATATAGCGCACTACCAACAATTAGGTACTCAAGGCACCTACTATATTATTTTGAGGTGTTTTTGTTTTAATTATGAGAGCCATTTGGGTAACACCTTCTAATGGTTTGGTGCTGCGGCGCATTCAGCAGCCACTGCCAGAAACACCAGGGCACAAACCCTTTCTCTTAGCGATATGCGTTGCCTGAAATGCTATAGTTTTTGAGAAATGAGTACAACGCTTAAATTTTGATCTCGTAAACCCCAAAACCTGAGGTTTGAAACCGACGGGGTTTTCACAATTTTCTCTCCAACACAGATGACGGTGACCGAATGACCTGAACCCTCCACAGATTGATTTCGTGGATTTGTAATTTGGTCACAATCATAAAGTGTGGATACCGGGCTTTGACAAAATACCCAATGTTGTGTCCGAACTTTAGTGACCTAGCTACAGCGATGTAACTAGGGTAAAATTTAAGGAGGGGGGAGGCACACGAGGGGTGCACCATTTTTTCTAGGGGGCATTTTTGGCTAATTAAAACTGCAGTTATACTGTTTTTATTGTTTCTAAACAAGCCTCTTTTCAGCGCTCTTATGTTATGCAGTTTACTTTGTTTTTTAAAACAATCTGACGGGGAGGTAAAAAACATTGGCTGCGTGTTAATAATAAAATTTATTAAATTGAAATTACTACATAAAAGCTTATGTAGAGAGGGAGGGTATTTACTGTATCTCGATGCTTGGGGGGTAATGGAAGACACACAGGTTCAAGATGTTTCAAATTCAGGTTGAAGTTGTTTTATTTCGATCAGTGACTGTAGATGACAAACCTGCACCTGTAAAATCAGGGCAGGCAGTAATACAAAAAAACGGAATTAATAAGTTTACAGTATAGATACATTTCTGTTTTTAAACTGACTCATCAACTGTGTAGAAATGTACGACAGAAAAACATCAAGCTAGGCATTGAGCCCCGATCGAAGCAACGCAGCAAACCCACCCAAAAGCACAAATCCTTCTGCAATCCTTACATAATTGCTAAGTTTACATTTCATGAAATTATGGTTATTTGTTAAAAAATTAATAAAAGACTATGACTTGAATATATTCAAAGGGGACCTACATGAAATTAATCAAAAACCCATGAAGCACATACTGCACATGGCCATATCACAATTCACATATGCCAGCAGTATAAACACACTTGTGCATCTCTTAACCTTGTTAGCACAAAATCCACTCTTTTCACCAACTTTCTACATCAAAATTTCACTCTTTTCAAAGCCTATGAAGTTACATAAATATCACTAAACAAGTCTATAATAATTTGCTGCAAAAATTAGACAAGTCCCTTTGCTAAGCACCAATTATAAAAATAAGAAAAAATAAGTTCAAAATTGGATAGAAATGAAAACAATTCTACCTGTAAAATCAGGGCAGGCAGTGGCCTTAATCCCGCTGTTACTAGGCAGATCAAAAAAGGGAGTAAACATGGGACAGCTTACTTATTTGTTCTAATATTCAATTAAAACTTCAATGACATAAAAACCATCAACCACGGGCGTCGATTGGTGGGGGAAGGGGGGGACATGTCCCCCCTCCCACTTTTTAGAGTGGGGATAGCATATGGCACTCAAAGGCTCGAGTCCAGCTGCATGTGAGCCCTGACTTCTTCGATGATATCATTCCTCTCCAGAGATGGTCTTTCCAGAACCTCGAGAAGATTACCCACTGTGACGCCTCCTTCCATCGCCCATTCCTTGAGGAGATACTCGCTTGGGTTGGTCACCCTCTCACTGTCCAATGCAGCTACGAATTCAACATTTTTTCCCAGTTCACCTTCAACAAGACAGATATCTACACGTCAGAAGGGATTGCATATTTTTACTTTTACAAGTGCGCGTAGAGGAGCTAATGATAGGCCAGCCGGTAGACTGACCTTCGCGCTGGGCAAGCAACTCGGTTATTAAAGTGAACTTGCTTTGAACTTTTACAAGAGATATTGAAACTCTTAATTGTTTTTCTCACCTGCCAGCGTTTTCCAGTTCCTTTGTCCCGATATGTTGAGAAAACAGCACACCTTATAAAAGATATCTGGTGGTATCTTGGTAATAAGCGTCTCTCTGCCAAATGCAACCTTCTGTGGGGGTGGTGATGAGCTCAGGTATCGCTCCTGTGTGAGAGTAATTACTTTTAACAAATTGTGGGCAGTTGTTTTTTTAAAGCATGAGTTTACTTTCTAAACAACAGTATCAACTTAGACGTGAGTCAACCTTCACTTTTGGGAATATTCATAAGATGTTTACTTACCGTGGTTTGACGACGTGCCAGCGACACCTCACATCTCTGCTGTCCACACAGCATCACGACCGTCGACTGTGTCGGGAAAGGCTTGTCGTTGCCTGCCATTTTTAGCACGTGTATGGCCTCCAGATTCACGTTATTGTTGTTATCTCTTGAACTTACAGTCTTGGTGCAAAATAAGCACCGGGGACCGAATGTAAAGTGTAGATGCGGATAGTCTCTTGAAATTATACTCCTCACAGCACCAACTAAAAAGTTCAGCAATTTACAACTGGAGTGTTCAGGTTCAAATGTCATAACAGTCACCGAAAGAAGCTGTTGTTGGGAGGACCTCCTCTCTAATTGGAGCTTGAAGACGAAATGAGTTCCGATGTGAAATCGGCTGCGATCTGCAAATATAAGCGGTTTGGATTCGGGTTCCATTTTGTCAAGACAGGCATGGGTCAGGCATCTTGTTAAGAGACGACAGTAAATGGTTCTGGGATCGAAGAAGCCAAAGTCAAAGTAGAAGACCTCTTCGGTGCTCGGTGATTTCCAGAAATGCATCTCATCGTCCCGGAAAGAAGGCAACATGGCAGGTACGAGTAATGAATTGGGACGACAGTTTGTATTTACAACGGGCGCAATGGGACACATGAGGTCGTATGCTCTAAGAAGATGAGTGAGCAGTGGGACAAGTTGAGACATATCGCAGTAGATGTGTCGGAGCAGTTCCTCAGAAATAATTCCAGTGTCTTCGTAGTTTCTCCACGCAAAAGCGTAGCGATGGCAACGAAGAGATGCACGTGGGATGGCTACTAACATCTTCATGACGTCTACAAGAAACTGAGGATCGAGTATCACATGTTGTCTTAGTATTTCGTCTTCCTCTCTGTAGATGATCTCGCCTGCCTCACAGAAATATCTCAGCATTTTCTTCAATTGCTCGTCACCATGTACGTCACATTTTTCTCTTGCCAGTTCTTGAATCTCTCCCAGTGTTGCTACGTTCTTGGCCAAATCCGACGCCTGTGCAAGTTTCCGGCGATTTCGGATCTCCCGGTAAAAATGCAAATACTTGATGGGATATTTTTCTTGGGCGTACTCTGCACTCTCGACCCGCTTGAATATCTCTGCTCTCAGCTGATGGAAGTCATGGTCAAGAGATTTTGAATTCTCAACCAGAAATAAAGGCTTGTCATCGACTGGGTTTAGTACGAGGCGGTGGCAGAATTTGGGAGTTATTCGATCGTGGAGTTTATCAGTGAAACACTTTATGGCTGTCTTTGGAACGCTGGCTTTGTGGGTACCAACAATTATGACGACAGCGTCTGGGTGCCGCGCGTGCGCACAAACAGAGTGAAGCCAAAAGAGAAGTTTCTGAAGTTGTTCATCTTCGTCAGAGACAGCTGCCTCTAGGTTGAAGACAATCACGTACAAGGCTCGATCGGGCATAAACACATGGTGGGTACAGTGGTACAAGGTGTCTCCTGCGAAGTCCCACAGACTCAGTTTGGTCTCAAGGAGAGGTTGTCCTTGAACTGCAGCTTTCATCTGTTCTCTGATAATTTTGACTGGGAATGTTGGATTCGCACGCCATATCTTGCAAGCAGTGTGTAGATCAAATAATGGATGAGCAGTGACAGAAATAATGTAGATGGTCAGAGCCCCCAAAGAACATTCAGGTACCCTCAAAGACCAGCCACAAATGTAGGCCAAGTAAAAACCAATGCTCAATCCAGTAACTTTCTTGGTGAAATAACTTGCTTGAAATCCATACTTGAGAACAAGTCTACGACCAAAGATGTTGCCCCACGTCGTTCCAAAGACCATGGCGCAACCGTTCAGAAAGATAAACCAATAAATTCGGCACCAACAAGGAGATCCCAAATACAATGCATATGTCAGGATAATTAAGGCAGAACAAAATAGAGTTCTCCTCATGTGCCATCTGTTATTAAATGTACAGTACTTATAGCTTAACATAATGCAGATACCCGCGACGACAAAAATCAGACTTAGTATCAAAATATTCCAGGACGCCACGCCGTGGACTGTGGTCTCTAGTGTTTCCCAAGGATGTACACACATAGCCAAAGCCACAGCTATGCCTGTACGGAAGCCAAGTCCTGATGATATTCCAACTACAGAGGTATGCAGTAAATTCAACAAGATGCTTTTACTTAACTGAAACGGCAGATAGTAAGAGCCCGGGCTGCCGTCTGAAGCCTCACGAGCAAGCTTCTCAAGCGGTTGATCAATGCGTATGGTGGCTTCCCACAGAACACATACAAAAGAAACAGCTGTGGCAAAGCGATATGCGTTGTTATAGTCCACCACGAAAGAAAATATAATGATGCAACTCCACACAAACACCACGAAGCCATACTGGAACACACCCAACATAAATAAGATAGCTGCTAAGATCATCATATTGAGAGTTATGAAGAATTGCGGTATCAATTTCACAAGACTGCTGTTTGAACCTGAGGGAGATTCAGAGGATTCTGAAGAGGCAGAAGGGGAATTACGGAGATTGTTTTTCAATTTTCCTGCAATTCCTTCTGCTGAAGCTTCCCTAAGCACAGTCACAGCTGCGGCACATTCTCGAATATCATCTGCCCTAGCACCATCCGATTCGTTCCATTGCTTATCCACGTTGGTGACGTGGCACATTCGCGTCTCGATGCCGTGTGTTGGCTGCTCGTGGAGGTCAAACTCACGTCCAAGAAGACGGTTCAACAAGCTCGTCTTGCCAGCACGAGGCTCGCCTAGAATTAAGACTCGCGCCCGGTTGGTGGGAAGTTCGCCTTCTGCCTCTGCGGCCAAGTAGGCATTTCTCAAGCCTTTGTCGCTTACAAGCACACTCAGATTTTTACTTCCTGCGCCAAAATCGGAAAACCGAGAGAGAGCTCTCCCGACAGCTGTTGTCATACAGCTGGTAGTAGACGTCAGTTTTCTATGTGGCTGCATGGCTTGAAAGGGAAAATAGAAAGGGACAATAAATGAAAAGGGACAATAGTGCAGTATTTGTGTGTGTGTGCCCTTACACTCACCAGCTTACTGGACACTTTACACAATGGAACAATGCTGCCCACAAGGTTTTCTTTGTTCTAGTGCTATCCCACAGAGGAAATCTTCAAAAAAGGGAATAATAGAACAACAATAGGAGGAACCCGTAACTGCCATATGTAAGGGTGTGTGTGTGTCTGTGAGTTTGTTTAGGCATTCACAAACCCAGTTGGAAATCGTGTTCAAAACCAATGGGAGCTGTTGCTAAAAAGTTTAAGTACAAACAATAGAGGGACAATAGGAGGTCCCCGATTGGAGGTAATTACACACTTGTGTGTGTGTGTGTGTGGGGGGGGGGGGCATGTTTGACCATATGCTCCGAGGACATTTTACAATAGGGACAATAGGTCCCCACTAGTCAGTTCTTTGTCTTCATGGGTCCTCGGACGCCATTTGTGTACAAAACCAATGGAGATTGCTTCAGTACACGAACAATAGAATTCACAATAGAAGTCCTCGGACATAATGGTGATTCACGACTGTGTGCGTGTGTGTGTGTGTGTTATTTTTTAAACTATTTGATGGCAAGTACATAGCTAGATGTATCTCAGTTTCTAGCACGGCAAACAGTTTCAGTGAATTGGTTAAAAACCCGGCGTGATGCCAACGTACTCTTTTCAAGTCTTTTGTAAACCAAATCTTATGTAATTCACTAAAACAATCGTCAAAAATTCTCAAATGTTTTCAAGACTTCACGCGAACAACTGACCTCACTTTATGCAGCCACTCGAAAGTCTCTGGTACAAACTCTGAAATTGTTTCCACAGATTTCGAGAAACAAAAGTCTCGATCGAATAAACAATCGCAACAATCACCATGTACTGTACCGTACTTTCCAATGGAGCACGTCGTGTTTGTTTACATTTAATACCCATTATAGGTCACGTGACGTAGGTCGTTCAATCGGTCTATTATAATTATATTCCCCATAGAAGAGCTGCTCGGTATAACAGAAAAAAGATCGTAAAACAAAAGATCCTCTCCGGGTAATTCCGGGAAGATTAGAACATTGCGCAATAATAGGCTACAAGGTAAACGTCAAGCCTTTTCCCTGCTAACAAAGTATTTTCCACTGTGCCGAGGCCACTGACGCCATTATGGCGTACCAAGTTCCCCCTGCATGGTTACGGCCTATATACAGGTGCCCCTTCAAAATATGTTGCATGGAATACAAGATTTTCAAACGAAAGTGAAAAAAATGACTTTGAAATGAAAACGACTTTGCTCCGTCCGTCGTGCGATTGGAGACAAGACTGATCGAAACAAGGTTCGTATTAATACTTTCATGAAATCTTGTTCCTCAAAACTTACAATGCCAAACAAGAGTTACAGGAGACCTGCCAGTTTATTAAATGAGTTTCGTAACCCCGAAGAAACGAGAACTCTCACAGCGTTCAGTTTTCTTACTGCGACGTGTGATGCCCAAACCTGAAATGTTGGAAACTGGCCAAATTGTTTTGCCCATTTCGTCAGCAATTTCACGAAGTGCCAAAAAGTCCCCTGCAGCGAAAAATGTATGTTTGGAGAAAACCGCATTTGAAGTTAAGCTTATTTTCAAATCACCGGTAGGTAGACTATTCGCGATTCAATCTTTAAAATTTTTGCATGTTAGGGAAGTAGAGATCCCAAATCAAACAAATCTAGTTTCAATTTTGTCCATAACGGGTTTAATTAATGAGTAACTATTTAATTAATGAGATTGTCTCTTCGTGAAAACGGTACAAAACGTGGTCTGTGTGCAGCGCGCCGTGTATAAACTTTTTAGCTGTTCGTGAAAACGCAAAAGCCAGAACACTATTTGGCTCTTCGTGAAAACGCAAAAGCCGGAGCACTCATGATTGGCACTGTGCCAGCTGTATAATCTACACGGCCACAAACTAGTAAACAAGTTTTTGGCTCTTCGTGAAAACGCTATTCCGGGTTCTTGGGGTTTTTGCCCTTCATCATCTTAGCATAATTAAGAAACCAGATGATTTTGAGACCTACAATTTCGTAAATTGTTAGATAACGATCAACTAAATCGAAACCACAAAAAAAATCAAAATGAGTTTTTCATCGATTTTGCAAGTTTTTGGCACTTCGTGAAATTGCTGACGATTTTAGTGTACTGGTAAAGCCTCGGGGGAATTACTGATTGTAAACGCTGCGTCTGTTTACTGGATGGGGAAACCACGGGAAACCCCCTCCGTTCGCGAGGTGATTCGAACCCAAAGTGACAAGAGATTTGGCAGACCCTTTTGTTCCTTTTGCATCATATTGGTTTATTACGGTGGCCCACAACTGTCACGGCAAAAGCAAAAGAGCCACGGCAAAAGCAAAAGGGCCACGGCAAAAGCAAAAGCACCACAGCAAAAGCAAAAGCGCCACGGCAGAAGCAAAATGGCCACGGCAAAAGCAAAAGGGCCACGGCAAAAGCAAAAGGGGTTTGGAATTTTGATATGATTTGTGTACATTAAATTGTTAATAAGATGTACTTTTTCAAATGTAGGTTTGATGACGTCACCACATATGAGACTTCCCTATAGCAACACTTTTTGATAAGATTCGTTTTTATTTTGAGCACTGTCTATTACATTGGGATAATGTATACATTAAAGTGTAGCGCGTAACTAAACTTAGTCAACGCAGCCAGTAACGTCATCATCACGACACCGGTGACTGAAATACACAGTTATTAGTTTGATATGTACGACCGTTCTGATGTGCACAAGATAAAATTATCTTCTTTGTGCCATTTTGAAGTAAATAACCAATGTGACATGTTTATTTTATTCATGAACCTAATTGACCCTTTCTTCTTAACTTAATCAAACGGGAAATTCAAACGGTACATATCTAACAAGAGTTTTGTAATGGTGTGTGAGCGACCGAATTCATAATATATTTTAACAACAGATTTATTTTTTAACATGATGTTCTTGATGTTATTTGTTTTTCAACCGACCCGAAACCCCTGTGTTTGTTTTGCTACGAACACAGTTCTAGTCATGGTTATTGTTCAGAATGTACGCATCAGTAGTTCAAGTCACCTGCTTCAGTGTGAACCGCACCTCCATTTCCCCTGCAACTACCAATATTATGCACAAATAGTCACAATATTATGCACAAATAGGGGCTGTGTTGTCATGATTATAGCAGTAAATTGAGTAACCCACTACGCGCGCGTGCGCGTTGGCGGTCAACACGTCACAGTTTGAAAAAGACTGCATCCTTTGTGATTTGACCACAAGTGTGTGCGTGTGCAGTATCTAGATGAGAGTTAATCTTTCCGCGCACAGCCATAGGCCTGCTATAATCATGACGACACAGCCCCTTTAAATAGAGCAGGACCGTTCAACCTTCCGCCCTCTCATACGACTGGGTCAGCTCACTTCATAAAAAACCATCGTCGGAATCTTGACATTATCTCACGTCTACCGGCCATGTACAAAACAATCTCGCATGTTTCTTGTAGTTTGATGTCCGCGGCATGTGCGAAAGTTTGTGCGTGTTTCTCGTTTTAACAGCATCAGCTGTCAAACAAATTTCAGAGAAAAAAACTCAAATAGAAAGCTGTTTTGGCAAAAATCTGGCCATGCAACTTTAAAAGTGATCAAAAAAGTAACTATGAAGTCTGAAAGCTTAGTGTCTTCTTATCTTGATTACAGACAAATCAAAAAGCAAGCCCATTAACATGAGTCAAATCATGAAACATAAAACGCTGTGTTTCCTCCATGGTTGAGGGTAACAGATGAGTGGGTTTACTTGCAACAATAAAATATACCTTTCAAATGACCATCTGTAAATTTGTATCGTTCTACATTCATTTTTCTGTTTTCGATTATCGTTTTTCTTTTGTTCTGAATTTTACGGACAGCAGTTGTAATACACTTGAGGCTATCCTACGTGAATAAACATTATTCATAAATATCTGAGACAGTTTATCCATTCTTATTGGCCGAGAGGGCATCACGTGGCCATGTTTAAACAGGCGATATAAACACGGTAAAAAGTGTTTAAAACCGGCTAGCCTTTGCGAACGTAAAATATGGCCCCTGAATCAGAATAAGAAGTACACGTGTTTCCAGCTTTTGGATTTCTGACGTCATAACCTGGTCTCTCAATTGTTTTTTTTAATCAAAGAAGCTGAATGTATCCACGAAAATGGGTGGGTTCTGAAGCTTAGAGAAATTTGGGGTAATATATAATAATATGTTTAAAACCAGTTTTAAACAACTTTTTGTTTAAGACTGGTTTCAAACAAAACAATGAAATCAATCATCATGAAAGAGCCTAAAAACTTGTGTATATTGTCGTCTGCTCTTTTTGGTCACTGTTTACATAGTAAAGAATACAATAATTTTTAATCACATTTTCCTGCATTCACACACTTACAAACACATATTCATAATGAAAATATCGCCAGCGACAATGTCAGACTACAAACCAGATGCGTGTTTTGACCTTCAACAGCAGCAATAGCACCGGTGCCGACGTCGGACATGACGGAGACCCCTGCCGTCGTACCACACACGGTTCGTACCGCCGGTGTAGCCCATCGCGATCCGGGTGATGGCGGTGCAGTACATCTGAGTACATCCAACATGTCCGCGCAGTCCCTCTTCGCAGGATGCACTTTCAGCAGCAGTGTTGTTGTCAATATGCTGCCAGCTTCAGCAGCATCTTTGGCGGTCTCTTGAATCACTCAAGAACTTTGATAAGTTTTTTTGAGACCGAAAGTGGCGATTTTTTGTAAGTTTATTTCGCGAACAAGTCATGCACGCGTGACTTGCGAGAGTTCGAGTACTCGCGATGGCATGGCCGCGCAACCACGCTACGGTTTTCAGCTGTTCTATTTCCAGAGAAGTTTAATTATATAAAAGTCAAAATATGTTAACCCTATCAGGACCGGGGGGGGGGCACAATGTGCCCCCTCTACCAATTTTTTCCCCGTAATTTTTTAACGCTTAGTCCGATCACCGCGAAAATTTCTGACCTTTCCTAAAATAAATCTAGAATCATATTGGCAAAAAATAATAGATACCGGGGGTTAGCTGTTGCCATGGCAACCATTTGTTTTTTAGTGATTTTTAAAACTTTTTGGACATAATTTCCACTTATTTTAGATTTTTTGGCCAGAAAAGTGATAGTGGTGAGTCACGCGATAGTCTGAAATGGTTTTGGGAATTCAAAATGGCCGCCATTTTTGGCGGCCATCTTGGATTTTGTGTTTTCAGCCTGTAATTAGGGGTTAAAATTATATCAAGTTTTTTAACAATGGAACATTTTCAACCTGCTAATTTCTTACTTTTCAGACCCCAAAAATGTTTAGATTTGTCAATCAAGCCAGATTATTTCTCCCTGGGCCCTTGGCGGCGGCCATTTTGATTTTTAAGTGAAAAAACGCAAAAAACATTTTTTTCCAAAAAATGGGATAAATTAGTGAATTATTATGCCCCCTGAAGATATTTCAAGTGACTATATTAGGTTCAAATTATATTTATCTTGTTAAAATGTACAAGTATGCCAAGTTTCAAAACATTCAGACAAAAAATACAGAAGTTATGGCAAAAACACGATTTTTGACCAAAAATTGGCAAAAAACAGTCAAAAACGCCCTCTAGTGACTTTTTTTTGAAATTTTGTGACGTCATCATGTAGAACTCGGTGAAATGAACATTAGTGGCAAGTTTCATCAAAATCGGTCGAACACTTTGGAAAATACGGAGGGGGGGCACTATGTGGTCCCCGTACAACCAAAAAAAGCCCGGTCCTGATAGGGTTAAGGG
Source organism: Marthasterias glacialis (assembly GCA_911728455.2). Taxonomy (NCBI): domain Eukaryota; kingdom Metazoa; phylum Echinodermata; class Asteroidea; order Forcipulatida; family Asteriidae; genus Marthasterias; species Marthasterias glacialis. Next base: position 7,308,348 of record OU452225.1, on the reverse strand, counting down.
AAAATCCATGTTTATTGCAGAAGAATTATCTATGTTTATTTTCCAAACGTGTTTTTAATTTATAACGTAATAAAGAAGTTGCTGAAATGTTTTTAAAATCAACATTTTGTTTTCTGTTTCTAATTGGTGTGGGAAACGAGCAGCATAATCATTTAGTCTGGTTTCCATATAGTGACGTGTGATTCCCAATGGTTATCAGAGGCAGAAATAAGATCGACATTCCGTTCAAGGTATTGGCCCGTAAATATGGATAGAAACTTAACGCAGAATCGAGGCTGATCAAAACTGTCAGATCTGTTCCCAACTTTAAAGGTTTTTTCATGTTTATTTCGGCCCGGGCAATTATCGGCCACCAGGCCCCTCATCGATTTTAAACAATAGTTAAAAACCTCTTCATCACACCTTTATTCCCTTATTATTAGTATCCCGCACTACGTATTGAAACTACAGTGTGGGGAATCCCCTTTGGAGCACATAAATTGCGCAATGTGACAAAAAAGGGTTAAGTTCCAATCTGTAACATGAGCGTAATGGCTCCTCGTGAATGAACTTGGACGTCTGCATACATAACATGAGTTTATCTTACCGCAAATTATGGCGTTCCATTTCAGCCATCGCCATTCTTTAATTCGCCGCACGTCGTCCATCGTCCGGTGTCCGTCATCCTCGCCAGTTACAGTATGACGTAACAACAAATGGTTGCCATGGTAACAATATGTCCCTTTCAACGTTTTTTTTTTTTTTTTTCATTGTGATACCAGATAACACTTTGAAAAAATCGCAAAATTTGATAGTGATCGTCTTCTCCCTTAAAAACCGAAACATGTAGCTGCGCATAATGTGACATTATTTACAAACGGACGACGGACGTAGGGCAGGCGACGCGAAGAGGAACAAAAAACGGCGGACGACATACGATGGAAGACTAGCGACGGACGAAAAAAATCGCGGTGATCGAACTTAGCGTTTAAAAGTTACGGGCAAAGGGGCACATTGTGACCGCTCCTCCCCAACCCCGGGTTACCCATGTCGCGAAAAGCGTTAATTTAAACATCAGTTAATAGTGCTCTATGTCATTGCATATAAAATGTTACAAAATGAAACAGCATGTAAAAAAATCCCTCAAACTCTTGGGTGTTTTTTTAATGCAGAAATCAAACAATTGTTGTTCTCTTATGCCTGCAGAAAACGTCGTTTAGACGTTGCGAAATACCTAGACGCACTACGCACTTGTCCGACATTTTTTTGTGTGGACATTTTTTGAGACCTAATAAAAACGCCTAATGCCCTGCCCTTTACCACTGACAATTTCATGAAATTATGGCTGTAGTAATATGTAGTAATATAAAGATGACACTAAATCTAGTATTCCCTCAATCATTTTGAACTTGTTCACATGGTGGCCCATAACTCCCATTTCGTATGAAACACCAGACACATTCTAAAAGCAGACCTCGAGGTCTCTCAGCTCTGACCAAAAACTCCCTAGCTGTTGACAACTATGCCATCTAAACTTAAGAAATGATGTCACTGATCTTACATTTCCAGAATAAAATGTTACATTTTTATATAAGCTTCTATGTAGTAATTTCAATGTTTGAAAACTACTTGTTTTTATACTATTATTATTTACACGCAGACAATGTATTTTACGTCAACGTCAGATTTTTTTATAAAACAAAGTAAACGGCATAACATGGACCACACTCCTTCCGCATGCATGATTTTGAATCAAGCTCATTACAGCCAAACTTACCGTTTAATTTCCCGGCAAATCTGAAGGGTTTGTCCAAACTGGGCGCGCGGGATCGGAACGATCATACAACATAACATTAGTTGATTTTCAATGTCCAACTTGCTGTAAAGCTCATACAATATTGTTTGATCTGAAATAATGTTCCAATGTACGTCTATTCAGCTAGCTGGGTTTTCCCACAGATCACAGACCAGAGAGTGCACAATTACCACCAACGCACGCTCAGCTCCAGAGTCATGAATCAGTGTTATTTTACCGCAGTAGGACATACTATATATAACAACTTTCAGTATCGCCCATTAATGGTTATGAGTTGCAGCGGTGTCAACTGTTGTGACACTGCGCATGGTGCACCCCTACTCACAACAGTTGGCTGGGTACTACTACAAGGCTACGTGTATGATGTCAGCTACAATGCGTTTTATGAAACATTGTATAGACATTTGTGCTGGAATTTATAACTGACTGACTTCCTCCATGTTCTTTTGTTTTAAATTCTACAGGACAACAATTATTATAATCAACGGTGCGTTTTGTTTTGTTTTGTTTTTTTGTTTTTGTTTTTTTTACGAATTGGGAGTGGAGCTCTTGTAAGATTGTGACATTTTGTAGGAAGGGCCTAACATTTAGCCACAAACAGTAGCTACCATAATAGGCAATGGCGGCAAATGTGCGTCACGTGGGCATTGGTATTGTCGCTAAAAGGTGATTGGTTGCCGCCACCTATAGCTTGACCTCTATGATTCTACAGTGTGCATGTGACAGGTTTCTATCCTGGATTACTTCCAGACCACGCATAATGAGTGAAATCCTACACCAGCACTGAGGCATTCAATTGCGCAAGGTCTAAGTTCAACAGCAATGTTTCGGCACCCCCCCCCCCTGCAGACTGAACTTCCATATGATAAAACCAAAAATGCAGTGTAAATGGAATTTATGGAGACTTTAAAGGGCCTTGTTTGATTTTGAAAGGGTTTGCACAACATGGTTTTATAGATTGAGAACATACATGTACTTGTTCACATATTTGCATATATCTTACATGGTATAACGATAGTCATAAGTATGAACAAGTAATAATACTGGAGTCTTATATAGCGCACTACCAACAATTAGGTACTCAAGGCACCTACTATATTATTTTGAGGTGTTTTTGTTTTAATTATGAGAGCCATTTGGGTAACACCTTCTAATGGTTTACAAGGTGCTGTGGCGCATTCAGCAGCCACTGCCAGAAACACCAGGGCACAAACCCTTTCTCTTAGCGATATGCGTTGCCTGAAATGCTATAGTTTTTGAGAAACGAGTACAACGCTTAAATTTTGATCTCGTAAACCCCAAAACCCGAGGTTTGAAACCGACGGGGTTTTCACAATTTTCTCTCCGACACAGATGACGTGACTGAATGACCTGAACCCTCCACAGATTGATTTCGTGGATTTGTAATTTGGTCACAATCATAAAGTGTGGATACCGGGCTTTGACAAAATACCCAATGTTGTGTCCGAACTTTAGTGACCTAGCTACAGCGATGTAACTAGGGTAAAATTTAAGGAGGGGGGAGGCACACGAGGGGTGCACCATTTTTTCTAGGGGGCATTTTTGGCTAATTAAAACTGCAGTTATACTGTTTCTATTGTTTCTAAACAAGCCTCTTTTCAGCGCTCTTATGTTATGCAGTTTACTTTGTTTTATAAAACAATCTGACGGGGAGGTAAAAAAACATTGGCTGCGTGTTAATAATAAAATTTATTAAATTGAAATTACTACATAAAAGCTTATGTAGAGAGGGAGGGTATTTACTGTATCTCGATGCTTGGGGGGTAATGGAAGACACACAGGTTCAAGATGTTTCAAATTCAGGTTGAAGTTGTTTTATTTCGATCAGTGACTGTAGATGACAAACCTGCACCTGTAAAATCAGGGCAGGCAGTGATACAAAAAAAAACCGGAATTAATAAGTTTACAGTATAGAGACATTTCTGTTTTTAAACTGACTAAGCAACTGTGTAGAAATGTACGACAGAAAAACCTCAAGCTAGGCATTGAGCCCCGATCGAAGCAACGCAGCAAACCCAGCCAAAAGCACAAATCCTTCTGCAATCCTTACACAATTGCTAAGTTTACATTTCATGAAATTATGGTTATTTGTTAAAAAATTAATAAAAGACTATGACCTGAACATATTCAAAGGGGACCTACATGAAATTAATCAAAAACCTATGAAGCACATACTGCACATGGCCATATCACAATTCACATATGCCAGCAGTATAAACACACTTGTGCATCTCTTAACCTTGTTAGCACAAAATCCACTCTTTTCACCAATTTTCTACATCAAAATTTCACTCTTTTCAAAGCCTATGAAGTTACATAAATATCACAAGTCTATAATAATTTGCTGCAAAAATTAGACAAGTCCCTTTGCTAAGCACCAAGTATAAAAATAAGAAATAATAAGTTCAAAATTGGATAGAAATGAAAGCAATTCTACCTGTAAAATCAGGGCAGGCAGTGGCCTTAATCCCGCTGTTACCAGGCAGATCAAAAAAGGGAGTAAACATGGGACAGCTTACTTATTTGTTCTAATACTCAATTAAAACTTCAATGACATAAAAACCATCAACCACGGGCGTCGATTGGTGGGGGAAGGGGGAACATGTCCCCCCTCCCACTTTTTAGAGTGGGGATAGCATATGGCACTCAAAGGCTCGAGTCCAGCTGCATGTGAGCCCTGACTTCTTCGATGATATCATTCCTCTCCAGAGATGGTCTTTCCAGAACCTCGAGAAGATTACCCACTGTGACGCCTCCTTCCATCGCCCATTCCTTGAGGAGATACTCGCTTGGGTTGGTCACCCTCTCACTGTCCAATGCAGCTACGAATTCAAATTTTTTTCCCAGTTCGCCTTCAACAAGAAAGATATCTACACGTCAGAAGAGATTGCATATTTTACTTTTACAAGTGCGCGTAGAGGAGCTAATGATAGGCCAGCCGGTAGACTGACCTTCGTGCTGGGCAAGCAACTCGGTTATTAAAGTGAACTTGCTTTGAACTTTTACAAGAGATATTGAAACTCTTAATTGTTTTTCTCACCTGCCAGCGTTTTCCAGTTCCTTTGTCCCGATATGTTGAGAAAACTGCATACCTTATAAAAGATATCTGGTGGTATCTTGGTAATAAGCGTCTCTCTGCCAAATGCAACCTTCTGTGGGGGTGGTGATGAGCTCAGGTATCGCTCCTGTGTGAGAGTAATTACTTTTAACAAATTGTTGGCAGTTGTTGTTGTTTTTTTTTTTAAAGCATGAGTTTACTTTCTAAACAACAGTATCAACTTAGACGTAAGTCAACCTTCACTTTTGGGAATATTCATAAGATGTTTACTTACCGTGGTTTGACGACGTTCCAGCGACACCTCACATCTCTGCTGTCCACACAGCATCATGACCGTCGACTGTGTCGGGAAAGGCTTGTCGTTGCCTGCCATTTTTAGCACGTGTATGGCCTCCAGATTCACGTTATTGTTGTTATCTCTTGAACTTACAGTCTTGGTGCAAAATAAGCACCGGGGACCGAATGTAAAGTGTAGATGCGGATAGTCTCTTGAAATTATACTCCTCACAGCACCAAATAAAAATTTCAGCAATTTACAACTGGAGCGTTCAGGTTCAAATGTCACAACAGCCACCGAAAGAAGCTGTTGTTGGGAGGACCTCCTCTCTAATTGGAGCTTGAAGACGAAATGAGTTCCGATGTGAAATCGGCAGCGATCTGCAAATATAAGCGGTTTGGATTCGGGTTCCAATTTGTCAAGACAGGCATGGGTCAGGCATCTAGTTAAAAGACGACAGTAAATGGTTCTGGGATCGAAGAAGCCAAAGTCAAAGTAGAAGACCTCTTCGGTGCTCAGTGATTTCCAGAAATGCATCCCGTTGTCCCGGAAAGAAGGCAACATGGCAGGTACAAGTAATGAATTGGGACGACAGTTTGTATTTACAACGGGCGCAATGGGACACATGAGGTCGTATGCTCTAAGAAGATGAGTGAGTAGTGGGACAAGTTGAGACATATCACAGTAGATGTGTCGGAGCAGTTCCTCAGAAATAATTCCAGTGTCTTTGTAGTTTCTCCACGCAAAAGCGTAGCGATGACAACGAAGAGATGCACGTGGGATGGCTACTAACATCTTCATGACGTCTACAAGAAACTGAGGATCGAGTATCACATATTGTCTTAGTATTTCGTCTTCCTCTCTGTAGATCATCTCGCCTGCCTCGCAGAAATATCTCAGCATTTTCTTCAATTGCTCGTCACCATGTACGTCACATTTTTCTCTTGCCAGTTCTTGAATCTCTCCCAGTGTTGCTACGTTCTTGGCCAAATCCGACGCCTGTGCAAGTTTCCGGCGTTTTCGGATCTCCCGGTAAAAATGCAAATACTTGATGGGATATTTTTCTTGGGCGTACTCTGCACTCTCGACCCGCTTGAATATCTCTGCTCTCAGCTGATGGAAGTCATGGTCAAGGGATTTTGAATTCTCAACCAGAAATAAAGGCTTGTCATCGACTGGGTTCAGTACGAGACGGTGGCAGAATTTTGAAGTTATTCGATCGTGGAGTTTATCAGTGAAACACTTTATGGCTGTCTTTGGAACGCTGGCTTTGTGGGTACCAACAATTATGACGACAGCGTCTGGGTGCCGCGCGTGCGCACAAACAGAGTGAAGCCAAAAGAGAAGTTTCTGAAGTTGTTCATCTTCGTCAGAGACAGCTGCCTCTAGGTTGAAGACAATCACGTACAAGGCTCGATCGGGCATAAACACATGGTGGGTACAGTGGTACAAGGTGTCTCCTGCGAAGTCCCACAGACTCAGTTTGGTCTCAAGGAGAGGTTGTCCTTGAACTGCAGCTTTCATCTGTTCTCTGATAATTTTGACTGGGAATGTTGGATTCGCACGCCATATCTTGTAAGCAATGTGTAGATCAAATAATGGATGAGCAGTGACAGAAATAATGTAGATGGTCAGAGCCCCCAAAGAACATTCAGGTACCCTCAAAGACCAGCCACAAATATAGGCCAAGTAAAAACCAATGCTTAATCCAGTAACTTTCTTGGTGAAATAACTGGCTTGAAATCCATACTTGAGAACAAGTCTACGACCAAAGATGTTGCCCCACGTCGTTCCAAAGACCATGGCGCAACCGTTCAGAAAGATAAACCAATAAATTCGGCACCAACAAGGAGATCCCAAATACAATGCATATGTCAGGATAGTTAAGGCAGAACAAAATAGAGTTCTCCTCATGTGCCATCTGTTATTAAATGTACAGTACTTATAGCTTAACATAATGCAGATACCCGCAACGACAAAAATCAGACTTGGTACACTGTAAAAAAAAAAGGGTAAAAATTACCCAACTTTTTACCCAACGTTGGTTCAAATATCAGCCCCACCAGTTTTGGGGCAATTATTGCCCAACAGCCGTTGGTTAAACCATTTACTAAATTATTGGGCAAACCCAACTACACATAGTTGGTTAATTCTAATTACACAGCTGTTGGATATGCTTTGTATACCATTTATTGGTTAAAAGTATTTGTTCAAATACTGGGCAATTTTCAACCAACTGTTAGTGAATATTTTTGGGGTAATTGGTAATTTTTTTCACCAATTGTTGGTAAATGTTGTATCCAATTATTGGGATTGTTTAAATTTCTGTCCACATATTGGTCACTTTTCCCACCATGTATTGGTAAATGCTGTATCCAATTATTGGGATTGTTTAAATTTCTGTCCACATATTGGTCACTTTTCCCACCATGTATTGGTAAATGCTGTATCCAATTATTGGGATTGTTTAAATTTCTGACCACATATTGGTCACTTTTCCCACCATGTATTGGTAAATGCTGTATCCAATTATTGGGTTCGTTTAAATTTCTGTACATAAATTGGTCACTTTTCCCACCAAATGTTGGTAAATATTTTAACCATTGTTGTTGGAATATTTTAAATGAATTACACACATGCTGGGAAAGAAAATAAACAGTTAATGCAATTCCTTTGTTTATGTTTTATTTATTGAACTTTCTTAACTGCACTGAAAGTACGCTTCAACAATTTAAGCAACCTCAAAGGTAGGACCTTCTTTTGATAAACAGACTTAGTAGTCAGTAAAATATATGTGAGGCTTTTCAAGGATCAAAAATTATTTGCGAAACAAATTCGTGAAAAAATGATTTGTAAATAGCTCTATAAAAAAACATTTGTTTTATAAAAACAATTAGAACATGATGTAACTTGCTCTTTCAGCAATGTCTTTCACACACATAATCTTATAATTACCGAAGTTAAAGCTTTTGAAACACACACTTGCTTGTTTTTACTTTCTTTTTGTTTGTTTCTCAAAAATGGCACAACAACTTGTATTAAATAACATGCCAATAAAAATATAAACAAATCTCAAACAACTGGTGCTTGCTTGCCTTGCCTTTCTTTTTGTTTCTGAACAGTAACAATTTGGCTTAATAAATAAACTTGACTAAAAGTAACCTAAAAATTGCAAAAGACTTTCGTTAACAAACAAATTTTAGTTTATCAAAATTAAACCTTTGGGAAACTTGCTTGTAATGCCCTTTTTTTTAAAGACAACTGTGCACTAATAAAACGTATGTCAAAAATAACTCGCCAATAGACTTCTTTCGTGAACCTTTGGAAAAACGCAAATAAACTGAATGTTAAGTGTCGAGTTGTGTCAATTTGTGTTACTTTGCCGACAACACTCGGAATAGTCTACATAAATTAATCAAAGTACAGAACTTATCTTTAAACAAGTTTGCTAACAAGCACTACAGTGTGTAAATTAAACGAGTTGAATACAACGAGTAGTAAACATAATATTCAGGGTTTGTTCTTCATAAAAAACGATAATCATATTATCAACTTGGTGTACAACATAGTCAGACTTTGTTAAGTTGAAAACAATGTTTTACACTTGCTTCTTAATTAAAATCTTGAGGTAGTGGTGTTGTTGATGTCTGTTATTATTTTAAATATAAAATATAAACAGTTTGAATTATCACCCCTTAACATAGGCGGATTCAGGAGTTTTCAGAAGGGGGTCCATCTAGGGGCATGTATTTTATTACAGCCGGGTTAATTTCAAAGTGTTGGTAAAGGGCAAACCCCTTATTCCCCAAGCTCTGCCTTTGTTTTAAACAAAACATGATTGAGATGGGAAAATTTCATGGAAGATTTCGGAAAGTCAAAAAGGCTCTCAGGCCTGTACTAGAGTTGGACTGTCTTTGTTTGTTGGAAGTCCAGGTTGGTTGAAAATACACCTCTCAAAGATCTTCCACACAATTCTGCAAAGTCTGCCCTTGTTTTACAAAAATGTATGATTGAGATACTTTATACATAACACTATAAGAGTTTGTTTCCAGTAAGAGAAACAAAAAATAAATTAATACATCTTTCAATTGCATTCAACTAGTTTTAACTGTCATGATTTTTGTAGTATTGTTTGTTTCTTTTAAGTTTGAAAGCAAATAGAGGTTTGAAAGATTAAGTAACCTGTCAAAGAACAACCATGTTTTCCCCCCATAGTCTTACTATCTAATTTCTTGACAGTCATACGATTCTAAACAAGGCAAATGTCATGACCATTAATGAGTCTGCACTGTAACAAGGAATGAATGAATAGGTAAACAACAAAATGTCAAACAGCCCATGGTCAATCTGGGAAGCTTTCATGGAAAATTTCGGAAAGCCAAAAATGCCCTCAGGGCTCTTAGAGTTGGACTGTCTTTGTTTGTTGGAATTCCAGGCTGGTTGAAAATATACCTCTCAAAGAATTTCCACACACTTGTGCAAAGTTGCTGGTATTTACAGTCGAGTATGAAGTGAGCCTTATAGCAGACATCTATGGCCTTCAGTAGGGATGGTTGCGGAATTGTGTTCTTCTCAATAATCACAAATACACTGGAAGGTTTTAGCACTGATTCACTGTACAGGACGAGCAGGAATGGCTGAGGATGTTTTGTCGCGTCAATTTTTTCTAAGTACGTTGGCATGTGCACAATATCCTGCGAAAAGTCAAAGTAATAAGAAAATATCAATTTTTAGCAAATATAGACAAATTTACTGGAGCAGGACTTGAATCTGCCACCTATGGGTTGGTATGCTGGTGGGGACAGCTAAATTGAACCCTCGAATAAACTGTTCCCCCCCCCCCCCTCCAAAAAAAAAGAATTGTGGAGGGGGTCAAGCTACTATGGAACAGATTTCCCTATGACACTGGAACTGACCTATGCTTACGGTCTCCCTATTTATTGTCAGCAACCTTTCTTTTTGGATGGCAGTAATAATTCATAAAACCAAACACTGCCCTATGGCCAGGGATCACATCCAAGTAACGATAAACCTGGGAAGAGGCAGTGCCTGGATACACCATAAGGGGGTACTTTAACTGAGGTGTGATCCCTAAAGGGCAGTTTTGTTTTTCAACATTTTTTCTTATTTTTTTTTCTTTACTTTATTTTTTTGGGGGGAGCCCTAAAGCCACATAGTCCCTTCCCCCTAGATCCGCCAAAGGAATGCGAGATACTTGTTTTAATATCATTTTGCAAGACAATACTCACCAGTTGTACATCAATAAAGGCTTTCATTGTTTCCTTTGGCCCAAATCTGCCACCAGTTTTCTTTTTGTCGCAGCCATCAAATATCATTGGAATGACAAAGAATGACAGGTTGATCTTCTCATCTGTTAAAAAGAGAGTATGGAAATTTGAGCAAGTTATATCAACACTAGGATAATGGTCCAAAACAGTAATCATCAACCGCCTTAACTTTGCCATATTAGGATCAACTTCAATAGACCTTTATCATTGTGAGGCCATCTTGTATTTCTCCCATTGAAGTCATGTAACCAAACCGAGGCTGAAAGGACAAATAGTTTGGTTCCTTTTTATATGTAAATAAATATGGGCAATCATTACTTTTATTGGATACTATGGCGCATGGCCAAAATGAATTCAGCATGATAAAGGCCTACATTCTGTGTGTCTTACCCAAGTTATCACCGTAATGAAGGAAATCATATTTACGTAAGGGAATTACGTCAATGCAGCATTTAATTGGAAATCCTCAGCCACTTCAAATTAATCTGGAGGATGGTTGTCTTGAGAACACTCAAAATTATATTCTGAAAATTTACCAACTCTTCCAATGAATTAAGCAATGATCGGACAACCCGACATTCTCAAAATGTGAAAAATACCTTCTGTCAGTTTCTTTACATCAGTACTGGCATCAAGACCTAACACATCCTTCCAAAGAGGAAACATCTGTGTGGCATAATCTATCAGTGAGTCCGACAAGCCGCCCCATTTGTCAGTCAGTCTGTCAGCAACTTTTGGGTACATCAGCTGGAAGTCTTGCTCAATCTTAAGTAAAAGTGATTAAATGAAACATTCTTGTTGGTTGTGGAGCACTACATTGACTTCCCCAAAGCTAAATTACATGCTGACCAATATTGCAAAACTCTTCAGAAACAAAGAAAATCAAAGTCAGCATTAGCTAGGACTGACTGGTTTTAAGGGTATGTAAAGCATTATGAGTACACAAAAGAGTTATGAAAATGATGTATAAAACTTAACTAGTGCGAAGCAAAGACAATTAGAATTAACCAGGACTTCTGAGTGATAGCTACAGCACTACCAGGATGGTTTCAAGACTGTTATGGTAGCCTCCTAAATAATCATTAACCAAGTTTCTCACACCCCATAAATGTAATGCAGACAATATTATTCTCACTGCTTTGACAAATAAAGAGCTCGAGAAAAGAAGAATATTGACTACCACAGTTTGAAATGATTTGACTTTGTAGTAACCTACCATCCCAATACCAAGCAGCCTGGGGAACTCCTCCAAGATTTCTGCAACAGTTCTCTCCCTATCTTTCACCCATTCTGCCCTGTGCTTTGATGTCAATGACATGTACTCTTTGACTTTGGTAGTAGGTGCACAGTTGTCCTTTAGCCACTGAACCTTTGCAAGTACATCTTCGGCTGTCTCTTGCTTCTCATCGGGTTCATCAGGAGTTGCTGCACTTGCATTAACTGTTAAAAAGTACAAACACATCAATATTATTATAACCTCCAGATAAATTATATTAAATAATATCCATTCAGTCCCTTTGTTATAGCGATTCATTAAATTTTGTCCTTGCTTCCATGTCCTGAACCAAGTTGGTTGGGTACTCCTGAGGCAACTCGTGAAGTTGAAAACTATGAGCACACTCTATTTATATGACATGACAATGATACTTGTGCATCAGAAATACCACTTTCCTTTTTTTGTCCAGCCCCTAAAACACAAACTTCCTTGAGTGCTGTTGTTACACATTCCAAGCAAGCAATGCAAACAAGACCTGTGATAAAGAATCCTTTAGTATCTGTGGTGTAACACGGGCATGGGGCCTTCTAATTAATTTTGTTTTCTATTTATGTGGCATAGTTTTTGTTTGTTTATGGGGCATTGGGGATTTTGTTATTTTGTTAAATTTTTTTTATATTAGTTTTTGATTTTTTGTTGTTGTCGTCGATGGGTTTTTTTGTTTTTTGTTTTTTTTTTTGGGGGGGGGGGGGTAATAGGTCAATTACCTTGATGCTTTCCAACTTCCTCCTTCCTTCCTTGATGCTCTCCAACTTCCTCCTTTCTTATCATATTTTTCCTCACATAACGCAAGTGTTCTTCAAGATAACCACCTGCAGGGCATCCTTTGGATCCTTTAGTGTAAAAGGCTTCCTTTAGTAAAACAATGACAAAGCATATGTAAATTACACAGACAGGTCTAATTGTTTTTCACATGCACTGACAATTGTGACCATCCACCAGGAATGGGCTAAAAAGTTGGGTTTTAGATTATTTGGCAAGTTAAGACTCCTGAAAATAAGTTTTAAAATTGTACATTGTGTGTTTGTGTTGCTTGGTGGACAGAAAATAAAACGTCACCGCTTGTGACTAAATCTTGTGTTTTCTATTGTTGGACATACCTCAATATTATTATACCTACTTTAAAGCCCATTTGTGGTGGACAGTCACAATTTGCCATACTTCATATGGAGTTGATTGTCTCATAACCTTCCAAGATGAAAGTATGTACACAAAATTTTAATAATTATTGAAATTTAATGTAGAATATATGAATATTCATAAGCTAAGTGAACCAAGTGTGCATACTATTTCCAATCTTCAGATAAAAGCTTTAATAGTCGTGGTGATGACTAGGGCCATTCAATTGTACAAGCCTCTCTGATTCGGATGGGTTGCCCTTCAATAAGGCAAACATTAATACTTACATATCCTGTGATTCCTTGAGGGTCTTTCAGGCTTGGGAATGCAGCAATCACACTCTCAGCCAGAGCACTCTTTTCAAATGCACCAGGGCTGTAACATCAAAGAAAATACTTGCTTAAAACACAGCCATTTCTATAATAATGAGCATAAAGTGTGACATGGGAGAGGATTTAACGGAATAGTACCAACAAAATGAAGTACTTAGTACACTGCCATATATTTTGGTCTGTGTTTTCAGGAATTGTATAGTAAGGACAAACATTTTGTCATCAATTTGTAGAAGGTATATGAATTAACAACAATTTCAGCAAGCACATTTCAACAAACAGGAACAAGCATGTTTATGACTTATTGGCTGGCCTTGCTCATGCAAGACTTATTTTACTGTCATGAACATGTAATTTCTTTTAAACCTCATTAGTTTTTAAGTTTTGACTGCCCCAAAAACACTCTGGGTTGAGAATTTTGATTAAGCAGCATTTGAAAACTTTATTTTGTTATTTCTGTCATCCCTTTCCAGGCCATTCTGTCATTCTTGGTTACGTAAATCTAACACTTTTCAAATGACACTGTAACTTTTCAAATAAATTTATATTCTTTTCTTTTTATTTTAAAACCTTTTTGGAGCACGTATCAATCATGAACATCATTCTTGTCATTTGAACATGTTTCTCTTTTTCACAAAATTGGTGTGAAGGTTCCCATATCCATGTTGTCATTAACAAAATCCAACTTTATATTCGAATGGCCTTATAGACATGTACTTACTTTTTTCCATGATGGGAAATCAAGTAGCTCACTAATATCCTGACTAGTTGATGCCTGACTTTTTTCGTCAAGAATCCAGATTGCTCGATGCTCCGAGTGACACTCTTTCCTTCTGGAGATTCACTAAGAATCTTCTTGGTATCCTGTTGAACAGTGATATATATGAAGATTGGATATAATTGCTATAGTCTTTTACAGATTGGTATGCAAGGTAAACCGTTGTACACACTGAAAAAGGTGAGGAGTCCTTCAAATTTATCTTAATTGCTTTCATACATATCATTTCAAAATTGTCCCTTTCCCAAGGCCCCTATTGTTTTCCCAATGGAATTCGGTCACCTTTTTAAAACTGAGAATGTCGGGGGGTTTACCCATACAAGTTGTGCATTGTCCTAAGGAAACTGTGTGTGGTAAAGATGGTAATATGTCTCTTTATACATTATGGGTAAGGAAGGGATACACAAAATATGCAAATATCAATGTTCAAGTCTACCATTGGTATACTTATAATTCCAACACAACGGCATAGATGTAGGGTGATTATTCAATAATTGGGAACCCTTTCTTGTCTTCACTTTTCTTGTGCGACTTCATGAAGCTCAATCATCTTTTAGCAAAGCTGCTGTAAAACTATTAAAAACAAAATCAGCAAACAACCATTGAGCTACACACAATGAAAAAACAGAAGCTCTATCTGCATAAAAATTAAAGATAATTAAGTTTAAAAACAAACGTCTTACTTACAAACAAAAGTCTCTTCTGTCTTTTCATGGGTGGGGGTGACATCTGTGACAATGGAAAAGAAGCCCAACTGTCCGAGTCTGACAAAGAGGCTGCACTGGAAACATCCCCTGTTACTGGTGTGCCTAACACAGGTGCAACTTCACTGAAGTCCGAACTGGAACTCAGCATTGACTGACAATCAAAAGAAGCCGTTTCCGGTCCAAAGTCAAGCATATCCCTTGGTAGCTGAATTGGTATTGCTGTTACCCGAGGTCCAAACTGTACAACAAAATACAAAAAGGGGCTAGATTAAATATATGATTACTTACTAAATTACCACTACTCCTTCTGCCAGATGAAATTGGAATTGTCTCAAAGAAAAGCATAGAAAAGCAAAGAATAACCATGCTTCTTACAGTAGTCTGTTTTATGTTTCCTAGTGAGGAAAAAAAGTAATAATAATGGTTCTGTATTAAACATACCAGTACAGTATCATCATACAAGGTTGAATGGTGTTATGATGTACCACGAAGAGTCGTCCTTACCACTGCACTTAGTTGCATGGAATGGTCTGCACACGAGAAGTTCTTTGGGCTGTTTGATGAAAACACTTTCAGACTCTTCCACAGCATAAGAGTGTCTATGCCTGTTGTAATACTTGGTATACCATGACCGTAGGACAAAGTAGATACTGCTCTCAACTATTATGATATGCTTTACTTGTGAGAATTGTGGCTCTTTGGCAGTCCAGTCAACCAGAATCATGCAGTTTGGTTTGTATGTGTATGTCTGAATGGAAACACTTCCTGACAAAATGACTTGAGCATCTTTTCCACACCCAAGGAAGGAACACACATCATTCACTTCATCCAGAGAAGAAACCAGAACAGAAATCTGATCCCTTACTTCTAATTCACTGTTCAATGGCTTCCTCAGTAAGAAAGTATAGCTTTGTTGCTGCTGATGCCTGATACTGACTGTCTTTGCAACATTCTTGTAATTGTTACAAGCTCTAGCCCACCTTTTAAAAGGTTTGTGCTTGCCCTCTTTGCGCATACTTGAGTACTGTTCCAGAGGTCCAAGAAGTTGTATTACCCGAGGGTAGTGGATTAAAAAATGCTGTTTCGGGATAAGGTGACGGTCTTGAAAGAGGCTCAGAAAGAGCCGATGATGGTCTGCAATCAAAGCTTTCAAAATGTATACGCCTGCATGGCTAATGCGTGGAGCTACTACGATTTTATATATGTCAAGCAGCAACAGGAACATCTCCCACACATCAGATTCCTCATCTACCAAGTCACCAATGATCAAGGGAAGATACAAAGCTAAGATTCTTGTCTGTGCAGCCTTCTGACCACTTGAACCTGATGGATTCCTGAGTGCTGAATCCTGAATTATACTTGGTTTACTTTTTTTATCCGCAAACCCATAGCCAAATGAAGAAATGCGATTGTTTACTTCTTCAAGAGTAAAACATCCTTCATCAATGAGCTCACCAAGAGTAAGTTTTATTTCAAGTGGGAAAATACCCTCAAGTAAGTCATGCATTACATCAGTTACATGATTGTCGGTGACATGGAAGCCAGTCAACTTATTCAGTTCAGAAGACCGTTTGATCCCTGTCTTTGAGACATTGTCCAACACAAGGTCCGCTTCAAAGCTGTTTTTGTCTCTTAAAAGTGACACATCTTCTACAAGTTGCTTTTTAGTGATCTCCTTTGGTGCCTTGCAAAACCGACAAGGATAGTTAGCACTGAAGCTACCTACAAAACCGAGTGTTTCATGAAGCCCTAAGTTGTCACCTATCACCTGAAAAACAACTGGTCTTACCAAGCCTGAATAGGATTGACAAGAAACTTCTATTCCCTGTCTTTCGATATCATTCAGGTCTTTCACAATCACTGATAGTATGCTGTCAATGCCATATTTGGCAACTTCAGATCTTTTTGCACACGCTGCCAATAAAATGTTACTAAGAGAAGCCTGGAACTGAGCAGGCAGACAAAGCAGACTAATATAAAAGCCAGTGAGTTTATTTATTCCTTTTTTAGAACCGAGGGGGTTCCCTGTTTCATAATCATCACAATACAATAGAATAGGGATGACAACATCGGCACTTGCAGAAAATTTACCCTTAAAGTAACTTCCATCGCGATAGGACTGTAACAACAAGCCATCCTCACAGGGTTGTTGATGAAGAATTGCAGCCATCACTCCTGGCTGCTCCAGATGTTTCCTGAGTGTTTTCTTCATGGGAACATATTGGAAGCTGTCATTTTTTACTTTCTGTTTTACTCCTCCAGTTGAGGTATCACTCTGTGATGTGAATGACTGACCCAGCACCCTTTCCTCTGGGCTGATGAAATATCCCTTATCTTTGAAGTATTTGTCCTGTTGGTACTGTGATCGAAGGCCTTCAAAGGTTTTTTTTACAACCTCACATTCTTGAAAAACTGTTTCAAATTTTGAGAGATTTGCCTCCTTGAACTGTGTTTGAACCTCTTCCACAATAGAGGAAAGCTTATGCTGTAGATGATTAGCAATGATCTCCACCAGCCCTTCAACTTCATATATGATCTGTTGCACATTGGAA
Source organism: Marthasterias glacialis (assembly GCA_911728455.2). NCBI lineage: Eukaryota > Metazoa > Echinodermata > Asteroidea > Forcipulatida > Asteriidae > Marthasterias > Marthasterias glacialis. Next base: position 7,291,145 of record OU452225.1, on the reverse strand, counting down.
TATGGTATAGCAGTTGCTTTCATGTTCGCTACAAAATAAGAAACTGCTTCAGCAAGGGTATCTTTGCATGTTTGTCGATCTTCATCCAAACTTTCATTATCTTGCACGTCCATTCCTTCATATCCACCAGCGCCATGCTCATTTTCTGATTCTTCACCTTGGGTATGTTCTTGCATGTCTGCATGCTTTGCCAAGATATGACGTCGATATGACGATAAATGAGAAAATGATGCCAAACAGCCATCTTGTCTACATATGACAAATGTTGATGCACCAGAATGTAAACTATGGATGTATTTTAGGTGATTGAAAAGACCCTTAATTCCCCCATGGACTTCAGATAAGCACTTGTAGCACAACATAGTTTCTTCTTACAATACTAAAAAGGCAAACAACTCACTTGCTTTTTCCACTTTGCCAAGAACTTAACTCGCAACCCAACTTTTGGAATTAGCGGTGTAATGTCCTCTTCTCTTAACAGCTCCAAGGCTTCTATATCTATTGCATTATCTGTGTGAAAAATGAATAAAACATAACTGATACTAAATTTTCTACTCAGAATGTTTTACTAGTTACAAAAATGTAAATACATTAAGAAGAGTTTTCTCAAGTGCTGGGGTTATGAAAACAGCTGAATGTTTTTGTGTACTATAACATGTCCTAGTGATTTAATTTAATTGTTTTAATTTAGTATGAGGCACTTAAACTTAAAATTGAGCAAAATGATCATGACACACAACTGCTATACAGTGTTAGTAACTATAATAAAACAGTGCAGTCAATAGGCCTAAGGCCTAGTAAGTCCTAAATTGTAAAATGGTAAAAATTCTATCTCAAAAACACAAAGTCTCAACGACTATGTTGACGCGGCACCAGACTAACATTTTTCTAGGTAGGTGCTACAATTTTTAAGTCCCAAAAGACAGTCACTGCCCATGTTCAGAAAGCCCCAGTAAAAATAACGTAAAATATATGCTACATGTACAGTGCAAAACTGCAAGTACATGTACAAAAACTACAAGAATACCAGTGCCAATATATTATACCAGTGCCAACACATCTACTGCTAAGTAAAAATAGACACTACACATTAGAAAATGTAAAAACATGGACAGTTCTTTAAAAAGTTTAACTTAAAGTTGCATAAAATAGATGCCATGCAATGTTTTTTTGCCCAACCAGTAATACTTTTGCAGGAACCCTACTCAAAAGTTGGGCATGACTAAATTTGGCATGTTTAAAATAAAATTCAACTTAAATTTGCATAAATGACATGTCATGCAATGTTTTTTGCCCAACTAGTATTACTATTGCAGGAACCCTACTCAAAAGTTGGGCATGATGGGTGTTGACAATGCCCAACCTTTATTGGAAGAAATATCCCACTCAAACATTGGGTATTACGCATATTACAATAACCCAACTAATGAAAGAAACTAGGACTTTTGCCTAAAAGTTGAACGTTAGTAGCTCTAACATTGCTCAAAAGTTGGACAGCAAGGCTTAACTTACATGACATGAGTTATGGCAAGTTGTCTGCTGGAAATTGTAAAAAAAAAAATTAAAAGCAAAAAAGCAAAAACAAAAGGATGAAAACCGACAAAAAACCACACACACACATACAACTGAACCAAATATCTACCAAACAAACAAGCAAAAAACGCCATACCATATTTTTAACAACAACCAATTTGCAAAAAAGGGTTTGTTTTGACTTTTATCTTTAACGTTAAATCCCTATGGGCTAGGTCTACTCGAGGTACTGTCACTGTGTCAGTGACTTGTGTCACACACGCTAGGTCTACTCGAGGTACTGTCACTGTGTCAGTGACTTGTGTCACACACGCTATGTAGTGTGCACCAAGTTTACCGTTGTTATTTCTAAATAATAGCGTGTGTGAGCCATGATCTTGTCATCTACATTAAATTCATTGTGAGAAGTATTCCAAATATTACCTGTGAATGTTTTGAACAGCTCGTCGAGCTCCCATTCATGAAGAATGTATTCAAGCGTGTTAACCTCCGCCATGATTGCTCACAAGTTCTCCAGTAGCATGCGCGAACATGACATTCTCGATGCATTTTGTGTCAGATTGTTGGTTATTTAGCGCCCTCAATCATGTCAAAGTAACCAACTGGTGGGCTTATGGCTGATTTTATACCCAACATCTAGAATGACGATTAAAGCAAGCACTATGTACCCTTTTGTTGGGTAAAGATTACCAAACTTTAATGACTCAACTTCTCACCAACATTGGTGAAGCCTAACATTTACCCAACAGCAATTTTTACCCATAAATGTGTAAAAAAATGACCAAAATATGTGTGAATAGTTTTACCCAGCACTCGATTACCCATTTTTTTTACAGTGTATCAAAATATTCCAGGACGCCACGCCGTGGACTGTGGTGTCTTGTGTTTCCCAAGGATGTACACACATAGCCAAAGCTACAGCTATGCCTGTACGGAAGCCAAGTCCTGATGATATTCCAAGTACAGAGGTATGCAGTAAATTCAACAAGATGCTTTTACTTAACTGAAACGGCAGATAGTAAGAGGCCGGGCTGCCGTCTGAAGTCTCACGCGCAAGCTTCTCAAGCGGTTGATCAATGCGTATGGTGGCTTCCCACAGAACACATACAAAAGAAACAGCTGTGGCAAAGCGATATGCGTTGTTATAGTCCACCACTAAAGAAAATATAACGATGTAACTCCACACAAACACCACGAAGCCATACTGGAACACACCCAACATAAATAAGATAGCTGCTAAGATCATCATATTGAGAGTTATGAAGAATTGCGGTATCAATTTCACAAGACTGCTGTTTGAACCTGAGGGAGATTCAGAGGATTCTGAAGAGGCAGAAGGGGAATTACGGAGATTGTTTTTCAATTTTCCTGCAATTCCTTCTGCTGAAGCTTCCCTAAGCACAGTCACAGCTGCGGCACATTCTCGAATGTCATCTGCCTTAGCACCATCCGATTCGTTCCATTGCTTGTCCACGTTGGTGACGTGGCACATTCGCGTCTCGATGCCGTGTGTCGGCTGCTCGTGGAGGTCAAACTCACGTCCAAGAAGACGATTCAGCAAGCTTGTCTTGCCAGCACGAGGCTCGCCTAGAATTAAGACTCGCGCCCGGTTGGTGGGAAGTTCGCCTTCTGCCTCTGCGGCCAAGTAGGCATTTCTCAAGCCTTTGTCGCTTACAAGCACACTCAGATTTTTACTTCCCGATGCGCCAATATCGGAAAACTGAGAGAGAACTCTCCCGAGATCTGTTGTCTTACAGCTGGTAGTAGACGTCCGTGGTTGCATGGCTTGAAAAGGAACAAAAAGGGACAATAAATGAAAAGGGACAACAGTGCAATATTTGTGTGTGTGAGTGTGGGCATGTATGACCATATGCTCCGAGGACATTTTACAATAGGGACAATAGGTCCTCACTAGTCAGTTCTTTGTTTTCATAGGTCCTCGGACGCCATTGTGTACAAAACCAATGGAGATTGCTTCAGTACAGGAACAATAGAATTAACAATAGAAGTCCTCGGACATAATGGTGATTCACGACTGTGTGTGTGGGTGTGTGTGTGTGTGTGCTCGAATTTGCTCCCTTGTGGAGTCCTATAACAAAAGGGAAGCGCAAGAACAATTGGTCTCCACTGGGGAATTCTAAAGAGAGGGATGCTCCACAAGGAAATTTGTGTACAAAGTCTATGAGAAAATATTAAGTACAGGGACAAAGGAAATAACAATAGAGGTCTCCACAAGGGTGCAAAAATGAGAATGGGTGTGTGTGGGTGTTTGTGAGTTTGTTTAGGCATTCAAACCGGGGACTTATAACAAAAGAGGACAATAGGGTCCCCGGTTGGAAAAGGTCCCCAGTTGGAAATCGTGTTCAAAACCAATGGGAGCTGTAGCTAAAAAGTTAAAGTACAAACAAAAGAGGAACAATAGGAGGTCCCCGATTGGAGGTAAATACACACTTGTGTGTGTGTGTTTTTAAAACAATTCGATGGCGAGTACATATTGCTAGATATATCTCAGTTTCGTGCGCGGCAAACAGTTTCAGTGAATTGGTTAAATCCCGGCGTGATGCCAACGTACTCCTTTCAAGTCTTTTGTAAAACAAATCTTATGTAATTCACTAAAACAATTGTCAAAAATTCTCAAATGTTTTCAAGACTTCACGAACAACTGTCCTCACTTTTTGCAGCCACTCGAAGGTCTCTGGTACAAACTCTGGAATATTTTTTACAGATTTCGAGAAACAAAAGTCTCGATCGAATAAACAAATGCAACAATCACCATGTACTGTACCATACTTTCCAATGTAGCACGTCGTGTTTGTTTACATTTAATACCCACTACAGGTCACGTGACGTGGGTCGCGCAATCGGTCTATTATAATCATATTCCCCATAGAAGAGCTGCTCGGCATAAGAGGAAGTGAACGTAAAACAAAAGATCCTCTCCGGGTAATTCTGGGAAGATTAGAACATTGCCCAATAATAGGCTACAAGGTAAACGTCAAGCCTTTTCCCTGGTAACAAAGTATTTTCCACTGTGCCGAGGCCACTGACGCCATTATGGCATACCAAGTTCCCCCCTGTATGGTTACGACCTATATACAGGTACCCCTTCAAAATATGTTGCATGGAAAACCGAATACAAGATTTTCAAACGGAAGTGGAAAAGAAAAATGACTTTGAAATGAAAACGACTTTGCTCCGTCCGTCGTGCGATTGGAGACAAGACTGATCGATCGAAAGAAGGTTCGTATTAATACTTTCATGAAACATTGAAGAGTTACAGGAGACCTGCCAGTTTATTAAATGAGTTTCGAAACCCGGAAGTAACGAGAACTCTCACATAGCGTTCAGTTTTCTTACTGCGACGTGTGATGCCCACCGTAAGTGTTGGAAACTGGCCAAATTGTTTTGCCCATTTTAGTTTACTGGTAAAGCCTCGGCGGAATTACTGGTTGTAAACGCAGCGTCTGTTTACTGGATGGGGAAACCACGGGAAACCCCTCCGTTCGCGAGGTGATTCGTACCCAATTCTTAATCAAACAGGAAATTCAAATGGTACATATCTAACAAGAGTTTTGTAACGGTGTGCGAGCGACCGAATTCATAAATATTTTAACAACAGATTTATTGTACGCATCAGTAGTTCAAGTCACCTGCTTCAGTGTAAACCGCACCTCCATTTCCCCTGCAACTACCAATATTATGCACAAACAGTCTTAAAGGGGCTGTGTCGTCATGATTATAGAAGTAAATTGAGTAACCCAGTTAGTACGCAGGCGTGCACGTCAACACCTCACAGTTTGAAAAAGACTGCATCCTTTGTGATTTGACCACAAGTGAGTGCGTGTGCAGTATCTAGATAAGAGTTAATCTTTCCACGCACAGCCACAGGCCTGCTATAATCATGACGACACAGCCCCTTTAAATAGAGCAGGACCGTTCAACCTTCCGCCCTCTCATACGACGGGGTAAGCTCACTTCATAAAAAACCATTGTAGGAATCTTGACATTATCTCACGTCTACCGGCCATGTACAAAACAATCTCGCATGTTTCTTGTAGTTTGTTGTCCGCGGCTTTTGCAAAAGTTTGTGCATGTTTCTCGATTTGAAACTGCATCAGCTGTCAAACAAATGTCAGAGAAAAAAACTCAAATAGAAAGTTCTTTCGGCAAAAATCTGACCATGCAACTTTAAAAGTGATCAAAAAAGTAACTATGAAGTCTGAAAGCTTAGTGTCTTCTTATCTTGATTACATACAAATCAAAAGGCAAGCCCATTAACATGAGTCAAATCACGAAACATAAAACGCTGTGTTTCCTCCATGGTTGAGGGTAACGGATGAGTAGGTTTACTTGCAACAATAAAATATACCTTTCAAATGACCATCTGTAAATTTGTATCGTTTTACATTCAACTTCTGTTTTCGATTATCGTTTTAATTTTGTTCTGTAATGTAGGGACAGCAATTGTAATAATACACTTGAGGCTATACTACGTGAATAAATATTATAAGTAGTATGCCCGCACTACGTATTGCAACAACAACAGAGTGGGGAATTTCTTTGGAGCACATGTGACAAAAAAGTGGTTAAGTTTATATCTGTAACATGAGCATAATGGCTCCTCATGAATGAACTTAGACGTCTGTATACCTAACATGAGTTTACCCTGCCGCAAATTATGGCGTACCATTTCAGCCATAGCCATTCTTTCGTCGCACGTCGTCCATCGTCCGTTGTCCGTCGTCCTCGCCAGTTATCGCTTCGTCATTTGAGGGCTCACTAACTCCCATTTCGTATGAAACACCAAACACATTCTAAAGGCAGACCTCGAGGTCTGTTGACAACTACGCCATCTAAACTTAAGAAATGATGTCACTGATCTTACATTATTTCTGAGTGACATAATTTCTAAATCAAGACTCCCCCCCCCCCCCTCCCACCAAATATCCCATAAAACATCTCCCCCAACTTCCACTACCTTTGCCTCGATCAAGGAGCTCTTCTTCGATCCACTATTCCTTCGACTTTCCTTTGACTCTCCTCTCAGATACCTACGAGCATAGCTTAAGCACCAGCGCCGTAACCAGGATAAAATTTTAGGGGGCACACGGGGGTGGCACCATTTTTCCTAGGGGGGAACCTTTGGACAATTAAAACTGTAGTTAGCTGTTTCGCCGCGAACCGCAGCGAAACTTACAGCTCTTGTTTTCGTTAATTTTTTTTCTTCATTTTTTTACCCCCTTAATTTTCAGAGTCCCGGAAGTGCATTAACAATGCACATGTTTCGTTCTACGAGCCATTTTTGCATAGTTGCATAAATGCGATTCAAATGAAACTTGGCATGACTAAAGGCATTAGTGCAATGGTGTGCATATTGCAGTGACGTCAAGATGACGTCATCACTTGTCACGTGACGTCATCTTCAAGATTTATATTTAACATTTTTAAAAATCTGTATCAAATCAGCCACAAGAGACCGTAGGTTTCTGTTTGCGGGATTGGATAGGGATAAAAATAGGGCGTTATTTTTTTTAGTGTGCGTGACCTCACGTGACCTCTACTTCCGGTCGAAACCGGAAGTGCCCTCGTTATTCAAAAGTGGTAAAAGTTATGAAGTTGCATTCAACGATAATAGTGTCCAAAAAAAGTGTTTAAAAAAATGACGTCATAATATTACAAGAGCGCCCTCTACTGGCAGATTGAAAACTGTTCGAAATGCCCTTTGAGAAGACATGTGTGGCGAAGTTTTTTGTAATCGCTTCAAAAATGATACGCATGACCGTCAGGCAGGAAACATGAGCGAGGTTTCAGATTGATGACGTCATCACATGATTTTTATGATTTTTTTCATTTTTGACGCTTTAAGTCATAAATTGCTCAAAATTCTTTTATAAATAGGCCTGAATGGTCATAAATGCTCTGAAAACGATCTGACGTCATCATGACGTCATCATTTGTCAGGTTACGTTACCTTAAAGGTACAGTTTAACATGATATATACAGAATGAACTCGATCTCACATGGCATTAATTCTTGCTTTATTAACTTGATTATACACACAATGTCGGACTTTCATATTCAGATGAATAATTTTAAAATGTTATCAGCGAAACAGCTTGGCATTCGTGCGAATGCAATGTCTAGTTTCCGTTTGTATTTTTTCCTAAACAAGCCCCTTTTCAGTGTTTTCTGACGTGTTGAGGTAAAACAAAATACATTGTGTTTGTGAACAATTAAATTAAATTAAATGCTCATAAAATGGAATACTTTATTCTGGTAACTTATAATCACAAAAGCCCAGATTTCAAATGGGGGAGCAGCGGGGGGGGGGGGGCGGGGCGGACATCAGCTGGGGGCACATGCCCCCCCCCCTCCAGTTACACCACTGTTAAGCACCTCTGTAACAATTATATTGTTACCTGCATGATGCAAGTTAGTCACCTTAGCGACCTACCTGGACCACACTCCTTCCGCATGCATGATATTGAATCAACGTTAACCAAAGCTCATTATAGCCAAACTTACCGTTTAATTTCCCGGCAAATCTGAAGGGTTTGTCCAAACTGGGTGCGCGGGATCGGAACGATCATACAACATAACATTAGTCACTTTGATTTTCAATGTCCAACTTGCTGTAAAGCTCATAAAATATTGTTTGATCTGAAATAATGTTCCAATGTACGTCTATTCAGCAAGCTGGGTTTTTCCGCAGAGCACAGACCAGAGAGTGCGCAATTACCACCAACGCACGCTCAGCTCCAGAGTCATCAATAAGTGTTAGTTTTACTTCAATAAGACAACTATACAACTTTCAGTATCGCGCATCAATGATAATGAGTTGCACGATCTGAACTGTTGTGACACTGCGCATAGTGCACCTATGGTGGCTTTAAAGGGACACCGCAAATATATATTGGCGCCAATACTAGCGCCAATATTCACAATTTGCACCTAAAGTCGTAAATATTGACGCCAATATTGACGCCAATATTCACGACTTGGCCCCCTGTTGCAAATATTGACTCCAATATTGTCGCCAATATTCACGAATTGTACCCCCAAGTCGCAAATATTGACGCCAAAATTGACGCCAATATTCACGACTTGTACCCAAAGTCGCAAATATTGACGTCAAAATTGACGTCAATATTCACGACTGTGACATTTTGTACGAAATGCCTGATATGTAGCCACAAACACTAGCTACCATAGTAGGCAATTGCGGATTCAAATGTGCGTCACGTGGGCATTGGTATTAACGCTAAAAGGTGCATTGGTAGCTGCGACGTATAGCTTGACCTCTATGAGTCTACAGTGTGGACGTGACAGGTTTCTATCCTGGAATTTATTCCAGACCACGCATAATGAGTGAAATCCTACACCAGCAGTGAGGCATTCAATTGCGCAAGGTGGAAGTTCAACAGCAATGTTTCCGCACCCCCCCCCCCCCCCCTGCAGACTGAACTTCCATATGATAAAACCAAAAATGCAGTGTAAATGGAATTTATGTAGACTTTAAAGGGCCTTGTTTGATTTTGAAAGGGTTTGCACAACATGGTTTTATAGATTAAGAACATACATGTACTTATTCACATGAATATATCTTACATGGTATAACGATAGTCATAAGTATGAACAAGTAATAATACTGGAGTCTTATATAGCGCACTACCAACAATTAGGTACTCGAGGCACCTACTATATTATTTTGAGCGTTTTTTTTTTATTATGAGAGCCATTTGGGTAACACCTTCTAATGGTTTACAAGGTGCTGCGGCGCATTCAGCAGCCACTGCCAGAAACACCAGGGCACAAACCCTTTCTCTTAGCGATATGTGTTGCCTGAAATGCTATAGTTTTTGAGAAATGAGTACAACGCTTAAATTTTGATCTCGTAAACCCCAAAACCCGAGGTTTGAAACCGACGGGGTTTTCACAATTTTCTCTCCGACACAGATGACGTGACCGAATGACCTGAACCCTCCACAGATTGATTTCGTGGATTTGTTATTAATTGGTCACAATCATAAAGTGTGGATACCGGGCTTTGACAAAATACCCAATGTTGTGTCCGAACTTTAGTGACCTAGCTACAGCGACGTAACTAGGGTAAAATTTAGAGGGGGCACACGAGGGGTGCACCATTTTTTCTAGGGGGCACTTTTGGCCAATTAGAACTGCAGTTAATGACCCAATTCACCTGACGTCATCATCACAATAATCTTGGTTGCGCCATTTTGGTGGTCAATTTCCCTGAGTGAAGTGCGCATTTTAGGAGACACGGCGTTTACACGTAAACTTATTGACCACCAAAATGGTGAGCGTGGCACAATCGGCGCGTGTGACGTGCGTGCAAGGGGTCAATATAGTTTGTATTTTTCTGAAACAAGCCTCTTTTCAGCGCTCTTATGTTATGCAGTTGACTATAAAACAATCTGACGGGGAGGTAAAAAAAACATTGTCTGCGTGTTAATAATAAAAAATTTAAAAAAGTAAAAACAAAAATTGCATTAAGTACATAAAAGCTTACGAAATGTAACATTTTATTCTGGACATTTTCAATCTCAAAAATCAAGATTCCAAATGGTGGGGGCACGGGGGGGGGGGGGCACGGACATCACTTGGGGGCACGTGCCCCCCCCCCCCCCCCCCAAGTTACGCCACTGCTTGTACATGGGTTTTGCTTCGACACGACACGCCCATTGATCTTGATTTTTTCCTGGAAAAAAAACAGAGTATGCTCCCGGCGCAAACAAACTTCGCTCTTCACTCTTTGCTAGAATGTACACGACTCCCGTTTCCCATGGCTCTACAAAACGTAAGCGAAAAATCAGCGCTAACGAAAGCAGCATCTGTACTTTGCTAATAGCGTTATACCGTATTTCACGTTACTATAATACCTCTAATAGTTACACAGCACAATAGTCAGCACAGAAGTGTAAGCTGAGAATGGCGAACGGCAAGCGCATAAAATCCGTGGTAAGACGAGTCATGAATTAATTGAGCCCTAATCGAAAGTGGGAAAAACATTATGATCATCTTCAACCTGAAAGCTCCTGATTAAAAACAGTTCACTACATACAACTAATCCTATTAATAAATTTTATTATTATTTTTTTTACATCAACTTTCAACCAAATATTGAAACGTGGCTTTGAATACTAACTTGGACGGAACCATCGTATAATCTTACAAAAAGAACCGGATAACCTGTGAGGTCACGTTGTGACAAATGCAACATTCTTCAATACTGAAGGAAGATATATAAAGATGTTATCTTTTTATTTTTTTTCATACAACTTTCCCATCTGATTCTTTCAAAAATGCTAACGGCATCGATATACACATTTCAATTGTACTCAGCAATGGAAACCAACTCTTAATGTTTAACCTTAAACATTTTTTTTAAAGTAGGCCTACACTCATGCAAAGCATCTAGATTTTACAAACAATATCTCCATACCTGCTTTCATTTTGAAGAATCAAATGAATGTTAAAACAAGTTTAAATACAGTCATGATATATTCTTATTGGCCGATGGGTGGGAGTGTATATGACTTTTTTGAATAATTGGTGCAGTAACAGTGCATAAATCTGATTACCATTAGGCTATTATCATTTCATTATTTTTCAAATTCATACGAAAACTGCACAAGATTTTTTTTTAATTCATCACAGTCCCTGAAATGGAAAGGAAGGACACAGGATTAGCTTGAAATTCCCCTCGATACAAAAAGTAATAATAAAATAAATAAATAAATAAATACAAATTGTATATATATAAATAATTATATACAATAAAAAATAAAAATCAGAAAATGTACCTTTGCCCCATTACTTTAAAGCACGCAGACAACATTGCTATTTGTCAATGACCAGCTGGTCGATTTCACAAAGCACTAAGATTCAATTCTTAAGATGAGCCGTCAGTATAACCATTGATAGTAATTAATATTGTGACATCACACTTTTGCTTAGCGATTAAGATTGAGTTTCACTAAAGATCAATCTTAACTCCTTGTGAAATCGAGCCCTGCTGCACTTTATTTGACTCAACATAACAAATGAGTCAAAAGACTTGCACAAGTCTAAGCTCAGACGGTCTGTCAGAGTCACGAGGTAGAAATGGGAAAAAACACTTGTATGGTTTCACGGTTTTCAAACATCGTGTTTTAATTGTTTTACTCATTTCTCAAAAACCATGGCACTTCAAGAACATTTTTCAAGGGAAGTTTTACCATGGTTTCAATTAAGTACTTTCTCCTGCTTGCCCTATAATATAGTGTGGTTTTTGTAATAATGATTCCTCTTTCTTTACTTTAACCATTCTTCTTTTTGTGTAACAGTTTGCTTTTAGTAGTTTAATTGCACATTGTGAGCATGCTCGATAAAGCAAATTTCCCCTCTTTTTTTTTGGACGAATACATTTTGAAACTGAAACTGAATTGAATTGAAAAATAAGCATCTTTTATATCATATAAGTTACGGGCCAATCTATGAACATTTTCTGTAATCACTATTCCCAATGTTGTGCACACATTTAAAAAAAAAAAGGGGGGTGTTCTTAAAATATAAATGACGTCACACGCAGGAGAAAATACCGTACAATTTCCTGAACAAGTTAAACGTTAATAACAAACTTAGGGAAACATGGAAACATTTTGGCGTTTCTGAAAGGAAAGAAATATTGACAAGGACTATAAAAGTAATTTGCTTACTCTCTGAAGCTGTATTATAAAGCGATATGACGCATCACTGATTTGAACGGGGGAAATAACATTCCTCTAGTTTTCAACACACAAAAAATACTGTCAAAAATTCCATCAAATTTAGTCATCACCCCCTTTTTCAGGATAAAACAATACAAACCGTGAATAACATTTTAATTTTCTTTTTTAGGTTTGTTTTTGGGATGTTCGTGTAATGCACTTATCATTTCATTCACCTTAATTAATTGAAATTCAATAAAGTTTAAAATGGGATATATTTTCGTATTTTCGACGGGAAATATTATCCCAAGAGATATTTCAAAGAATTCACAATTTGAACAACTACAGATGCTTAGTCAGAGATTTGGCCGATTTGACCCAACAAATTTAGGTTTAAATGTTAAATAGCTATCTTTAAAGACTTGAGAAAGATACAGTTAATGAAAAATTAAACATGAATTATTGTCGGGATTCCGACATTATCTCCCACCCATCAGCCATGTACAATCGAGCGTGTTAAATCTATAGTGTGTGCATTGTCTGTGGCATGGGCCGCACCTATGCGAAAGGTTTGGGAGGTTTTTCGTTTTGAAACAGCGTCATCTGTCAAAATTCGTTCTGAGGCTAGATAAATGAAAGAAAAAACGGCGAAAATCGGGCTACACAACTTTAATGTCATTAAAAATAATGTAATATTTAACACCATTAAAGGAACAGGTCGTTCGCAAGTGGCTATTCGTATATTTCCTGCCAGGAAAGATAATTATTTTGTTTCACTTCCCGGAGCACAGGCAGAATTACAAGATTCTAGAAAACCCTACACACATACGTCATAGGCCTTTTCGAAAACTCCGACTTTGGCTACGGCTTCTGTTCCGGCTTGGGCTCTATCCTCCTGTGTAAAGGCCTGCGCAAAGCGCGCGTTTTCAAAATTGCTGACGAAGCCTAAGCCGAAGCTGGAAAAAAACGCGGTTTCGCAAAGGGCCAAAGGTCATTTACAGTTTAATCAATCATGAATACTGTCTGTCACTATAAATAAGTCACAAGTGGATGCCACTAATAATTTCTTGAACGGGCAAGGGTACAAATGCATTTTCTTCTTGATAAAGGGCACCTCTACGAGGAAATTGTAAAGTTCTATTGGAACATTTCAAGGGCACCAAGGCAATGACCAGGGGCATGGAGGCAATCGCCTCCGTAAAGTATCATTCGTCACATTCATCATAGTGCGGTTTTGTTGATTTTCTCCCATTCAACTCCGCTTAACCAAACCGAGGCTGGAAGGAAAAAATAGTCTGCTTCCTTTTTTTAGTACCATGAATAATAGCATCCATTACTGATATTGGATATTGGGAACATAGCCAAGATTGTGGCAGCATTTGGCCGAGTGTTCAGTTGTGACCTGGAATTCAACTTGAAACCACAAGTCAGTTATTCCCAGTCCTTGTTCAGAAACACGCTTGCATCAAAAATACACATTCCATTCGCGGCTGGAGGAAAAATTACAAACAGAATTCCAAATAAAAATATACAATATTTACAAAACATTTTTAAAAAATACCGTAATAACTTTAATTAAACGATTGCTGAAGGAATTCAACCTTGGCTTTATTACTTGAAATGGTGATTTTATCTATTTTTGGGTGTTGATGTGTTTGGCATTTAAAAACCCATGGTTGTAGTATGCTTATCAGTGGGAAGTAATTAAGAAAAATAAATTTATCAAATTAAGGAACTTAAACTTGTGAAATTCGCGACATTAGATTAAAAAAAACCACTGATAATGATAACCCACAGTATTTGATTGACTTATCTAAATCGTTTGGTTAACCAGCCGACATGCAATGCAAGGTAATCATCCTTCTCGGGCCTGAAATTCATCTTTGAGAGGGCCAGGCCATTTGCATTTTCCAAAGGGCTGGCACTTCCATTGTGAAATCTGACAAAGTCTACGGGAAACTTTTTGAAGGGGGCACCAAGGCCAAGACCGGGGCAACATGAGGCCACGGGCTCCGTGGCCTCCGTGCAACTCCACGCCTGCTCCGCGGCAAAAAATTCACAGATATGTTTAAAGCAGAGGAACCAGTTGAAAAAAAAATACATACCTTGACATTATCACTGGTAGCCAGTTCCAGCAGATGAACTTTGCTCCAAGCAACTTTGTGTGCCAATTGGGTCCCGGCCTGATTTGAATTATCCATAAAATGACCTGGAATAGGTTCGAACCTTGGACGCAGTAGTTGGAATGTGATAGATGCAATGCTATGGTATGGATCCAACCTTAAGTCATGCGCCCATCGGACGGTAAAATTTTGTCCCCCGAACCCCCAAATGAGGTCAATGGCAGGCAAGGACAATCAAACCTAGTGAAATATATACTTTAAGGCAAATACAAGATTGGTGTTCATCCCCAAAAAGTATTAGCACCACTCTAAAAGCTTACTGACTATGAAGTTCATACAAGTATCAATCTTCAATAGAGATATTTCTGTCTGAAAAACTGTCAAAGTTGAGAAAATAGAGTTTGAAGATCTCCATTTTAATTTCGGTTGTAACAATCGTAATCGAGATCAATGTGCGTACATGCTGAAAAGTGTGCACGGTTTTTCTCTATTATCTTCTGAATGGGACGACGGATTGAACCCAAATTTTCACAGGCTCGTTTTTTTTTCTTCATGTATATCATGAATCCCTCATGGTAAGAGCACTGCACTGTCAGCTGTACTAACCCAATATTTTACCTTTAAACTGGTAGGATTTGAACCCTGGTCACAGCAATCATGGCAGAGTGGAAAAGAATAACTGCTTAATACGCCCAATTCCATAGAGTATTTTAACAAACAACAAAATTGCACTGCACAGAGAAACGTATCTTGCTCTTAAAAACCTGGATACTGACTGAAGCTTGCAGAGTATTTTTTTATTTTCAAGTTTCTCAGTTCAACGATTTCCACAAAGTTCGTCCAGGTCTGAATCTGAAAGAAATTACAAGACCTTCGTAATATACCTTAATTACACAACCTCGAGCACAGAATACAACCGTGACTGGATTTGAATGATAATTAAATAAAAACCTTGGTAAGATTCGAACCTACGCCATAGCTATGAAAGAGCAGAAAAGCACCGATATGCCAACTTGAAAAACTATAGACCCTGCCTAGAGTCTCGGCATTATGACTATAAAGTCTCCATTGGTGAGTTCACCCGAGTGAGATTCGAACCTAGGCCACACTGAATGGAGATATGGGAAGCACACATGTGCCAACTCGACCAGCAATGAGCCATCCTGCCTCATCTTCTCCTCCAGTCTCCATTGGTGAGTCCACTGGTGAGATTCGAACCTAGGCCACACTGAATGGAGACATGGGAAGCACACATGTGCCAACTCAACCAGCAATGAGCCATCCTGCCTGTAGTCTTCTCCTCCAGTCTCCATTGGTGAGTCCACTGGTGAGATTCGAACCTACAGTGATGGGGGGGGAAGTGGACGTTAAGTTGTGCCGACATGACCAGCTCTGAACTAGCCTGCCTTGAGTTTTCTTCTCCAGTCTCCATTGGTGCCAACTCGACCAGCAATGAGCCATCCTGCCTCATCTTCTCCTCCAGTCTCCATTGGTGAGACCACTGGTGAGATTCGAACCTAGGCCACACTGAATGGAGACATGGGAAGCACACATGTGCCAACTCGACCAGCAATGAGCCATCCTGCCTGTAGTCTTCTCCTCCAGTCTCCATTGGTGAGTCCACTGGTGAGATTCGAACCTACAGTGATGGGGGGGGGGGGGGAAGTGGAAGTAAAGTTGTGCCGACATGACCAGCTCTGAACCAGCCTGCCTTGAGTCTAGATTCTCTCATTGAGTCTCCATAGATGAGTCTCCATAGGTGAGTCCACTGGTGAGATTAAAACTTAGGCCAAAGAGATGGGGGAAAGCACCGATGTGCCAACTTGACTAACTAAGAGCCGCCTTGTCTGGAGTCAAATACTCTTGTCCTGAAGCGCTGTGCAGAGCTTGGCCGACCAACAGGGGGTCTCGCAGAGGATGGTGGGGATGGAATTAACTGCCGAGGGGGTGGCGAGGACGGAACCTTGGGGCTCAGAGGTAGAGTGCTTGAGGAAGATTTATGATTCACGCTGGAAGAATTACTTCGAGGCTTTGCAACTGGTTTGTTTGAGGCGCCCTGTTGGCCCAAAACATCATCAAAAAAACATTATAGCGATGCACACAAAAGGAATAGGGGAATTAGTTGAGGTTAAAAGGCAGTGCTAAAAATATTTGTACCTTGCTGGCATTCTACAGAAAGTGTCTTAACCCCAATGGTCCCACACCTGCTAAAATTCTATTTAGGAAGTTTTTTTATTTTTATAGAGTACGGTAATGCGATCCCAAATGACAAGTGCTTATCATTGGAACAGGCATAATGAGTCTTATCTAAGTCTGAACATTTGGGTGAGGGTCTCATAATAAGAGGTTAGGATTATTCCCTCAAAGAACTAAAGTTTCGTGGTGATGAGCGCTAAAAAGAGTCCCTTGTGCTGTTTTTATCTCATAACAAACTACAAGATAATATGTTGGTACTAACTGTTTTGATGGTTGAAGTCTTCTGTGTGGATTTGTCATCACCCCCACTGTTCGGACGCTTTCCGTTCTTCACCGCGGTGCCAGCTACTGAGGATCGGACTCTGCCTCCTGGATGGGGGACCTTAAACGGACCCTGTCGGCCCTCGCCGCTTGTTGAGGGTGGTGGGGAGGGCCTTAATTTTGCTGTGCCTCGTCCTGAAGGCACTAAAGGGCTGGGAAGTTTCCTGTGCGGAAATCAGTGTTTTACAGATGATAAGAAGTATTTGCACTCAAAAAAAAAAAATAAAAACAGCAGAGAGTTTCAAGTTAATTCCTGTGATTTGAAAGTTCAGTGCAGTTTTTTTTGGTTTAATATACAAATACTGATGTACAGCAAAAAGCCGCTTTACCAAACACCATAAAAATTGTACAGAGATCATTGGGTAGAGTGATTTGTCAAGCTCCACTCAGACAAATTCCAAGATGGCATCTGCGAGCAATGAGCAGAGCAAATGAGCAATTAAATGCGCAAATGCACCCTCTTTTGACATTTGAGTTTGAAATCAGCAGATATTCACTTCTCGTAAACAGAAAAAATACTGTCGTCTTTTTACTCTTAGTTTAACAGCAGTGTTTGGTGTATTTTGTGGTATGCTTTTGTTAACAAAAATCAGAGGCCAACAGTTGTGTTTGGTATAACCAAATTGTTGTTATCTTGAGGTTTGTCCTAACAGCGTTCTCGTGAAAATTATTCAAAGACTGTGGAGTGTTGTGGCTGAGTGGTTAGTGCGTTGGACTCGAGCTCTGGTGGCTGAGTCATCGGAGTGTGGGTTCGAGTCCCGGTCATGACACTTGTGTCCTTGAGCAAGACCCTTAACCATAATGCTCCGTAAAAGCTAGGGAGGTAAAGCCTTCTGCTCTACCAGCCAGGCTTCTGACGGATGATACCCAAGCCTACATCCTTACGGACCGTGAAGGGGGTTACCCTGTTTCAGCCCCAGGAGTAGGTGGCAACGGCCCCTGGAAAAAACAGTTGATTTGTAGCCCACACCTCGAATGGCTTACTGACCTTGTGTCTAGCAACTTCCATAAAAAAAAATAAAAAAAACTATGTTTATTTTGTGTCTTTATTTTTACATAACAAGCAAGTTTCTGTGGTATTGAGAGCTGCATTAGATCTTAACATTTAAGAGACATTAGCAGCTGCAAGCGGCTTGTACCAAATGCCAAAAAGGTCCCGAACAGCTGCAAGATTTAACTTGCTTCCACTCAAACAAAAAGGTCAACACATTCCCTGAACTGTCATTTCCCAATGTTTCCTATGTTTCCTATGTTTACCTTAGTATCTACCTAAAGGGTTGCCGTCCTATTTGTATGTATGACTTCCCCATCAGAACGATGTAACTTAAAGCAATAGTCATGTGTCCCAGTTACTCGTTGGTTCTCATAATTCAAAAACTATGAAAACCTGTCTTAAAAAAATAAGCACTATGAAACGTCGGTAGATAGAGCGCTATATAAAAAACTAATTATTATTATTATTGTTATTATTAGCCATTTCTTCAACAGAAGTTCTCTGGGTTACTTACTTCGTAGGGGAAGATAGTACTGAAGTCTTAGGCTTGGTGGAATTGATGAGGTTGATCGTGCCCATGGACGATACTTCTTCAAGTTGCTTCTCCAAGGCCTGCTTCTCAGCTCGTAATTCTTTGGAGAGAAAAAAAAAACAGAAGAGGGAAAGCAGTTTCATCATCACTGGCTGAATGTTACAAGATCCTTATTTGCAGTTTCATATTTCATCTGCTTAGAACCATAAGGTTGTAAGTACAATTTGCATGGATTTCATAAGTTGCTTTTGCATAATTTTTATCTCTTGGTCAATAGAGTTTATTGGTCATTAGTTCTCTCCAAATTAAAGTAATTGGCAAACAAATAATGCCTTTTCTAAGAATAATATGTTTGTGGATTTTGATTTTGATTTTCAGATTTGTGAACATTTTACATTTAAAGTTGCTTTGCCCCATTTTAGCTGAAAGAAAAAAAAATGAAAAAACGAAAAAACTTTTGCACATGTCACGGACAATGCACATAATACATGTAACATGCAAAATCGTTTGTACATGGCTAATGGTCGTGAGATAAGGTCGGGATCCCAACAATAACTCATTTTTAGTTTTTAATTAACTACCACTTAACTACCATTGCTGGATTATATCGTGCAATACCTTAAATGAAAGCTTCTAACTTTTTTAACTCTATAAAAAATAGCTCTTTAAAATCTTAATCTAAATTTGGGGGTCGAATAGGCCAAAAATCTGACCTTACATCTTTAACACTCTATAGAGCATTATGGATATGAAACTCAGTCGACGATTTGTCACAATCAAAAGGGCTTTCAATCTAACAAAACCTTCTTTTTTTTTTCCTAACAAAATTCAACTTGCCAAACAATCAATTCGGGAAGATATACCACCAATAAACTCAATTTACCAGCCTCTTCAAAGTATGCTTCACCGACTTAATGAGTCAACCTTGCAAGCTTTTGGGACGACAGAGACGTTATAAAGTTGATGTTTACTTTGTCAATACTTTGTTCACACTAAAGGTGCCCCGTGTTCACAATGATTGTTAAAGTTCCTTTTCTCGTTCTATATCAAAGGGATCAGACTACAATTTTCTGTCTAACCTCAGTTTGGTTTCACTGAGTTCTTGTGAGAGATTTCTGCACCATTATGATAACTACTAGTGTCTTTGGTACCAGCGGCGTAGCCAGGATTTTTTCACTTGGGGGGGGGGGCATTGCTTTTCAGTGGGGTGGGGGGGGGGGTCCAAGGTACCATGTTTTTTTAATGAAATACATGTATCTACATTTTTTTCATGGGGGGCACCTGGGGAGGCACTGGAAGTTTGTGGGGGGGGGGGGCACGTGTCCCCAGGTCCCCCTTGGCTATGCCACTGTTTTGCAGTGGCTATGGCTGTTGTAAGGCATCTACTATGCATTGATCTAGCCACAGCCAAAGCCTTCAAACCAAAGCAGCCTACATGTATGTGTGGGCATCAAGTAGTCTGGTATGATGTAGTCCAGTAATATTTACAGAGATGTCAGAGTCTTTGCATCCTTAAGCAAGACTATAAATTGCTTCCCTTCATCCAGGTGTACAAATGTGGCCCTTTGAGAGCTGAGTTGGTGATATGCTCCCACAAGCTGCTTGGAATTTTAGCCGCCCAGTAGAATATTCCAGGAACGGTGTTAATGTGAACAGGATACTGATAATCTACATGTAGGAACTATACAGTTTTAAATAAAAGGCATAGAGCCAGACCATTCTGCTGCCCTCAAGAGATTCAGAGAATCTCTTTATCGTCACCTTGGAGAGATGGTTCCTGTTGGTGGACGCCCATTCTAGACTGCCCTCTATAGTCAGATTCATCCTCCAGACAGCTTTGCAAAAAACTGATGTCACGTAGCAGTTGGCTAACCTCATCTTCAAGAGCACTCCTAGAGTAAAAAAAGAACAACTTAATCTCTTGAAGAAGAAGAAAATCAAGGGTTCAAAAGAACTGTACAGGGCTGCCTTCTAGTCCTCTTGATTTACAATACAATAAAACTTTAAAAAGTTTTCTGCGAAATGATTTGTTTTTAATTATTTCTTAAAAGATTTTTATAAAAATGTCTGCCTGTATTCTTCATATGGTTATTTACACATACCTCAGTTCCTGTATGACTTCGTCAATTTTCAACACATTAAGTTGATCCTTTACTGATTCCACTCGGTCACTCATTGTGGATGTTGCTGATAACCTGTTGAGACATAATACAAGAATGAAGAAGATGAACCATCCATAGATTCAAAGAATGATCTGTCAGAGGTTTCTGAAAAAACTAAATAGGTTTTTGCATAATGTTTCGTGGCGAAGCAGTTTATAGCGCATCAAACTTAAGTTCTGATGGATGAGTCATCGGAGTGTGGGTTCGAATCCCACTCGTGACACTTCCACATCACTGGGCAAGACACATAATTCTACCTCATCACCCCTGAAGTAAATGGGTTACCTGTGAGGGTAGAGATTGTTTATGTGCATTATTAGCAACACATGTACCCATTTTGCTACCGGTGCTGCATACTCCTAAAGAGTTAAGATGGCTTAGAGGGATATTCAAGGCCCATTGAACAGGGAAGTAATAGTGTCAGGACCTTCAGATTATCGGCTTTAAAGTACCTAATAAGTGCCTATCATTATTATTTTTATACACTGAGACTTATAGTGTCCTGTAGGACAATGAGGCCACAAGTGAGAAAGTTTTGACTTACTCATCTCCGTCACTAGAGGGCGTCATCCTCATTGGTGTATCCCGTCCGTCCCTCAAACTCATGGCTGTGGAGGGCCTTCTCAAACTGACCGGAGTGCTACAGTCTTCAATGACAAAGAAAACAACCAGTGATGGCCTTTTTAATAACTCTTTCACTACGGCACGCCGCTCACAGCGGCTCGGTGAATTACTTCACACGCCGGAGAGCCGCTGCCAGCAGCTCAAAATAAACAAAATATTAAACAATTCCATCACAGCTGTAGTTTTATTCCGTAGTGAAAGAGTTATGGAGATATTACAAACCAAGACAATGTTTCCTGGCATTGGCCAGGGTACTGTGTCAGGACGGAATGAGGCAAAACAGGATGGGGTAAGGGGAAGGGTTAACCAACTGTACCTACCTCTAGGGCTATCCTGGAGAGCATACTCCAGAACATCACTACTGCTTTGTCTGGACAGGCTCAATCCGGAATCTCTGTTGTAAATACACACACAAAAATGCTGTCTGTGACATGAAACTCTTAAACTCCTACACAAAGTACCAAACAGTTTGAGGAATGACGTCTTCACCAGACAAAAACTTCAAGTCTTGCTTGTGGTTTCAAAGGGGCAATGCTTAATGGAAACAAATGTGTCTTGGTTACAAATCAAGCTGCACTGAGCCAGTGGTTGCCCTGCCAGCCAGACCTTCAAATTCTGCCAGTCATCTTTTCATGTCCCGTGTCTGCAACACACAGGGAGGTGAATGGCGGTGGATGAACTAACCTTCCACTCCCTTTTGCTCGTTCCTGAAGACTCTCGACAAGAAGTCTGATCTGCCCTTTGAGACTCTTCCTGAGAAGGGGGGGTTCTGGGAGCATCTGGACAGGGGGAGCTAATGACTCCGTCTCCTGCCTATATTCACTCCAGATGTCCAGCAGTGCTTCAACCTGAAACATGAAGATCCGAGTTGAGGAAAGATCACAAGGAAGGTTAAGAAATACAATGGTCATTGTAAATGTTTTGAAGTAAATCTAATCTCTTTCGCTTATTTATTTACTTATAAATTCAGGCCTCAAACAAGGACAAGACAAATAAAAAAGACAATCAAAAACAAACCAAAGCCTGGGGATTCATTGCCCCCAAAAAACGAACCAAATCGCTATCTAAAAGAGAAATCCCCTCACCAATGTCCAGGGACAACAGGGGAGGGGGGGGGGCTGAATATTTACATGAAAATACAACGCAAATACATTAAATATGTGATGATGCAATCAGACAGCACCAAAACCACAAAAGAGGCCCACTCCAGGGAAAAAAAACATACATAGGAGTGAAAATATAAACAAACCTAAGACTGAGATGTATACGATTACACACAGTGTAGCCTTCTTCACATTACTGAGCCAATTCCAAGGAAATAAAACCCCAAGCAATTCCTGTGGATTTAACCTCACTGCCACACATGTTAGTTTCACTTTCTGGGAAAAATTAATACTCAGCACGCTAAACCTAGACATCTCGCTTAACCCTACCCACCCCCCCCCCCAAGCATGAGTAATAATTTCCAGGGAAATTACTATTTTCCAGGCCTTTACCAGGGTGAGCAACTCAATGTGTGAAAACACCAACCAAATTTTCTGGGGAATTTCCTTTGGAATTTCATCTGGTGTGAAAGGTACTATAAGAGAATGTAAATGTATAATCAATGGCTTGCTCTCCGAGTCTGAAGGATGAAAGTGAAACATAAATGAATTCTTTCATGATAAATTAGTTTAAAACAGATTTCTTGCAGAGAGGCTTGTGTTGCGACTGGCAGTCTCTGGCAGCAGAGGGCGCACTTTATCTGCGCGAAGTAGCCCAGTGCGGCGCTTTAGAGCTACCACTAGAAAAACGCATGTCCGTGTAAACACACAGATCTACAAAGTTGAGGGTTAGAAATCATTTGAAATCACATTATTTTGGCCATTTAGTTCAACCAGGGAAGGAACTACCGGGAGGGAAAAAAAAGATAAATATAGGCTAATTTACTAGAACGACAAGTCACGATCAGATGAGATACACACTGTGACTTTTGTGGCTGAGATCTATAGTCTAGAAACACACCATACCAGGCAACCAAGTTGTGTTGAGGAGTGACAATAAAACTTAACTTCCTTAAAAGAAATCTACCTGTGCAGGTGTTGGTGTTGTGATTGTATTGAGCAAACTGATTAACTTTGTGGCCCCCGGATTGGATAAAGTTACAGCTTGGCTTTTCAAGTACTTTATACGTCATTTGCTATATGTGACCTGCTCTGCAGAAATGAGTCTGATGTCGTTTATGTTGTTCACACGTAAACAGGTGAAAACAACAAAAACAAAACAAAACAAATCCTTTTCTTTTTGCTCCTTAACATGTATAATTAGAGATGACATTGAAATAAATAACCATTTAAAATCTCAAAACTATTCTATTTATATTTTTGTCAACTATTTGGAGTCAAGTTGATAACCATGTTAATGTTAAAAAGCCTTTTTTCTCTCATAGGGCTTCTTGGCACTCGTGAACAATCAATTATTTCAAAAAATCTTTAAAAAATCAACACATTACACTATGGTGCTCTGATGGAAGTTTATTTCATACTCTTTTTTGAAGCCATAGTGAATAACTAAATAAAACATTATTGCCACATCAGACTCATTTCTGCAGATCGGGTCACATATAGTTTTGAGTTTCTTAGTAGTATAGAAGATGACAATTTTTTCCCCATGATTCTGTGTAATATTTTATTTTAAGGCTTATGAATCGTTATTGAAGTTAATTATATCAGGGTTGTTTCCGATTGAAGCACTCTTGTGGAGTGTCGTGGTCGAGCGGTTAAGATCACTGGACTCAAGTTCTGGGGTTGTTGGCAGCAGAGTGTGGGTTCAAATCCCGGTCGAGGCACTTGTGTCCTTAAGCAAGATACTTTACCATAATTGCTTTGTCCTTCGGATGGGACATTAAGCCATAGGTCCCGTGTACTAGGATAGGTAGTGCACGTAAAAGAACCCAGAACACTTATCGTGGAAGAGTAGGGGTTTACCCCGGTGTTTCTGGTTCACATGGCAAGCACTCTGATCTACAGGTTTCCTCAGGCTTGAAAGCGACAGTGATTAAGTTCATTTATGAGACATCCTTGGTTTCATTACCAGAAATATATAATAATAATAATAATAATAATAATAATAATAATAATAATAATAATAATAATAATAATAATAATAATAATAATAATAATAATAATAATAATCTATAATTCTACACAATTATTCTACTCTTTTTACAATTTTACCTC
The DNA here is from genome assembly GCA_911728455.2 of Marthasterias glacialis. Lineage (NCBI taxonomy): Eukaryota > Metazoa > Echinodermata > Asteroidea > Forcipulatida > Asteriidae > Marthasterias > Marthasterias glacialis. Next base: position 7,266,733 of record OU452225.1, on the reverse strand, counting down.
ATTGCGAAGTTCAAGACTCTGCTCTACCATGGAATTTCCAAGAATGTCTCGGAGTTCTTGCTGCTCTCTTGGAGCAACATTCTCCTCCACCAGCCTCCAGAGGGACTCCGGTGGTGTGTAAGCCTCCATGGTAAACGGCGGCGTCATTGCCATGGCATCTAGGTCAAAGTGCACGTAATGCCATAGTGCACGGTGTTTGTCATCGATGGAGCATCAAGCACACTCTGAACGTTGAAACAATCACTCAGCTAGTGTCCAACCTGAAATAATGTGGGAAAACAAATCACTAGTAAACATGGTAAACTGTATTCTTCTTGTAAGCTGTTTGCTGTTGCCTATATTAAACAAAGTTTTAAAGCTATTGCAATCTGATTTAGGGAGTCCCATCTCCACTTAACTTTAAAGAAACTTTCCATTTTTAAGCGCATTTGCTAGAAAAAAAAGGACACGACTGAAGAAAAACGATTGTCAGCCGGGACTTTTTAGTTTTACACAGGTTTTCATGTTTGCCATGCAAGCACCAACAACAGAATCAACATATTGGCCTTTACGCCAGCCACCAGTTGCTGCTTTACAAATTACAGGGTTACTTTTATGGGAAATTTCTGCACTTGTCTGTACTACTGTACAACTAGTGCTACTAGTCTACCTAGCCCAGTCAGGTAATGTAAGCGAAGAATGCTCAGTGTCACTAAAATTAGCCCCATAAATAGGGCCAATCTACTGTGGTAAATCTGCCTACATACGAGAAAAAAAAATAAGGATGTATTTAGTAATTTACACTTCAAAAACACATTTCTTAATTTGTAATGGGCAGTTGGTAAAAGTCGGAGGTCGGAGGTGACGGAAGCTAGTCGGCGGTTGCATTTTTTACGTGATGTATCAATTAAAATAACTCATCGATTGAAGTGTATGAATGGTTATTTTAATTAATACATCACGCAATAAATGCAACCTCCGTCTAGCTTCGACCTTTGACTTTTACCAACACCCTTTGTAATGAATGAAAACTCCATTTAACAAGAATACAAAGTGGATTGGTCCTACAGACCTTATGACTTATGTGTCTGACGTCATTAGTCCCAAAGAGCGCCCTCAATGAGGTCAATAAAAACTGTAGGAAATTTTAGTTTTTTACTACAGGAAAATGGCTAGCGGCTGTGCATGCCCTCTATTTAATGGGGCTTCACTGACATTATATGATTATTCTGTTTTACATTTTTAGCACGGATTCCTCTGATACCATGATACCAATATTAAGATAAAGGAGAGCCGTGAAATTGGGCCCAGGTTATCACAGTCATTGACTCACATTTACACTGAAACTAGAACTTAGAAGATTAGTCAAGAGGCCGGACAAGTTACAAAACGATCGTCTCCTTCAATCAAACAAAAAAATTAAGTTAGTCTTGAAAAAAATGATGAATAACTTCATGATTTAAAACCTACCACAACTTGTGGTACACAGGTACAGTATAAACCAAACTGTAATTTGTAGATTTGCTTTTACTACTCGACATAAAAATAAATCCAACTCAGCTTATTATCAGCGCTCAGTCATAGTCATAGTTTCAATACTTACCAGAAATTTCGACCGTAAAAACGGTCTCCAAATTTGTGTACATTGACGACCGCTAGCAGGCAATAATGGGTAGTTTGTTCACAAGTGTAGCTCACTTCATAATTTACGCTATACGACGGTCAGGACTTAGACTTTGCTTAACCTTAAATCCATACTTGCTCAAACTCATCAGTATTACGTATATTCATATGAGAGAGTGAGCTTAAATAATGGGACCGAAGTTGCAAAAACAGATCCAGAACACATGCAACACACTGCACCATCACAAAAATTGAACATAGAAAAATAACAACACAAAGTCAACAGATACAACTACAATATTGTCTGTGTTGATGTGCTATTTGGCCTGCTATTTTTCTACCGAGTATCGGGAACTCTTGGTGATTGTAAACTGTCGTTCCAAACTGTCTGCAGTCATCGTCTGTCGTGTAAGTTTATAATATTGTCAGATTGTACGGTGAGCGAATTTTGGATTGAATTGATAGAATACTGAGAATGATGATTGTCGAATTTTAATTGTTTTTAAATTTCAGCTGAAGTCAGATTTTTGTTTTATTTTAAATCATAATTCATTCATCATTGATTACAATTCATCCATCAATGGGCCCTACCAAAAGCCAAATTAAACAGTTAACAATTCCCTCTGTCTATTATTAATGTCCTGGGTCTTTTTTTTGGGGGGGGGGTGAGGGCATGTGGGAGGAGGGCAAGTTTTACACTAAATTAGTCTACTTAGTACAGCCAAAAAACTATCTCCATGGTACAGCAGTGGGACCCTTCATCATCTTGAATTATTATTAATATAACATTTGTGCTCAGTATCTGCAATTTGGGGGTCCTGCACTGCAGTCCTGCAAGCTGCACTGCCTGGAAGTAGCCTCAATAAGCCTATATACAAACAGGTGAGAGAAAAATCACTATGCACTAGACCCAGTAACTGGGGTGCTGTGCTCCTTTTTTGAGATTTTGACTTTATCTGTCGTACTAGTGTCCCAGTCATGCCAGTAAGGTATATGTAGCAAATAGTTGCGATAATCGTAACCCTCCGTCCTCCCGACGGTCGGGAGGATGGATGGTTACAATTATCGCAACTAATGTAGCAAGTGGAACACCCAGTTCAAAAACATTGCCAAAGACTCAAAACAATTGCTGGAAACTTGCCTACCACTGCCTACTGGCTTCTCAAGATGTCAAAGATGAGATGAAATGTATTTTAACTGTACTCACGATCATTCTGTCCTCCAAATTGATGGTTTTTGAATTCCTAGTAGAGAGAGCTTAATTTAACCTGATAGTGTGTGCTGGAGATCTTATTGCGGATGGAGATTTTTTTAAAGTAAAATGAACAAACAAAAAAATACAAAATGTTTGCCTAATAAAGTTTGTGCTGATTGTGATTGGGGCATAGTTAGTAGTGTCTGACTGCACCCCAATTGCAGTGGCATGACGCACATGACGGATTGTTGAGGGCTCATGTGTGCAAAACTTTAGGATTTGTTTAAGGGTAACTTTGGCGAACTACCAAATTGGCCTCAGATTTCAACTTTGGTTTAAGTCCATAAATGAAAAATAACTCAAGACTTCTTTCAATTTGTCTGAACAATCAAAACAATTTTCAAATTACCTACTGGTCTGCACATCCCTACAGCAGCAGTGAGGGTATACCCAACATCAGCCAGCCATGGAGTTTCAAGCAGTGATAATGGCGGGTGGTCGGGGATCCCGTATGACTGACCTCACAGCAAGCGTACCGAAGGCACTTCTTCCAGTTGGTAACAGGCCGTTGGTCTGGTACCCTGTCAACATGCTGGAGAAGGCTGGCTTTGAAAGTAAGTGAGAGTATCATGCCTGTGTCCGAATCAAGCAACTTGATCTACGGATGTGGCCAATGGCTGCGACGACAATGTTCAAGAATACATGAAGGCATTTGGGCCACTGCTGTAGCCGCCATTTCGGAGACGGCCTCACAAAATATGTAACTCGAGAAAATCCTTCTTTCTACTATCCGACCATTCAATATCATCAACATGGTTGTAATGTTAGACGCTCTATACAGTGTACAATATGATATCACGTGTAGTAGGGAATGCATTAACACAGTACACAGATTGTTCTGTGCACAGTTATTCCACCCTACACAACCCGGGCATTTGAATAGTTTCTGATCGTTGGTCAACTTTCTGTGGCATTAGTTGCCAAAATCCAATGGCAAATTTGATTTTGTTTTCTGTTTGTGGGAATCACTGACCCTTTTGCTCCCAAATTGTCAGACAGTGTGTTTGTTTTCTAAAAAAAACTTGTGTTACATTTTGCCTTATTGCTTGACTCAACAGGCCCATGGATTTAAAGCGCTTTGGCCTACAGTCATGACAGTTTGAAACACTAGATAGACAACATCTCTCACCAAAAATTTGTACAAAAAAAATAATAACATCTAAAACAAGTACTGTCACAAATCAGCTCGAGGAATTGAATATTACTAGACTTCCTACCTCTGTGAATGAAAGCCTGTTAACTTCAGAATTTGAACCCTTTGCATGTTTCACTTATGCATTTTATATAGGTGTAATCATCATCACGTTTGAGTCGGTGAAGCGTGACCTCATCCAAGCGCTTCAGTCCGTCAGTGAACTCTCCATCCGGCTGGACATTGTGACGATACCCAGCGATGACGACTGGGGGACAGCAGAATCATTGAGATTCATACGCGATAAGATTAAGGTGCATGAAGAAATAAAACTTCATTGGTCTTGAGTACTGAGTAGATGTATGGGTAACAACTATGTGAATTAAATCCCTTTAGGGAGAAATGTTGGTTCTGAGAAGAACGGGGATTGAGATAAAGTAGAGTCCTCAAAACAAGTGGAGCACACTCGTCGAAGCTCAGAGTCTCTACTTTATCTCAACCCAGGTTCTTCTCAATCAACATTTTTCCTTAACCAGTTGCCGCCAGGATTCTTCCGTTTTTCCCCATACAGCCTTTTGGGAGTATTTTCTTGGAATTGCCGAGAAAAAAAAATCTTTGAGAATACCACTGGCATAAAGAGACCTTGACATGACAAAGCCAAGAGAAAGATTCTCTTTATTGCATCATTTTAGTTTTGTTTTCTCTACAGAGAAAATGTCAAAATTCTTGCACTGTGAATTGCAAAATGTCAGCCGTGAGCCATGACTGACGATTGGTACTAAGAACCATGGCTGGATCCCCGGTTCACTCTGACTTACCTCCATTGAGCCAAAATACAACGAAGGAACAAAGGTGGAAGCCTCTCCATGTCCCGTAATCCTCTTCTTGGAACAAAAAGACAAAGGTCTGAAATCGGGGATTACACACAAAAAATACTGCTTAATAGCCCAAAATTGGCGAAATATTCAAGACCACGTTTTCTGATTTGTGTGGGTGAAACGAAGCGTTAGACGGCGTGTGCATGCTCTGTGCTCACTCAGCAGTGGAATGTCCGGGCAACCTTTATTGCGGTATTCTGATTTTACACATTGGCGTGTTTCAACGTCGCCCTTTTGCTGACTCAAATTTGTTTTCCATGGATACACCTCAGCCGGCACCAGCAGGTTAACAGATTTTATTCACAAGGTTGTTGGCGTTAAACCAATTCAGTTCTTACTTCCTACACCATGCAAAGCTTCAAATCTTACATCGATAAAGTACAAGTTTGAGGCTTTGGATGGTGGAGATGGTCAAAGTAGATACTCATAAATTTCAGCCCCATTCTAGTCATATAAAGGTCATAGGTCATACACTCTGATGCAGGTAATCTGTTTTGTCAGAGTCAAATTATCCACAGGCCTTGATTTTAACCGAGGCCACCGAGTCCATTGGCCCCATGCCCTGTCGAGTTGGCCGGCATGCCCTTCAAAAGAATTGCACTGTCACTACCAACTTGGCCAGCATGCCCTTGTACAATTTCTCTGATTTGGCCAGCAAAGGCCTGCCCCGTTTTTCTTGAGATCGAGGCCTGTATCCAGATCCAGAAGGGAAAGTACATCATTGTTTTATGGAAGAGTTATTGCATTCCCATCCTCAAGTTTTCAAGAAACACCATACAACCAACCTGTGAACATTCCATAGTTTTATTGAAAACAAAATGTTTTTTTTGTGTTTTCCATGGATTTTTTGCTTGTTCATGGTGGGCTTATTTCATTAACTGTAATCAAAATGAGCAACATTCATTTTAGGTCTTAAAGTTATTTTCTTGACTTTTTTCAATCTTTTTCAGTTTATGTTTCTGTGGAGGATTGGCCCTTACACATAAACTTTATTATCACTGAGCCATCCAGCCTCGCTTTGGTGTAATTGCTTTCAATGGGAGAAACACCAATATGGCTGCACCTTGTGAAAGATCTTTTCATTTTTGTGTCTGTATGATGACCGTGGTCCTTCTGCATTATTTGCCATTTTCTCTGCAGACTGATGTACTCGTAGTGAGCTGTGATCTGATCACTGATGTAGAACTACATCTGTTAGCGGATGTACACAGAACGTACGACGCTTCACTCACAGTATTACTGCACACAATGCCTGAGCAGTCCACAGAGGGTGTTTCGGTTCCTGGAACAAAATCCAAGAGGAAAACAGGTGAGCGAATTTGGAGACAAAATTCATGGCCCAATTTTATAGAGCTGCTTAAGCACAAAATATTGCTTACCAGAATAAGGTTACCAGCCAAAATACCATGTCACATGTTCCATCTGTGACTGTGACCAGTGCACTCTCTCACCCAACTGCCTCTTTCCACAAAATACCACAGGAGTGCACTGGTAGTAATGGGTTTTTAAACCGCTGATGGATCAATGGAAGCGCACAGATTTCTACGTGCGGAGAAAATTCAGGGAAAATTAGCAACATCCTTTCGATCTTTACAAAAGGGCGCCCTACTCCTGTGATGTCATGTACATTTTGGTCTACACTATTGGCCCTATCAATCCTAAGTCTCAGCTTTGACCTTCTTCCCCCTGGGATCGAAGAAAACAGAAAACACTTTGAATTTTTATTTGTATTTTTTGGCAACAGAACAAAGAGACATCGTTGGTTTAGACGAGAAAGGGGGAAGAATTTTACTACTAGCAGCTGAAGCTGACATCGATGAAGCTCTGTCTGTCCGGAAATCAGTTCTCAGAAGGTAGGGAGGAGTTTGGGAAAGATTTCTGAGGCCGATGACTCTTCTTTAACTCTTAAAACCCTCCTAAATCCTACATCCTCTTTGCCTTCCTAAATCCTACATCAATCTCAACCTTCGCAGGTGCCCACTTACTCCTGGGTGATGAGAAGTAATTATGTCTTGCCCATGAACACAAGTGTCATGACCGGGATTCTAACCCACACTCCGATGACTCAGCCATCAGAACCTGGTTTGGTGCTGGTGTTATTTTTGTAACTAGTGAGCTTTCAGATGGAAACTGTACTTAGAATTTAACAAAAAAAGATTCGGTTGTCCATTAATCTTGTATCTTGTAAACTTCTTAGGTATCCCTTTATACAAGTGAAGACACGGTTGATGGATGCTCACATGTACATCTTAAAGAAATGGGTCATTGACTTCTTGGCAGACAACAAAGTAGGGAGGTAAGAATTCCAGCACAGTTCCCCCTGAAATAGTAAAAAAAAATATCCTATAATTTTGACGTCCATTATTGTGTAAACGGCAGATGACAGTTAAATACATTCAGATTTATCGTTGTTTTTAAATTCAGATTTTTTGTTTGTAAATTCGTTTGACCTAACCTCAAACCCCAATTTTTAATTTAAAGAAAAATGCTTCCGTATTGTTATCCTTTTACTTTTTTTTAAATTGAAAATCAAATTTCTATTTTTCAAATATTTCTTTGACACACCCAGCCACATTTTTGTTAAATTTTAAAACATTAATAACTCTTAATGGCCTCTTAGGTATTTTTGCGATGTTTCAGTGTTTTTGCAAATTGTTTGTGAAATGGGTCAAGTTACAGCATTGGGTATGTCAAACAAAGTGCTTTGACTTTCATGCATACCGCTTTCTTATCATGATAATCTCTGAGCATCCATCTTGTAAAAACAATTGGCATATAATAATGATGATAATTTGGGAGGCTAATCATTCTCACTCACAGCTGATAAGCAGAATTGTGAAGGGCGCGTCTACAATGTGGTCAAGCCATGGGCATGTAAAGGCGCCTTTGACAGCCAGCCACATCGACCCATATATGACCATGGAGCACAGCCTGAGATGGAAAAGTGTTTTATTTTTTCAGAGGGAGGAAAACTGGAGGGCCCAGAAAACAAACCTTGTGGCACAGGAGAGAACCAACGCACAACTATTCTCACATATGTCCCTAGCCGAGAATCGAAGCTGGGCAACAGTGGTGAGAGGCAACTGCTGTATGCACAAGCCACCCATGCCACCCAAATGTTGACATTTATCCCCCCCCCAAAAAAAGAGTTCTAATTAATTTTATTTTTGTGTTCTTCAGTTCTTACTCAACAGTGAAGGGAGAACTGATTCCTCACCTGGTCAAGAAACAATTCTCACGACGCAAGACAAATCAAATTGTGCCCACAGAACCTGACTCCTTAGAACCTCTTGAAACCCAAGACACCGATGGTAAGTAAACTTCCACCTGATTTCTTGCATCCTCAAGTCCCCATGATGTTTAAAAACAGCCCACTGTGTCTGGTCAGGAACCCTCATTTGTAGACAAATTACAAGATTTGGGGGGAAAGAAATTATTAGTTTAAAGCTGAAAGTGCGTTGATACCAGCACCAATCCTCCAGAGAAATTTGTCCATTTGAAGTAATGTCAAAGTCGAGGAAATAGCAATTGACCGTCTTTTCGACCGCACGAGGGCGCTTTGCTTTCAGCGGCTAAATACCTTGCATCACAATTACACTTTTATCTTACACTTTCACCACCAGTATGTTGCTTTCTTGTATCATTCAATGACCAAATAAATAACAATAAACAGCAATTGGAAAAAAGTGCTTGTTTTACTTGTTTTGCATTACGTTAATTCGGTTCACACACCTCCACGGGGTAAAAAATACTGCGAATTGAAGACTCTACAAATCACTATCAAGATAAGTGATTTTTCCAGTGTTTCACGTTTGCCAGCTTTAGAGACGGAAGTAGTCAAAACCTTTTTATGTGTGACATAACTTACGAGCAGGGTGAATATGTACACTGCCTGCTGTTCACTACGATTTGCAATGTCGTCACTTTTACTTAGAGTGCCTGGCCTCAGCGCCATGCCAGTTTATGATTTTTTTGTCACACATTTTAGACTCACAGAGGGACTGTTTCTGCTTTATTAGATATTTTCAACTATGATAAAGAAGACGACATGGCCAAGAAAGTTCGGACAATGTCGTCATGGAACGAGCACATGGGGGCAATGTCCGACTATTTCCACGAGGGAGACACGTTACGCTGTCATACGTACGTCATGGACAGTGGATTCTGCATCCGAACAAACACAATTGCAGCTTACTGTGAAGCCAACAGGCAGGTTCGTAAACTGGGGGTACAAGCGAACATACAATTGGAGTCTTGTGGCCGAGCGGACTTATATGTATGCACCGAAATCAAGCTCTGGGCCAATTTCAAAGAGCTGCTTAAGCATAGTTTTTTTTTTTTAAACAATTTTCTGCTTAGCAAAATTGAGCAGGATACCAGTCACTAGATGGTACGTGTGAAATAGTGTTCTGGCTGGTATCCTTATTCTGGTAAAGCACGTTTTGTTGTGCTTAGCTACTTATTGTTATTGTGCTCAAGCAGCTCTATGAAATTGGGCCCTGGTTTTGTCAGAGTGTGGGTTCAGTTATGGCACTTGTGTCTTTGAGCACGACATTTGACCATCGTCGCTTCGTCCTTCAGATGGGACGTTAAAAGTGCTGAGATAGTGGGGGGTTTTGTGTAAAAAAACTGCTTAAGTTGTCTACATGATTTTATCCATCATGTCCATGGAAAAAAAACAATCATTCTTTATTATGCTGTTGTTTCACTTGAAGAAATCACCAAAAAAAATTGATTTTGTGTAATTAAGGGGGCACAGGTTTGTGTCGAAATGATGTCATTTTATGGTATAATGGCATTTGTGTACATGTGGGTCAGTAGGTGATGGCATCATGCGGCCTTAACATCGTTGCCCCTAAAGTCCTTGGCACACACAAGACAAATTTTACACACAACTTTGAGGGAATTGCATGCAAAAAACAACACCTCGGTAGACAGGGTCGTAGTCAAGACCCGATAGTCCGAGACCAAGATCTGAAGGTCCTAGGGGGAGACCGAGACCAGAAGGTTGAGACCAAGACCGAGACCAAGAAGGTCCAAGACGAAGACCGAAACTGAGACCTTAATGAATGAAAGAAAATGTGAAAATCATTTGTCGTTTCAACGGACTCAAATAAAAAAAGATCAATCACTTTTCATGGGTTGCATAATGGTAAGTAGAGGCCGGTCTTGACGTGAGTCCATGCAAATATCTGATACCAGAAGGGTTCGAGAGACCCAAGACCAGCAAAACTGGTCTTGAGACTGGTCTCAAGACCAACAACACTGTCAGTAAATCAAAGCACAGGTTTTTGTTTAACATGGTATCACATTCCACATGAAAACTATGTGAAAATTGATGTGTGGATGTTTTTCTTTATGGAGATTGCGGGGAATTGGATTCCTGTCAATTAAATTCCTGTGACATGGTCCTAATGCTCTTGCTTTGTCTCTGTCCGTCACTGTGCAGATCCCACAACAAAAGCAGCTTCTCGGTGACGACCCGTTATTCCACCCAACAGCAACAATCAAGGCCAAGAGTCAAGTAAGAATCTACTTTCTTGTCCATTAATTTCTCTAATGTTTAGTATCATTGATGTGTTCCCATGTCAGCACCCACTTTCCAAGTGATGCTCACCAAGGGGGTAGCCTGTGCTTACTGAACTTCTTTGCGAGCTTGATTCGAACAAAATGAAACGGCAGGAACTATTGGCGCCTTTTGCAAGTGCTCAGTACAAGTTTTGTTCACAAGTGTATCAACTTTGGTCTAGTCCAAATTAGCAACTCTTGGGAGGTAGCCCTAACCCTCCCGAATCCTTCTCTATCCTCTTTGCCCAAATGAAGGATTCAAAGTGACTGAGGGCTGTAGGCCCAAATAGCAGTTGCTTATTACTGGGTCAAGCATTCAGATTCAGACCTGGAGTTTCTTTTCCAAAAGAGCATGGAAATTTCCCCAAAGTGAAGGGCATCACATGAGGAAAATTTAAATGTGTACTGATGATTTTTATGGGCACCACGGCAATAGCATAGGGCACCCACAGCAATTGCTGTGGGTGATGTGGGTTAATTCAAGGCCTGCAGATTGTTAAGTCCAAACAATTTGGTGTGGAGTGCCATAGGAGAGGAGGATATTGGTGGTTTGAGGTCACTTAGAGGCAAAAAAGGCCTAGTAGGGAGTAAGGGTTTTAATGTGTCAGTTCTAAGGGCTTATGGCCCAGTCTCATCAAGCTGGTTACCACAAACAATTTGCTTAGCACAGAAAATTATTTCTTAGCAGAAAGAGGTTATCAGCCAAAATACCGTATCATTCACACTGTAGCAACTGGTGCCCCGCCATTCTTTTCACTTTGCGAAGAAAATCTCCTAAGCATAATTTTCTGCTTAACCACTTTATGAAATCGGGCCCGGTTCAAGTTTTGTCACCTGCGAACTTTAAAGAAGGGCTCCAAGGTTAACTTCAGTTTTATGATGCACTCTTTTTCCAGTAGGAGTCCTCATGAAAGTGGGGGACAAATTACAAGCCTCTCGCTAAAACGGGTGTAAAACGTCACTGTGTCATCATTCCAAAAAAGTCCAATGACGTCACATTTCATATATAAGGGTCTGTAAGTTTTTGTACCAGAAATTTTTAGTTCATTCCTGAATTTTTTGCTGATACTAAATCAAAACGGCAAAGAACTTGACTTTTTGACTGACGCAAAAATTTCCTCTTTGGAATGTACAGACCCATTTGTTTGTGATATTCAATGAAGTCATGTTTCAAATGTCGCTCTGAAAGAGTATCAAATAAAATGGCATTTTACACTGTTTTAACCCGAGGCCAGAGACTTGTAATTTTTTTCTACTTTCTTAAGGAATCTATCTATTGAAAAATGAGTGCATCAGTAAACTTAATTTGACCTTTCAGCCCCTCTTTAAAGTTCGTTTGCATCTAATTAGCAACCCTTGTCGGTAGCTTAGTTCACATACAGCCCCCTCTGTTGGTGATTCAGACGCAATCTCACCACTAGACGTAGTGTGCGCTGTGACGAAACTGCATTTTTTTATGAGAAAACCTCTGAGACACTTCTTACCATGCGGTTTTCCTTCCTCCGGAAAAAAAAACAAACACTTTCGATCTCAGGCTGTGCTCCGTGGTCATATATGGGTTGATGTGGGTGGCTGCCACAGGCGCCCTTGAATGTCTGCAGCTCGAACACGTTGTAGCCGTATCCTTCGCAATTCAGCTTCTCAGCTGCCAATAAGGGTGATTAGTCTCTCAAATTATTATTGTTGAACAGGTGGGGCAAGATTCCATGGTAGGAGAAGGGACAAGCATTGGAGAGAAAGTGTCAATCAAGCGATCCATCATCGGCAAGCATTGCACTGTCGGAGACAAAGTCAAGATCATCAATTCGGTGCTGATGAATCACGTGACCATCAGTGAGGGGTGAGTTGGCAAATATCCAGGTTTAAAAAACGTAACCTTGAACAATGTAATACTTGATGCAGTTATTGCAGCGGGGAGTGTTTTGGGGATTAAGGATATTGTTTTGGCTTCTCCTTACACCAATGTGTGATAACGATGTTTGTCCCTGTTTTCGCTACCTCGTGCCTGATTTTGGCATGAGGCTTTCACAACCAAAGTCTGAACACATTGTTTATGTTTGAGGGTGTGACATCATGTTCTTTGGTGTTTTTCCTCCTGCTCCTCAGATGCACCATACAGGGCAGTGTTATCTGTGGAGATACACACATCGGAGAGAGTGTTGAGATGAAAGACTGCTTGGTGGGAAGCTCACAGAACCTCTCACCCAAAGGTCAGTTTAAGGTCATGTCGATTATTAAACCCATGTCAGCTAACCACTTCCATTCTTGGTAATATTTTCCACCGAGTTGACCATCCTTTGAGACCATTTAACTGTACGATGGATTGTGTATGGTGGAACAACTGTGTGCTAACAGCATGAACAGAAATAACTGCGTATTTTATGTGTACTGTTTAGATGCATTCATCGTGATATATTGCAGGCTTCCCAGTTTTGTTTTATCTATCATTCAAAACCACAGTAGATGAAATTAAATGGTCAGGCAGTAGGATGGTTGACAGTTTACTGTCTAGTTGCATTCACCTATGGTATCAAACGGAATGGCTTGCATAGGTTATTTATCATTTGAAACCAGTGGATGATATTGAATGGTCAGAAGTAGGAGGGTTGACTGTACTCTGTAAATGTATTTACCACATGGTCATATTGCAGGCTGGCATAGTTTATGTATCATTCAGTTCATCAACGCATTTCTTTTTTATCTCTTTTCCCCCATACAGCTAAATATAGCAGCGAGGTCATTGGTGACGCTGACAGGATGATGGAGATATGATGTCACAAGGTCAAGGGTCGAACCACAAGAGATCAAAGAGATCATTTGGCAAAAGGTTGTAGGGATGGAGATCACCATACTTCTGTGATTGGTGCAAGAAGTCACATGCACGGTTCTTTTATTTATTTTCTAAACTGAATCAAGTAATCATGACACACCCCTTTAATAATGGTACGCCCTCCTGAGTTCAAAGGTCAGTCGTCTAGACAGATCATTGAGCCCTACCCACCTTAACATTTGCAAAGCAACAGTGTTGACATGGGGTGGATACATTAATCTCATCCTGTCGATCTTCAAGTGAGCACTCGACCCACAAAGTGTTCAGCTGTTAACGAGTTACAGATTAAAAATGGACTTTAAAGTGTCAGATTTTTGTGGGAGCACAAAGTAGAGATTTTTATTGGCCAATTTATTCGATGAGTGGGTGGGAGGGGGTCAGCTTAATGGATCATTCAGTAAGCCATTTTTGTGTTAGATTTTCAGATTTGAATAATGTCTTGTAGAATTACTTGCTTAGTCACAAGTTAACCGCTAAATATAGTTTGAATTCCTCAGAGCAAAGAGGCAGTTGACATATTTGAAATTGTTCGTGCAGATGAGCAAACCCTGGTACCAGTGTGCCATACAGATTTATTCAAAATTGTGTATTGGTGTTCGCAATTTCATACATAACTTCGCAAAAGCTTTTCCCGTATCATGTGACATAGCAACTGTTGATGTAGTCTGAGGAATTCATTTCAAGTGGGGACTTGTGACTAGGGCACCTTCTCAAAACTATTCCAGGATAACTTGGGGACAGACCTCTCCACGAACCCGCAAGATATCCCCAAGCAGTCCAATTATATTGTGGATAAGTTTGAGGGGAAAGTATCGCAAACCTCTCCACGAACCCGCAAGATGTCCCCAAGCAGTCCAATTATATTGTGGATAAGTTTGAGGGGAAAGTATTGCAAACCTCTCCACGAACCCGCAAGATATCCCCAAGCAGTCTAATTATATTGTGGATAAGTTTGAGGGGAAAGTATTGCAAACCTCTCCACGAACCCGCAAGATATCCCCAAGCAGTCTAATTATATTGTGGATAAGTTTGAGGGGAAAGTATTGCAGTTTATGCACTTCCATTGACATCGCAGAAGTAATATAACTACACAAAGAGTGTCTGAGAGAACTAAATCAGGCATGTCACAAGAGGTAAACATTGCCTAGGGATATGAGGTCTTATCAGTTGCAGGGGTGTGAGAATTCAGCTTTTAAGCTGATTTCAGCTTTTTTTGTTCAGACTTTTACTCTGAATTTTAGCTTTTTTGTACACCTGCTCTGTACAAAACTATGGGCACTTCTTAAATTTCAGCTTTTTGCTAGCTTTTTCAGCTTTTTTTGTTCGTGGCCACTCACACCCCTGTAACTGGCTAAACCACAGACTGCTAAGTCTGCCAAAATACTTGCCCATAAAATGAGCCGTGGTACTGGGCAAACATCTAACCATGACAAAATCTAGTCTGGTTCCCTGACCAAAGATTCCCTGACGACTCTTGTTAAAAATCTTAGGTCAGGCATCATCCAAAGCTAAAAGGCATAGATTATGACGCAAATATAAATATTCATTACTTGTCACCAACGGTGGACGATGTCATTGGATTAAAAACGGAGCTCTGATGACGGGCTTTGTTTACTTTCAAAAAGCCTGGGATACTCAGTTTGTAAAAATGTTACAAATATATTCAAATAAAGTGTTGAATTTGTTGACGGGAAAAAAAAAATGATGATGGGATGTGTCTGCAAAATTTTTGAATTTTTATCAACAAAAGAAATGTCCGACCATCAACGGTACTGTCTGAATGTTGACGAGTTCGGAGCATTTCGGATATTTTTGGAAAAGGAAGAATTCCTCCTTTTCCGTCACGTGACACTTGACCCTAAAATCGATAGAGAATAATAGGAGATTAGAAGGTGCCTAAGCATGTCATTGTACCAGACGTTATTCACGTCTAACTCACAAATGGCTTATTGTTGGATCGTTTTGTGAGAGAAGGTTGATCACAACATTCAACATTTACAATTCGGGGAAGCTACCATGAAGTTGAACACAGATAGTTCAAAGATTTCCTTTATTGCGGTAACTTACATTAAAGGCATCGAGTATTTGATGACAGTTTTGGAAATAAGTTTTATTTAAAATCTGAAGGCTCATACTTGATACAATGCTGGTGCCGGAACCAACCTTTCAGCTTAAGTCTTGTCATTTTCAGGAGAATTGTGTTTAATGACAATTTGTTTCTGTGTTCCTAGTACAGGCTTGAAAACTTTACGTCTTTTTCACTGGTTAGTTTTTTTAATGCTTCTTTAAAACTGGACTTTGAACATGAATAAATTCATTAAAAAAACAAAAGCAAAATGGTGTAACTTTCCTTTTAGTGTGTTTTGTATTTATTTTGTGTATTTTGTATTTACTGGTTTAAGGTGGAGTTCAGGAAAAATCGAAAATTTATCAGTCTAAAATTTGTACCTTGTTTTATTGATGGTTCAGTTCATTTTGTGCCACAGGTAAATGAAGGAGTCTTTGTTGGAGTTCTTCATTGGCTGTGTCCAATCTAGCGGCTACGGCTGTGGCTTAACTGTTATGTGAACAAGTGTTGAAGCATAGGACGCCTCAGCAACACCCTTAGTAACAGCCACTGCCATAGCCAGAGCCACAAGTTCATACCTGGCCTTATTTATGGAAGTCAGACTGGGGTCTCCTGTGAATAACAGATTGGTGCTTTTTAAGTTGTGAAATGTGTAATAAACAAATGAATCATAGTACAAGGAACCACACACTAACGCACTGATATAACCATCACACTTTATTTTTTATTTTGTGTAGACTTTATCTTCAAAGCGAAAACAAGCAGAGGACCAGTGTTTATACAATGCATATTACTTGTACGTAGAATTTTGGCTGGCAACTGGTTTCTGCCAAGCAATATTTCCCTATATGTTAATTCGTGTGCCCTTCAGTCCTCCCATAAAGAAACACCCAGATCAGTGAAATGACATAAATATGCCATTTGACTGAAAAAGATTGGGGAACGAGAGTCCATCCATTTTTGTTAGATCGCAATAATTTTTACAGAATTGTTCAGACAACAGATAGTCACAGTGGGGAACAGCATAAACTGACCATTTTGCATTCGATCAAAATGAAGTTTAAAATGATTATAATTATACAACAGTTATGATAAAAACAAATCTGACGATTTTGTTTTTAATTATTCGTTTATCAATTTGATAGAGGTACCAATTGTCTTGAGAACAACTTCGGCCTGAAATATTGTCTGGTGGGAAGGAGACGTACTCAAACAATTTCTGCTTGACACCTACAAAAGGGGTCATCAAAGCTAGCCTTTTGCGGTTCTACGTGCCCCTCCTCCCCCGCTCAGCAAAGTTCTTCCATCGTTAGGTAACTTTTTGCGTGAGTGGGCAAAAAACCCAACCAACCAATTTGAATTTGTATCCACCAAGCCAACCAAATTAAAATAAAGAACATATTAATGTACACAAAAGGCCCTGACATAAAGGGACGTCCCAGTAAATCAAAGTCAGTATTACTTTTGCGACAGTGCCAGACTTACCAGGTACCGTAAATACATTGTTCTCGAAAACTTGCGCAAACAATGGAAATTTACCTGGTAAGTCTGCTGCCACCTAGCGTTCCAAAATCTCCCATTGGCGGCAATATTTAAGTTAGACTTGTTCCCGGTCCCTACATCGTTTTCGTTCTGACTGTATTATAGGGACCGGTAGCGGGTAATGAAAATTAGCATATACCTGGCAGATTTCTGCCAGGTATATGCTAATTAGCACATAGGTCTACGTAATCCCATAATGCAATGCGGCCTTTACACAAAACAAGACGGACACAGAATCTCAGAATCTCCAACTCGTGCAGACGATGTTCTTTTAAAGTTGGTTTGGCCTGGGGTGGATTTCACAAAACTAGTCCTAAATAACTTAGGACTAGTCCTAACTGATGACAAGTCCTATAAGTTAGGACTAGTTACGCATCCTAACTCAAGATAAGACTAGTCCTAGCGCTTTGTGAAATCCACACCAGGTTCACTATATCCAGGTGAAGGGTTACGATATACACGTGTGCTAGTGTCAAACAACAACATGTATACGTCAAGAGCATAGCAACGTCATCTCTAAAACTAAAAAGTTATTACTGCGCTTGCGCAATTGAGGGTCAATCAAAAGCGTCAAATCGGTAGCAACTACCAGTCCCTTTAACACAGTCAAAAGAGAACGATATACGGACCGGGAACCCGTCTATGTTTAAGTTTTCTCCTTCAAGCCACCATACCAGGCAGATTTACCAGAAACAACTGTGATCATATCTTTAGTTCCCAAGCCAGTACATTGAGGTTACGGCTTAAAGGTGTAGACATTGAGCGTCCCCTCAGAATAGGCAGGAATGAAGATCTCTGCATACCCATCCCCGTCAATGTCTTTGATGGCTGGTCCTCCTATGGTTCCCTGGGCGTAGAATATAGACGTCATGCTGTAGGTCCAGACGGAGGGATCGTTATCTGAGGTGCTCTCGAAGACGTAGGCGTTGCTGTCGTCGTCTCCACTAAGTAGGATTATCGGCTTGTATCTGAGATGGAGGCAGACAACTTTTTATTTTTATTTTACAAGTTATTTTTGCAAGGCCATTTATACCCAATCAACCTTGAGTGACTTACTTGGGACCTGCCCGTCTTTAACAAAATCCAACAGCATACAAATAACGCATCACCCAAACCTGATTATGGTGGCATGCCTGGTTTTCAAAACATTACTGGTGCAATCCTCAATCCAATAGAACTAAACAAAACATGCAGTTAGATTTGGAAGGGTTTTTGGCTGGGTAGGGTTAATGACATAAAGGCAAGGTAACCGGACCATGACAAAGAGCATAAAATAGGTAGAACATAATGCATCCTACTATATTAATAAAATATCAGTACTTTTTTACTGAAGTAATAAACCATGTCTTTCTGGCACTAGCACGTGGATTGCGATACTTGCGTCATTGACAAACATCTGATGGGATTTTCTAAACAATAAAGTAGGCCTATTTAGAGAGGTCTACAATTTTTAATATTTGTGAAGTGCACTGATTCGGTAGCAAGCCAAAATATCTGAGGGGGGAGGGCAACTCCGAAAGGTTTAGCCCGATTGCTGAAGATGTGGACATACCTGTCACCACGTGGTTCTGGATAGAAAGCTCGGGGAATCCCCGGTGATCCGTTCCCTTCCGTTATGATGATATTGCTCGGTATGAATCCTTTGGCGATCACGTGACGTTTCCATGCGCCCGTGCGGAAATCTCGTGGAATCTCATATGCTACGAGCTTGCCATTTTTGTCACTACGAGTAATAGTTAATAGAAACACATTATGATTAGCGGTTAGGACATCTTTTGCAGAATGCAGACGGTCGTGGGTCCGAATCCCACCGTAGGTACCAGCTCTGCCACCTCCTCCACTTGACTCGTGTAGCACTGAGTATACGGTGCGTATCACACATTGGTGTTGGGCAAACTGAATCACACTGACATTTTGGTATTGTGTATTTGATTGTTGTCGCTTAACCAAATTTGTTTTTTCAACTCAAGTTCTTTCGGACTCAAGTTCTGGTGGCTAAGTCATCAGGATGTGGGTTCGAATCCCAGTCATGACACGTGTGTCCTTGAGCAAGGCACATATCTATAATTGCATCAAATTGGGAAAGAGACAATTATGTTTGTCTCAAAACGGATTCATTTTATCCCTCCCTATTCTTAGCTGTGCTGTGAAGAGACTTGCGTTTATATCTTTCCATGTCTTGTTTCTGTGCATTTTGGCATGTTTCTATCCCGTCAAAAAGTAGCCCACACCTCGAGTGGCCTTTGGGCCTTGTGATGGGCGAATTGCATTAAAAAAACCTATCTTGCTATTGTCTTTTGTTACTTACTAATATTAAATTTTTGTTGTACAAGTTTCATAAATACCTATTGACAGATACCAGCAAATCTAATTGTCCATCTGCATTTAGGTCAACAAGCTGGGGAGAGAGAGAGAGAAAAAAAAAGAAAGAACCAATAAGAGACGAGTTTATCAGAATCAATATCAGGTTTGTAGGACAAACAAGTTGCTGGTGAAGCTGACCCTTATGTTTTACGATTCTGAAATTTGACCATAAGCGATGTATGTCAGTCTAATGTACCCAACCTTCCATGTTACATATTTTACTTAGCTCTCCGTCACCCTCCATTTTAACCTCCTGCTGGGCTCCACGTTATTGTTCCCCGTTTTCTTCAAAAAGATTGTGCAATATGCTAATTTTCACATTCAACTAGAAAATGTCATTACAACCGCTAATTTAAACGAATTGATGATGCCATGTTTTCTTGTTAGAATTTGTAAATGATACCATTTTGTAAAAAATACCAATAGTCTACTCACCTCGATATCAAAGTAACGCTCGTCGACGATTTCTTCAATAATTCGATGATAAATCTTGGAAGGGTCGGACCAGCTGGACGAAGGGTCTAGAAAAATAAACCAATTTTAACAAAAGAGGAGGCATTGGTACTCATTCGAGTTTTGTTTTTCTGTTTTGAAGAGTGAATTAATTCCCATCCTTTGACTCAACACCCAGTAAAAACTTTAGTCAGTTGTCGTTATGTCCAAGTTTGGTTACAATTGGCTGAAGCGTTTGGAAGTTATAGCCATGTTCATGCTGATCACGTGACATCTTGAGAAAGAGGAAGATATAACAGGACCACAACATATCAGCCGTCGGCTAATGTAATACACTCCGACACCACTTGAAGTTCAGTTGTTTCTCTCACCTTCGACCCAAGACAAGACGAGCTTCTCGGCGAAATACTGTGCACTGATGATGACCTCCAGCTCTCTACCTCCGGGTATCGCCATCTTCTCCAACCTGAAGAAGAAGTCCGTGCCAGAGAAGAGAACGTGCGGCGTCCAGGTTCGACTTATTGGGTTACCGAAGCGTGGATGTTCAAACCAAACCATCTCCGCTACAGCTGTCCCGTCTACAAACAGCAACAAGCAACATCAAAACAACAACAGCAACAAAATCAACAACAACAATAGCAAGAGCAGCAGCAGCAACAACAACAGCAACAGAAATACAAATGTCGTTAGTTTTGTGCGAAATTAAATAAAGAAGCTGTTGTAACACCCTCATGACGTGGTGAACTTGAAAAAAACAAACATAATATTGAAAATTCTTATCCAGAAACGAAGACAACTAATGCATGTTTGATACTTACTATCAGTGAGGTAAGACCTGGCCGTCAGCGCATCAATTCGACCGTCATTATTCATATCACTCCATTGTACTCGATGGTAAAACCAGTCAGTTCTGTCCAGAACATTATTAGATATGTCATACGTTGTAGCTAGTTGTGATTCAAGAAAGAAATACAAAACTTATTTCTTTCATCTCTGTTTCACTTTGTTTTAGTCACAAGCATAGCAAATGTCATCGGAAGAGAACTCGAACAACCATGAAATCCCAAAGCATTTTTACTTTCTGCTCTCGTTTTTTATTTATTTATTTAATTTTTTATCAATAGTGCTTTTTTTTTTGGTTTTTTTTACATCACATTCTGAAGGAAAGTCATCTTTTATTCACAGCTTTGAAAACAAAAATAAATATCTTGAATTCCAGTAGAGAAACCACGATGACACTTTGCCCAATTATAGTACAGAATTTATGAATAAGCACGTAAGGCTAAAGTGTTTATTACGTTTATTTAATTATTGTGGCCGTTATTATTAGTTTAACTGACGATCTTAATTCGCATTTATGTTACTAATTTCTTGCATACTTTTCGCATAAGCACCAGAGCCATATAGGTTTGATGTTGTGGGAAAATTGACCAATGATGGCACCACCACCGGTTTGGGAAGCTCTATACCCAGCGATATCCAAACATCTTCATCACTTATGATTCTAGCCATTCTTGAGAATTTTCTGTTCAAACACCGTTCTCATACCAGTATACATTTTGATCTTCTTTGGATATTGTTATTACGGACAGCTTTTTTTTTTATCACACCTAAACCTTACGCCCAAATAAAAATGGCTGTTATTTTCATCCTACCTGGAACCATAATACCGGCATCCATCAGGGCTACAGCTCCACGGGTCTTGGTCGGCACCAAGAAGCCTGATGTTCCCCACCAGATGTCGGCTCGACCAAATACTTCCTCTGAGGGTGCAAAATACAGATAGTTTGCAACATGATAGATAATTTGGAGAAGTGCACAGTGTTTAAAATCTCCCCCTTTTTGAAGTTATGGTTAAAATTTCACCAATGAAAACTCGGTACTTATATACGATCCCAGAAGCAAAGTATAAATGACAATTTCTGAAAACAAAGGACATCTCACAGTCATCTTAACATTTACATTTCAGGAATTATATCATGCTTGTTTCGTTTGAGCCGTGTAGCCGGAAAGCATCGTCAGTTTTATGCTTATCACAGTCTTGTAATATCAATTATTATTTTTAGAGGAAAACTTCCTGCGGATTAGATCCATGTATCATTTTAATTACAATTCTTTTGATATAATCGTTACTTTCTTTTCATCTTTAAAGGGGTAGTATACAATTTTTTTAAGGCTATTGTGACATCATTTATGTGGAGTTAACCTTTGTCATCAGTTACATCATCATAGTGGGTGTGCCTTTTGTAAAAGACATTTATAGGCCCGACGGCCCATAAGCCAGACCAGTAAACGGTGCAGGTGTAAGGATACGCCACCAAAACTTACCCGGAACCGCGCCGACTTCGTTCGGCCATAACAACTTGCTTGTTAGAACTTCCGCCTTGAGACCGTTGCCGGCTTGAATCTGTCCTGTGACGTCACGGATGACGTAAACGTTGTCGGTTGTCAGTGGAGCTGAGTTGAAACTCGATACCTTAATTAAACCAGATCACATTAACACTTTATGGAATCAGCAAGCATTGCCTAACGCTCGAAAGAAAGTTGACTCGACGCTCGGTCTTCCATAACAATCCCACTCCCCGCCGCCGCCCCAAGATCTATCCGTTTGTCTCTAAGGTCTCCTCAGCAAATCTGTTCCTTAAACGACTGGGCCTAATTTTCAAGGAAGGGCGATCCATTTTTGCTGCCACAAGGAGCTGTGAAATTTCCCTGTATCAGAAGCCTTAGAGGATCTCCAACCACAATGGAACGTTTAAATTTGATCTGAAAATACACCTGTTCAGAAACCAGCTCACAAAAAGCTTGTTTTTCAGGCTTTTTTGATTTTTTTTAATGGTTTTTAAATCTTGTACATAGATATTATGCTTTTATTGCAACGATTTGCCGGAGAGGTAACACATAAGCCTATATTCATGGTAACAAATAGGATGCAATGTGATTTTTATTGTTCGGAAGGGGGTGGTTTAGTCGCGATGATGGCCTTGGGGTGAGATGTAGTAGTGAGGTAAGGGTTAGGTGACGAAGAGGTGTAGACTTACCACGACATCAAACAGTCCAGTCGTTGGGTCAGTCAAAACTTCTGCAATGGCAGCGTATGGTATGTCCACGGTTTCTATCTTACGTAACTGCCATGCTTGGCCGAGGCAAACACAGGCTAGCAACAGTATCAAAGCATCGGGTCTCATGTTTTTCCTGCAGGAACCAAACCTCTGAAGAACGCACACTCACACCAGCTTTAATGCCCAGTCGTACTCGCATTTCTTGTTTTATAACCAACCCGCTTATCGCTATTAGCTAAAACCAGCTTAATAATGTCTAATTTGCCTAAGCCATGGAATCAATTAAGCTGGGAAAGGGAAATGTGGTTGGAATGAAAGATCTTCATTATCTCCACGAGAAAATCGGATTTGTGTTTATTGACAAGGTTGACATATGGCATGCAGTGAATAATTATAATAACGAACAGAGCAGTCAAAATATGAGACAATTTGAACAAACATTAATGTATAGTCATATTCATTTTCATATTTTATTTCAACCGATTAGAACAAGCAGATTGCAACTTACATGGAGTACGTAAAATAATGATAAACGTTTAAGTCTTCACCGCGACTGTTTTCTCACTAGTAAGAGTTACGGACCCCTATTGGCCATTCTGAGGTAATGGAGGACGCGTTTTTATACTAATGACACTTTGGTTTGGGTAAATCTGTTTGTAAACACCCAAACCAAACAGTGCAATCCTAGTGTCCACCATACCTCAACAAGTCTTAACTGGATGCAGCTCCGGGTCGATCCTGATCCCGTACTTTTAAAGTGTATTACATCCTGACAAACCAATCGTGATACCCAATTCGACTAGCCACAGTCACTTGTAAGTATAAGGTTTGCAAGCACAAACGCATCGCTTATAAACGCTCGTGATAATATCATGCCATCATGATAGATTATCCACGCTTACAAGTAGAACGGGTTATTTTGAACGGTATCATGAGCGTTATATAATTATAAGCGATTCGTTTTTGCTTGAGAGCCTTAGTGACAGTGTTTAGTCGAACCGAGTGATCGCATAGGGAGGGCGTTTTTAAATTGCATTGCTCTTTTCTTCTGATTATTTCAAGTACCCAAAAAAGTGTGCTTCATTTTAATCAATTTAATAGGCCTACTCTTTGTTCAATGTTATCATCCTAAGGTTTAAAGGTGTACACGTTGAGCGTCCCCTCAGACCAGGCGGGAATGAAGATCTCTGCATACCCATCTCCATCAATGTCCTTGATGGCTGGTCCTCCTATGGTTCCCTGGGCGTAGAATATAGACGTCATGCTGTAGGTCCAGACGGAGGGATCGTTATCTGAGGTGCTCTCGAAGACGTAGACGTTGCTGTCGTCATCTCCAGTGAGGAGAATCATGGGCTTGTATCTAATACACAATTATAAAGTCAGATATTCAAGGCATGACGTGTCGTGGCCGAGCGGTCAAGTGCACCGGACTCGAGCTCTGGCTTGTTGTGGGTTCGAGTCCCGGCCTTAACCAAGTGTCCTTGAGCAAGGCACCAAACCATTATTGCTTCGTCCTTCGGATGGGACGTAAAGCCAGAGGAGGTCCCTTGCGTTGTGCATTGCACATAAGAGAACCCAGTACACTTATCATAAAGAAAAGGGGTTTGCCCCCGGTGTTTCTGGCAATGGTCTTGAAGCAATAAATATTCTTAACCATCTCCACCAAAATTTATCATTTGACGCCAGGAATGTCATTTACGACAGACATGGTGCATTATAAATGTAAACAATCATTATTATTATTATTATTACTACTACATCGTTGTTTTTCAGAAAAGTCATAGATTGAATGTATTGCCATTTTAATTGGTTTTGTCAGCATTGAATTTCAGAGTCTGAACAGAGTACAAGCGAGGAGCTGTTACTGATTCGAAACAATACAATAATAACAGGAAATGAACTCTTTTTATACTATAAATTATTATCTGTTTTGGTCAAAGGAGGAATTTCTATTCAGAATGTTTTAAATCCAATTATGTTGTTTTCTTGCAAATAGGCAGGTACCCTTCATGTATTGATAATTCAGAAGTGCATTCGTCGTTAATGATCTACAGGGAACTCGAATAAAAGAAATGGCCACCATGATGGTTGTACTGACTGACCTGTCGCCCGGTGGTCCGGGATAGAAAGCATGGCCACTGCCCGGTGCCCCGTTACCCTCAAGTATAATGAGATTGCTCGGTTTGAATCCTTCGGCGATCACGTGGCGTCTCCAGACACCAGTACGGAAATCTCGTGGGATCTCGTAGGCGATGAGCTTTCCATTACTATCACTGTATATCGGAAGCAAAATAAAAAATGCTAATAGTTAGGGTAAACTCTTGCTGTACACAAATTGGTTTTTGGTATCACTCGAAAAAAATTTTAAAAAGATTCTATAAGCTATAAAGTTTGCTGTAACACCATGCAAAATCTAATAACTCTCTAATGAGTTTTGATGGTTCAGAAAGAAACGGCATGTAATACTACGAAGTTTCAATTGGTATACTCTGATCGTCTTCAGAAGAAACTAAAAGCTCATCAGATGAATATTTACATGGTGTGGCCGCAGATCTTCGCTTCCAGTGTGTTATAAAATTCATTTGGAAAGAAGGATTACCTATTAATCGATACCAATAAGTCCAACTGTCCATCGGCATTAAGATCTACAAGCTGAAAGGGAGAAGAGGTATTTTGGAATTGTAAGCATAAAACAATTTTACACCGTTGTGTTTGGCCATACTGGTCCTTTATCTATGGTTTGGCTGATGTGTTCGTGCCTTTGATGATACAAGCATGGAATTTGACACACAGTCAGAGTACGTCATGAGAAAGATATAAAAGGCGATGCACAGCTGATTTGTCCTTTGAAAAAAATATTGGTAGAATAACAAGTAATGGCAGCCATTTTAAAAATTATGAAAACTGTTTTTTATTCTACCTGTTGTGTTGCTCCATAGCCAATTATTTTCTCATTTATACTCTGACTGTGTCCCAAAGTCCATGCTTGTATCATCAAATGTATACCTCCCGGCTTCAAATATTTCCCCCCTATGAAGCGAAAACCACCGTTGTTGGTTTCAATTTTAGTTTAATTCAATTTAAATCTCAACTTCTTCTTTTTTTTCCTTTCTTTTTTTGAACATTACTTACCAAATAAAGATTACCAATCTTCCTTTGTGTGCAGTATTCATGTTTTGGCCATATATTAACGTAAAAATTCATCTGATAATGTGTTTTTACCTTATTACATTAAATAACATGCCACAATATGTTTCCCAGAAATGAAAACTACCAGTTCCACATTAGAACAAGTTATTAAAAACTTGACACACCAAACTATTTGTTTGACAACATCATTGTAATCAATATTTACTTACCTCAATATCGAAGTATCGATTGTCTACAACCTCCTCGATGACCCTGTGTTGGATTTTGGACGGGTCGGACCAGCTGGCTGTTAGACCTATAAATTGACAGGATTTGACAAATTACTGATCAATCGTATAACCGGATTTTGAATAATTTAATGAATATTGTTTGATGAAGTATTAGTCAGCAAATGGAACCTCAAGATCCGGTGTGATTTTTTGATTTATTAACTTTTTTTTTTGATTTATTAACTTTATCAACTTATTAAGCTGATAAAATCCATCAGTGTCTAAAAATGTGAATTTCTTATTATTTGTTTCATATTGTTCTCGTGTCACATTACATTGGAGTTTTAATTGATTTGAATTAAATTGTATTTTTTGTTATGTCTCCACATGCGCCTTGAGTACCTTCGTAATTATGTGGATATTCTGTTTTTTGTACCATGAATAGAAATTGAATTAGGCGAAGTATTTAACAAGATGCTAGGCTGAGGGAGAGATTGTTGTTCAGAACTTGCAAAGGATATTTTAAAAGTTTAAAAGGCCATTTTATAGAATGTAAAAAAGACTTTTTAGATTCCAACCGTCCTTTTTAAGAATTTCTCAAATACATGTACATCTTGATAATTCCATTTGGTGTCTCAAAAAAAAATCATGGTTCAAAATCACACCTTCAACCCAAGAAACCACGAGTTTCTCCGAGAAGTACTGGGCACTGATGATGACCTCGAGTTCCCTGCCTCCTGGTATCGCCATCTTTTCGAACCTGAAGAGAGAGTCTGGACCAGAGAAGAGGACATGGGTCGTCCAGGGTTGTCCCAGAGGCTCACCGAAACGTGGATGCTCAAACCAAACCATCTCAGATACAGCTGTGCCGTCTAGAAGAGATCACAAAAACCGTTGATTGATTTTTATGTTTTTTTTTATTGTAGGACGATTGTGTGCTGATCAATTCTACGACCCTCTTTGAAACCACGGGTTCCGTTTTGGCTTCGACTGCGGCTTAGGCTCCGTCAGTGATTTGAAAACACGTGCTTTCGGTAGGAGGCTTCAAACAGGTTGGCGGAGACTAAGCCAGAGCCTGAGACGAAGCCGCGTGGTTTCGAAAAGGGCCTATGAAGTTTGCATTAGGGTACAATTTTATGGAGCTGTTAAACAGAATAAATATGGCTTAGGAAAATGTTTTCTGCTAAGCAAAGTTAGTTAAGGTACCAGTCACAAATAATACATATTATGTTTTATATAAGGGAAAACAATTAAGGTGACACCATGTACCACTCTTTTAAAGAGGTGGTGGCTCTGGGAAGAGCCGTTGGTTTTCTCAACGTTTCGGACAGTATGCTCTGGCCTTCGTCAGGAGCGTGTCTCCTGACAGTCTCCTGACAAAGGACAGAGCATACTGTCCGAAACGTTGAGAAAACCAACGGCTCTTCTCAGAGCCACCACCTCTATAAAAAAATGTTACATGGTGTCACTGTAAATTCCTTCCTTATTGTCTCTCCACCATGCAAACCTCCAAGTCTTATTTACATCATGTTATAGCTGGTAACTTGTTTCTGCTAATAAGCACAATTTTTCTTTGCATATAGCAAATTTTAATGCTTAACATTAGCTCTGTGAAATCGAGAAAATACGAACAGGGCACTAGTCGCATCAATGTGACTGACGAAGCATACAAGCTTGCTTTCCTGCTGGGCATAGGTTTGTCTTTGCTCAGAACATCTGTTGTGCTTACTTTATTAATTCTTGCCCAGTGCCGTAAAAAAATACTTACTGGCACTGAGGTAGACCCTCGCGGCCATGGCATCGATTCGGCCATCTTTGTTCATGTCACTCCATTCCACACGGTGGTAAAACCACTTGGTTCTATCCACGACGCTACTGGAGATATCGTATGTAGTAGCTGTGGGTAAAATTTTAAACCGAATTAATAACATAACTTTTCACGTTTTTTTTTTTTAAGATACAAAATAAGAACAATCACTCATTATTTATAGTGATAGTGAGATATTATCAATATCAATATCGTCATGACTAGATTGTCGTCACTGAGCAATGGGAGACTTTTGAGACGATAGCGGGCGTCCCACAGACCGGTCCTTTTCCATTGTTTTCATCGCTGAGAACAATGGAAAAGGACCGGTCTGTGGGACGCCCGCTATCGTCTCAAAAGTCTCCCATTTCGAAACCTACTCGAAGGTGGGTTCGACAGACTTAGAAAGCACCCAGTGCTCTGTTTGTTTCAGGCAAAACTTTGCATGTGTTGTTGTTGTAAAAGAACAGCCAAGTTGGGTTTTAAGATGGTGCTGACTTTAAGTAATACTGTACCTGGGACCATTATTCCCGCATCCATAAGAGCGACGACGCCATCGGTCTTGGTGGGCACCAAGAATCCTGACGCTCCCCACCAGATATCAGCTCGGCCAAATACCTCCTCTGCAAGTGAGAGGACATTGTGAGTAGGAGTAGGGATGGGGTTATGGTTAGGGTTGGGGTTATTGTTAGAGTTAGGGTTAGGATTAAGGGTTTGAAAGATAGGATTACAGTTTATGGTCGGGGTCAGTGTTGCGGTCGTGCTTAGGGTTAGGGTTAGAGCTAAATATAGGTTTTCGTATTAAATGTTAGAGATATGATAATGATTTAAGGTTTAGGGCAAGAGTTATGTTCAAGATATTTAGGTTAGAATTTAGTACTAGGGTAATGGTTTGGGTTAGGGTTAGGCCTTGTAATACGTCGCTTTCAAAAACTATTAGGCCTCTTTTTTTATCTGAAATTTGATATCCTAAAACCCCATAAAAAGCCCGACACTATGAGCCCAAACCCAATCAACATCAATGCAAAATCCAACCCATACATTACCTCTATCAATCTTAAACCAAACGCTTACCTTTACATCATATCCTAGAATGCTATCGATTCTAACTTTCAACCAAAACCTAAACCGTACCTCAGATTCTAAAAGTAACCCAAAATGTAGCACCAACCCATAGCCCTAACCATAACCATAACCATAACCATTACGTCACGTTATACCTTAAACCTAAGACTAAGCCTAACCTTAACATTCAAGATTAACTTTCAGCCTCCTCCTAACCCCAACCCTAACCCCTACACTTCATCATAACTCAAAACTACCTTTAACGTCAACCCAACCATTAAACTACCGGTAACCTTAAACTCATAACCCCAGTCATAAATCTAACCTTAACTTTTAGCCTAATCTTAACCCAAAACCTAAACCATACTCTAACCTTAAAGCTAAACCAGTCTTCTCTGACTCTAACCCTCACCCTCGCCCATACCCTACAAATCGTAACCCTGTAGAAACCTACTCCTATAGCTAATGCATTCTGTGACTTGTTTATCAAAGGAAAATTGATTAGCCTTTCCCATGAAACATGCTAATTACATTCACGCATGCGTACAGACATTATTGGTGGGCAAACGCCATAGAGTTGTGCAGTTGGCAGACGCACAAACGCGTGTGTGTCACGCCACCATTAGCCCCACACAAAAAGGCGCGATGTTTCCTCATTTTGCCCACCAGTAGTGTTAGTGCGCACGCGTGAGGTGCAATTTACATATTTCATGGGAAGGGTCTATTGAGGATTAAGCCAAAATAATAATGAAAGAGCATTAATAGTCTCCCTGGACTCACCGGGTACTTCACCAACCTCATTTGGCCAAACCAACTTGTCCGTCAAAACCTCTGCCGCAAGACCATTGCCTGCCTCGATCTGTCCCGCTACGTCACGAATGACGTATATGCTATCAGTTGTCAGGGGAATAGCGTTGAAGGTCGATACCTTTAAAAAAAAAATTGAAAAACATTCCATGACATCGTTTCTTGCAAAAACACTTTTGAGTTAAATTTAATGTAACACTTCATAACCGATGACAGTGGTCAGCACTTTGTCAATTTCTTTTAGTGGGCACTTCTGAACGGAAAGACGGAAGCTTACAGTGACCATCCACGTTTCAATCAATCCTCGTATCGTATCATAAAAAAGACGTGCAACTTGAATAGTTAAGGTGTCTTGAATAACTAAGATGCTGTGTCTGATTTTCATGATATGGTTGTAGATCATGGAAATCAGATAGGCCTATATAGCAAATTCGATAGACGTCTTTTTATTGCATGAAAACTTGGAAAGACATCTTAATTATGTAAATTTTACGTTTTTACACTCTAATGTAGCTCAGAAACATGGAAACATGGATGGTCAATTTATGTCTCCGTACTATCGGCCAACATAACGAAATTGATACTAAATCAAGTTTACGATAAGCCTGTCACTTAACTCCGAAACACAGTAACTTACAAAAAGGAAATGATATAAAGTTATGTATCAGGGAGAGAGGGGGAGGTGTGGGCGGGAAGAACTTACCACGGCCGCGTACAATCCGGTACTTGGGTCTTTCAATACGGTTGCAATGGCAGCGTTTGGCATGTCAAGAGTAGCTATTTTACGCACTTGCCATGCTTGGCAAACAGTGGCCCAAGCTAGCACAACCACCAAAAGCATTCGGTATGTTTCCATGATCGCTCGTATGTAGCGGTAAACTTCTTGCAAGGCTTTCGTATTCTCAAAGAAATATTTCGCATTTTGCTCAAAAATTGAGGTTTATATATACCAATCACAAACGGATTAAGATTAAGATCTTGATCGAATTATTATAAACAGTGGTTCGAATCGCTAAAAGAAAGACTTAGTCGTCTAAGCTTTTAAGTTCCTGTGGGACTGTGCAATGTGTTAAGGGAGGCGAAACTGTTTGGTAATATGTCATCTGCTAGTCTACCACAAAAATGCAACCAAGTTTAGGACGTACAGGCATAAGTTAATAACAACACGCAGTTCTTACTTGGCGCTTTATCAAACCAGACGAGCGTCTCATCTCAAAACGCTCATTGTTTTTGTCTGTACAGGTGAGCTATGTTTGAATAATATGAGACATAGTTTATAGCACCTTGTAAGGGTTTACAAGGTGAACCGGCGCAATCTGCACCCAACTCTGTCAGAAATACCGGGGCAAATCTCTTCTCCTATCGGGTTATGTTACGTGCAATACACAAGACTAGTAACCTACACTTGTGGTCGATGGACGTCTTCCTTGGACACTAGTGCCGTGACCGGGCCGAACTCACACTCAAAAACAGCACCAGAACTCGTATCGAGTCCGTCGCACTAGACCGCTCTGCCACGACATTCTCCGTAATGGCTCTTAAGAATTTATAAGACAAAACGTTGAGAACAACAAGAATAAACTTATTGCTAGTAAACTCGCGGGTACAACCATGTGTTTAAATCTCTTATGTGAGGAGTGTTGGCTCTGAAAAGAGCCGGAGTGGTCTCGACGTTTCGATCAGTATCGTCTTCTCCTACACCATGCAAAGCTTCATGCAAAGCTTTAAACATCACTTGTTGAGATCAACATTGAACAATTCAAATTTGTGACTTTCTATTATCCAGCACGTGAATTTTCTTCTAACTATTGAATTATACTTACATAGCATAAGCAGCAATCTTATAATTATTTTGGCTTTTATACTAACACCGATGTGTGACCAGTAAGCACTGTGTTATACTTTCCAAATCCTGTGTAACGAATTTGCTGCTAATGTCCTTTTCATTTTGAAGCACGACATCACTTTCGCACTTTTTAACTGTCCAAATAAATCGCTGACAGTATCCAAATAACCATAGGACTGTGTAACCAATTTTGTGGTAAAATTTCCTTTTCATTTTGAAGCACGACATCACTTTCGCGCTATTTTTCCTATACAAGTCCAACCGATATTAACGATTGGCACAGCTTATACCACGGTGAAGTAAGTGTACGCACATAATCAATACACAATCCCGAACTAGGGAAAGACTTGTCTTGACTTTCCAGAAGGTTTTAAATGTGATCCATCAATCCGACGATCAAAAATCTCTCAATTTTGAGCTTTAAATCTGCATGATTATTATGGAAGGTTGGATTTTCAGAAAAGCCCTCGGTTTTCCTTGGTGAACACGACCAGCGGCCTCCAATTTTGTTTAATATTTTCACTACTTTCTGCCAGTAACATTTTCAATTTCTTCACAGAACGACAACATTTAAATGACACATTTTGCGTTGGATTTTTCACTTTCAGTGAAACTTAATTTTGTTGACTTACGTAATTCGAAATTGTAAGGGGAGAATATACAAAATCTAGGTCTGTTTTAGTAACTTCCAGGAAAGTGATTCTGGTAGCAGTACCAGTCTGTACCAGTCTCAACAAGACTGTGTGGTATAGAAAGCAAAAAAAAAAATAAGTCTCCCCCTGTTGGTTACTTCTAGGAAAGTGAAAGGGAAGTACCGGTAGTACTACCTTACGGTACCAGTCTCAACCAGAGTATGAGGTAGAAGTACAAACCCAATGTCTGTTCGTAACTTCCAGGAAAGTGATATGGGAAGTAGTACTACCTTACGGTACCAGTCTCAACCAGATTATGAGGTAGAAATACAAACTCAATATCTGTTGGTAACTTCCAGGAAAGTGATGTGGGAAGTAGTACTACCTTACGGTACCAGTCTTAACCAGATTGTGAGGAAGAAGTACAAACTCAATATCTGTTGGTAACTTCCAGGAAAGTGATGTGGGAAGTAGTACTACCTTACGGTACCAGTCTCAACCAGATTGTGAGGTAGAAATACAAACTCAATATCTGTTGGTAACTTCCAGGAAAGTGATGTGGGAAGTAGTACTACCTTACGGTACCAGTCTTAACCAGATTGTGAGGAAGAAGTACAAACTCAATATCTGTTGGTAACTTCCAGGAAAGTGATGTGGGAAGTAGTACTACCTTACGGTACCAGTCTCAACCAGATTGTGAGGTAGAAATACAAACTCAATGTCTGTTGGTAACTTCCAGGAAAGTGATATGGGAAGTAGTACTACCTTACGGTACCAGTCTCAACCAGATTGTGAGGTAGAAATACAAACCCAATGTCTGTTGGTAACTTTCAGGAAAGTGAAAGGGAAGTAGTACTAACTTTTTTAATACGGTACCAGTCTCAACCAGATTGTGAGGTAGAAATACAAACTCAATGTCTGTTGGTAACTTCCAGGAAAGTGATATGGGAAGTAGTACTACCTTACGGTACCAGTCTCAACCAGATTGTGAGGTAGAAATACAAACCCAATGTCTGTTGGTAACTTTCAGGAAAGTGAAAGGGAAGTAGTACTAACTTTTTTAATACGGTACCAATCTCAACCAGATTGGGTGTATTGTTTTTTTTATTTATATTTGTATATAAATATATATATATATATATATATATATACAACCCAGGCCGTCCCATTGTATCTGGCAACGGCAGCCCCACAGAACGTATCTCTGAATTTGTTGATAGCTTTCTAAACCCACTCGTACCTCGCATTCCCTCATACATCAGAGACACCACTGACTTTCTTTGTAAATTGGAGGGTATCAAACACAAAATACCTGACTCTGCTTTTCTGGTGACTCTAGATGTATCGTCACTGTATACTAACATACCTCATACAGAAGGAATTAAGGCATGTGGTTCTGTACTCCGAGCCAACAAACAAACCCGCCCCTCTGTGAGACACCTTACAGAACTCATCAGCCACATCCTAACTAAGAATAACTTTTCTTTCACAGAAAGGCACTTCTTACAGACACAAGGTACTGCCATGGGTACTAAAATGGCGCCTTCATATGCTAACTTGTTCATGTCTGACTTAGAAGACAAACTATTGTCTTCTGCTCCCAACCGCCCACTCGTGTGGTGGAGATTTATTGATGACATTTTCGCTATCTGGTGTGGTAGCCAAGATAGCTTGGAAGAATTCATTGATCATATAAACTCATTCCACCCCACCATTAAATTCACTGCCGATTTCTCTGTTACCTGCGAGAATTTTCTAGATGTGACTATAACTAAATCCCCTAATGGTATTGTGACAGATGTATATAGCAAACCCACTGACACCCATCAATATCTTCTCTCTAATAGCTGCCACCCTAGCCACTGCAAGGAGGCAATTGCCTACAGTCAAGCCTTACGTATAAGACGTATCTGCTCCACAGATACTCTATACAAAAGGCGTTCATCTGACCTAAGGCACCACCTTGTTTCTAGGGGCCATAGCAAACGAAGGGTTCAACTTGCCATCAACAGAGCTTTTGGCATACCCCGCCATACTCTGTTGACCAACACGGGCACCAAGAGAACCCCGACCAATAGAGTTGCTCTGGTCACTACTTTCCACCCTAGGTTACCCAAGTTGTCATCTATAATCAATGACAACATGCCAATTCTCCACTCCTCCAACAGGTTGCGCTCAGCAATTTCTGAGCGCCCCATGGTCGCCTTTCGTCGCCCTAAGAGCCTAGGTGACATTCTAGTTAGAGCAAAACTCCCCCCAGGTACAGGCCAAACTCCCTCCCCACAAGACATACAGGGTTGTCACCACTGCACCCGCTCTAAGTGCAAGACTTGTATGTATATCAAACCCACTGTACAGGTTAAAAGCCACAGCACTGGCTTTACCTACAAAATCAAGACCAACTCCCAATGCCAAACCCCAAATGTCATCTATGTCATATCATGTAAGAGATGTGGAGTACAGTATGTGGGAGAGACAAAGACCAAACTTAGTCTTCGCTTTGCGAACCATGTCTCCTCCATAAAGACCAAAAAACTGTACCCAGTATCTATCCACTTTAATAGTCCTAATCATAGTGTTAAAGATGTGGAACTAACTGTCATTGAGGCCTGCAACGGCGACGATTCACATCGTAAACTCAGAGAATCCCACTGGATTCACAAACTCCGAACAATCCAACCATTCGGATTAAACATAAACACAGGTGTTAAATAATTCCTCTCGGCAAATAACTACTTTATTACGATGCTTTTACATTATCATCATAGTATTCTCATTATAGCCCCCTCTCTATTATTCAATGTTTACACTTCTACTGCTTTATTTAGGGAGATTACCCTTAATCACCTCCCTCATGTGAGTTAATAATCCTGTCCCTTCATGTCAGCCGCATTTCCCACCATGCAGCTTTCCTCCTTTGTTCACTAATCTCCTTTTTGTACTAACCGACCACTGGACATCCCATTGTCCACACTGCTGTATTTTGATTGGTCATCAACAATCTCTTTGTCTGTATTTAATTAACTTTGATTGGTTGTCTTTTTCCCGCCTATTTTGGATACTCTCCATCTATTTTAATCCCAAGGTTTTTCTATAAATGGATCTGTTTTTATGTTTGTGCTTGTTTTTGCCTCTGACGAAGGTCCGGTTTGGATCGAAAGCTAAGGCCATCAACCCTACTAGTTTTATATATATATATATATATATATTATCGGCAGCACGGTTCGGCTTCTGACTGGTCCCCCCGAGCAAAGTAGATTTGGTATTGCACATAGGACCGCCCACCAACTATAAGGGCTGGTTAGCTCAGTTGGTAGAGCGCTCGTACGGTATTCGAGAGGTCGCGGGTTCGAGTCCGGCATCAGCCAAATTTTCTTTGCTCACGCTATTTATTTATAATATTCTCCCAGTCAGTTTCTCATGTCCTTTCTCTGTGTAAATCCACGTAAAAAGCTGTATCCATTCGTTGTGTATCCCCGCTACTGCCGTTTACCAGGTTGTTTGCATCTTAACCGGGGTAGTGATCCCTGGCTTATCGGCAGCACGGTTCGGCTTCTGACTGGTCCCCCCGAGCAAAGTAGATTTGGTATTGCACATAGGACATCCCACCAACTATAAGGGCTGGTTAGCTCAGTTGGTAGAGCGCTCGTACGGTATTCGAGAGGTCGCGGGTTCGAGTCCGGCATCAGCCAAATTTTCTTTGCTCACGCTATTTATTTATAATATTCTCCCAGTCAGTTTCTCATGTCCTTTCTCTGTGTAAATCCACGTAAAAAGCTGTATCCATTCGTTGTGTATCCCCGCTACTGCCGTTTACCAGGTTGTTTGCATCTTAACCGGGGTAGTGATCCCTGGCTTATCGGCAGCACGGTTCGGCTTCTGACTGGTCCCCCCGAGCAAAGTAGATTTGGTATTGCACATAGGACCGCCCACCAACTATAAGGGCTGGTTAGCTCAGTTGGTAGAGCGCTCGTACGGTATTCGAGAGGTCGCGGGTTCGAGTCCGGCATCAGCCAAATTTTCTTTGCTCACGCTATTTATTTATAATATTCTCCCAGTCAGTTTCTCATGTCCTTTCTCTGTGTAAATCCACGTAAAAAGCTGTATCCATTCGTTGTGTATCCCCGCTACTGCCGTTTACCAGGTTGTTTGCATCTTAACCGGGGTAGTGATCCCTGGCTTATCGGCAGCACGGTTCGGCTTCTGACTGGTCCCCCCGAGCAAAGTAGATTTGGTATTGCACATAGGACCGCCCACCAACTATAAGGGCTGGTTAGCTCAGTTGGTAGAGCGCTCGTACGGTATTCGAGAGGTCGCGGGTTCGAGTCCGGCATCAGCCAAATTTTCTTTGCTCACGCTATTTATTTATAATATTCTCCCAGTCAGTTTCTCATGTCCTTTCTCTGTGTAAATCCACGTAAAAAGCTGTATCCATTCGTTGTGTATCCCCGCTACTGCCGTTTACCAGGTTGTTTGCATCTTAACCGGGGTAGTGATCCCTGGCTTATCGGCAGCACGGTTCGGCTTCTGACTGGTCCCCCCGAGCAAAGTAGATTTGGTATTGCACATAGGACCGCCCACCAACTATAAGGGCTGGTTAGCTCAGTTGGTAGAGCGCTCGTATGGTATTCGAGAGGTCGCGGGTTCGAGTCCGGCATCAGCCAAATTTTCTTTGCTCACGCTATTTATTTATATATATATATATATATATATATATATGTTCATGTCTGACTTAGAAGACAAACTATTGTCTTCTGCTCCCAACCGCCCACTCGTGTGGTGGAGATTTATTGATGACATTTTCGCTATCTGGTGTGGTAGCCAAGATAGCTTGGAAGAATTCATTGATCATATAAACTCATTCCACCCCACCATTAAATTCACTGCCGATTTCTCTGTTACCTGCGTGAATTTTCTAGATGTGACTATAACTAAATCCCCTAATGGTATTGTGACAGATGTATATAGCAAACCCACTGACACCCATCAATATCTTCTCTCTAATAGCTGCCACCCTAGCCATTGCAAGGAGGCCATTGCCTACAGTCAAGCCTTACGTATAAGACGTATCTGCTCCACAGATACTCTATACAAAAGGCGTTCATCTGACCTAAGGCACCACCTTGTTTCTAGGGGCCATAGCAAACGAAGGGTTCAACTTGCCATCAACAGAGCTTTTGGCATACCCCGCCATACTCTGTTGACCAACACGGGCACCAAGAGAACCCCGACCAATAGAGTTGCTCTGGTCACTACTTTCCACCCTAGGTTACCCAAGTTGTCATCTATAATCAATGACAACATGCCAATTCTCCACTCCTCCAACAGGTTGCGCTCAGCAATTTCTGAGCGCCCCATGGTCGCCTTTCGTCGCCCTAAGAGCCTAGGTGACATTCTAGTTAGAGCAAAACTCCCCCCAGATACATGCCAAACTCCCTCCCCACAAGACATACAGGGTTGTCACCACTGCACCCGCTCTAAGTGCAAGACTTGTATGTATATCAAACCCACTGTACAGGTTAAAAGCCACAGCACTGGCTTTACCTACAAAATCAAGACCAACTCCCAATGCCAAACCCCAAATGTCATCTATGTCATATCATGTAAGAGATGTGGAGTACAGTATGTGGGAGAGACAAAGACCAAACTTAGTCTTCGCTTTGCGAACCATGTCTCCTCCATAAAGACCAAAAAACTGTACCCAGTATCTATCCACTTTAATAGTCCTAATCATAGTGTTAAAGATGTGGAACTAACTGTCATTGAGGCCTGCAACGGCGACGATTCACATCGTAAACTCAGAGAATCCCACTGGATTCACAAACTCCGAACAATCCAACCATTCGGATTAAACATAAACACAGGTGTTAAATAATTCCTCTTGGCAAATAACTACTTTATTACGATGCTTTTACATTATCATCATAGTATTCTCATTATAGCCCCCTCTCTATTATTCAATGTTTACACTTCTACTGCTTTATTTAGGGAGATCACCCTTAATCACCTCCCTCATGTGAGTTAATAATCCTGTCCTTTCATGTCAGCCGCATTTCCCACCATGCAGCTTTCCTCCTTTGTTCACTAATCTCCTTTTTGTACTAACCGACCACTGGACATCCCATTGTCCACACTGCTGCATTTTGATTGGTCATCAACAATCTCTTTGTCTGTATTTAATTAACTTTGATTGGTTGTCTTTTTCCCGCCTATTTTGGATACTCTCCATCTGTTTTAATCCCAAGGTTTTTCTATAAATGGATCTGTTTTTATGTTTGTGCTTGTTTTTGCCTCTGACGAAGGTCCGGTTTGGATCGAAAGCTAAGGCCATCAACCCTACTAGTTTTATATATATATATATATATATATATATATATATATAAAATTAATTTAAAAAATGAGTCGCAACTCGGACTTGCACGCGGATTTCGACTCGAGGATTGAGGTGTGGAATACGAACAGCCTGGGCAGCAGTTGCTGGCAATTCCATCCGCTCTGTCCAGGTGTTGGTATTTTGTAGGTTAAACCAACCTTTTATTGACTCAGCAGTATAGGTCATTCACAAGTGCGTTATCGTGTTTACTTTTCGGGTTAAAATTTAACCACTGCTAAATATTTACATTGATATGTGGTGTTTTGTCACGTTACTGCCGGCCGCGTTGGTCTGTGAAGTGAAACGACACAAATTGAGCATCCTGATTGGTTGGATTTCTAAATTTACGTCACAAGGTAGGAGGGACACTTGATCAAGGTACAATGACGTAACAACTTGATAAAAATTTTAGTCGGAATGGGCGGTCTTTTCACAGTAAAGCAAGTCTAGTTTGAGTTACGCTGAGCTTAGAAGAGGATTATTTCTAATTGCTGTGAGCAACTACTTTTACATACTAGAGGTTTACTTGGCACTAAGTTGAATCTTAGAGATGGTCACTGGAAAGGGGATGGAAAGTAACGGAAAAGTTCACAATTTCACTTTGGAGGTAGATGATGACGACCGGGGGAGTGTCAAGAGCCAAGAAGGAGGCCCCCGCCGGGCCTGGTTCACCTCCGAGAACGTCTTGCTCTGCCTCCTGATCCTATCGGTCGTCTTGGGCTTCGTCATAGGCTACGTGTTGAGTGTCACGGTGGAGTTCACACCAGAGCAAATCGACTACATCAGCTTCCCCGGGCGTCTCTTCATGAGCATGCTCAAAATGATGATCATCCCGCTGATCGTCTCCAGCCTCGTCGCAAGCCTGGCGTCCTTGGATTCCACCATGACCGGTAAACTCGGCTACCGTGCGGTCATCTACTACATGGCCACTACCATCCTCGCTGTGGTTCTTGGCATTGTCATGGTCCTCATTATCAAACCCGGAGGTGGCTCAGAAGATGTTGTTGATTCAGAGAAGAAGGAAGATGAGGTCAACATCGTCTACGCCATCTTGGACCTCATTCTGTAAGTATTTTTCGGACAGTTTGTTTAATCCAATCATAACAATATATGACGCAGTGGAGTTTAACAATATTAAATGTGGAATACGTTGCTCACTTTGTAGAACTTTGAGACAATTTCCTACGGCTACTTCCACTAAATAAAACAATCTCCCAACTCAGAGGAGGTCGCCCGTGATGCCACACTTGAACCCAATTTTTACCCCTACTATACAGCAGTGCTTGAAAGGGGTATCGCTTTTAATTAATAATTTACCAAAAAATAAATGGCAACTCGAGTTAAGGGCTATAAAGGAAGTGTTCATGTTGGATCTCAGAAAAGAGAAGTGGAATTCATAAAAACGAGTATCCTTTTAGCAACAAATAGGATATGTACCTGATTTGTTTTTTACCGTCATTAGACAATTATAAAATTTGATTCATTAATGGTGTACAATTATAATATAGTATTTTATTCATAACTAGATATTCAGAGTACATTTTCATATATGTTTTCCCTCATCTGACGTACACTGTAAAAACAGGGGGTGTTAAATTGATTTTCTTGGTATCTACAAGTGACAACACCGACATGGTGTTAATCGTGCCAACGATAAAGCAATGGGGATAACTAACACCATGTCGGTGTTGTCACATATAGATACCAAGAGAATAAATTCAACACCCCAGTTTTTGCAGTGTATAGTTCTCAAATTGTCCATGTAAGAAAAAAGACTCTTCGGTTGGAGTTCGAATCCAAGACCTTAATAATGGTTCCAAGACAGACGATCATTCGTAAGGGCAAACCATAGTCTGAAGAAATTGTTCACACAAAATAAGCAGCACATACCAACATCGCACCGTTACTTTCTCCGTCCATCTTGCCAAAGGAAGTGAAATCTGGAACTATGAAACACCGGCAACCAAAATTGGCGCAAATACATGAGGTGCACCTGTCAATGACAATCATGTATGTACCCTCGCATGAATCATTTGTTCTTCTAGGTGAGCTTTTTGTGATTAGAAGCGAAGAAATTACTTTAAAAAAATAAAATCTCGGACTCTAAAGTCGTGACCGGAATTTGAACTCCACCCCGATGACTCACTCACTTAGGTCTACACAAGATTGACACAATGGAAGATTTTTGCCAATGAATAAATAATTACTTTCTTGTATCCGTTATGATCAGAATGCCGCACGGATGTAGCACTGGCGTTATCGGAGTTCCAATATCACACTTTATATTGCCAAGGGGACTGATACAATGTTGTGATAACCTCTTTAAAAAAACTACGTTTATGTCTTTCATACATTTACCGTTATCTTCGTCCTTGCAAACAGCAGCAGCCTTTAACAAAGATTTTAATTCTAATAAAATAGTGGATGTAATAATATTGCAACGGGGGTAAAGAATAATTATTTTGGGGTTTTACCCTACACCGGTGTGTGATAAGCGCTGTATCCTCATTGCTTTCCCGAGTTCTGCGCTAGAAAAAAAAAAAACTAATCCACAGGCATACTATACTCATGCGGGATTCGAGCCCACGACCCCGGCATTCCAGAGCAAATGTCTTACCACTAGACAACCGAGCTTGCCCGGTGACAAGAGGCCAGTTCAAATCTGCAGTTTAGGAAGGGGACGGACTAGATCCCCTTGTGGTCCGTTCTGGTTACTTGCTCAATGATGTTTTACGACATTGGTTTTGGTTACTCTCAATTAAAGAGTGAAAACCGTTTGTTTTGTCCGTCATACCACTATAGCCATATGGCTGACAACTCTTTTTGTAGTGAAAGACAGGTATTTTCAACTTGAATCAGACTAAAGTTTGCTCCAATTTTACTCAAAACGGGTGATGCACAGTGAGTTTTTCTCTCACAAGAGCCAACCTGACACCAGGCGGGCGAGAGAGTGAAATTTGTACTCTTTTACATTTAGAGATACAGCTGTGGCTAGACATTCGTGTCTAATCCAGCTTTGGAGTCACGTTGAGAAGGAAAAACTTTCAAGTGCAACATCTGAACAGAATGTTATTATCGACGTCAGTTACTATACACGGATGCAAACTTCAGCTTCATATAATAAATGATTCTTTATTCTTGTTAACGCTTATCATAAATTACACAAATGCTTATACTTTCAAGTAGGTTATGTATCACAGACGGGTTATGAACTGCAAACACTGCGCTGAGTAAACACAAATCTGATTTTCCCTTTTGCCTTTTCCCAGACATTTTTAACTTTACCTTTTCCCGCCTTAAGCTCAATGTTGAACAAGACATACAATCAGAACAACAAATTAAACAAACATTTAAAGTTTGATGTAAATTTTAAGTCATTACCACAGGCAGATGATACATACGTTGGGAAAGAAAACAAAATAAAACTTAATTACTGTTATTTCGTTACGTCACGCACATCAACCGGATCCCAATCTGATATTGAGACTATGGTCAAGGTGAAAAAAGGGGAAAACAACACGAATACAAAAGGAACTTACTCAGGGGCGGATCCAGGGGGTGGGGCGTGAGGGGCGCACGCCCCCTATTTTTCCTTGGAAAAATAAATCAAGATATCATCCCGCCCACTTGCAATGAGAAATAAACTTTCGACATCCAATCATCATTTGCTGCTTGATCGGTAAATTTCACGCCCCCCCCCCCCCCGTTTGGAAAATCCTGGATCCGCCCCTGGTACTATACCGTTAAATTACTAATCACAATTTCTTGGTTGCAATGTGATAAGGTTATGACCTAATGTTAATCAGAGCGTTTACGACACACTTGGACCGCTTTACGAGTTTCACGTCGCAACAAAAAACACTCGCAAGGTCAATAAAACTGAGAATTGAACAAGTGTTCAAAGTATACAGGCACCCTTTCATTGCATTCACTGACTTTTGCAAATATAGCAACTTAGCCATAAAAAGGCTGGGTGGTGTTTACCGCTGGCACTCGTGTTTGTACGGTGTCCATGGATAAGTATGGACACATTTTTTTCTGAAAACTGGATTGTTTGGTAAATAATCCACCGCCTAAGTTGATTTGCAATGAGTGCACGTGTGTTTGCACGTGAATGGGCCTGACCATGCCTGAACAAACTTGGTCTTCTGTTTCTAACCAATGTCCTTAGGCAATGTAGTCGCAATGCTCCATTTACAAAGAAAATCAATTTGTGTTATGTCTCTTTATTTCAAGTAATATTGAGGGATAAGGGTTTTCTTGCTGATGAGTTTTGTGCGCTCTCTAGTCGCCAACAGACTTCAAACAATACCCACACGTTTCTCTCCCTCGATTAAATGAATGATATATTTTTTTCCGAAGTGCAATTTTTTTTTATGACAGCTTAGTAACACAATGTTTTCATCTTATTCTACCCAATTTTCTATTCAAGGAATATGTTTCCATCCAATATCGTCGAGGCCTGCTTCAGAACGGTATGTGATGACGTCGTACATCTTTCTTCTTGGTCCTAAAGAGATTCAAGACACACACACATCGAAAGTCACCTACATTGCATCACCAAGGACCCTTTTTTGTTGCTTTCTTTTCCATGTTTTTTTTTTTTTAATTTCATAAAGGAATTAAAGTATATTCAATGGTAACAGAACATAACTTAGCGATTCTTCGTTTGTTTTTTTAATTGGTCGCCATGATGATAATTTCAATTGCACTTGCACTACATTCGGCAAAACAGAGTCTCATTGCGCGTGGGCATTGCAGTTCGAGGTACCTTATAGCGCCAGAGATGCAACAGTGGAGCTGTGTTGATTTTTATACGACGGTTGATGATTTTAGCGTATACACCGAGGTGTTCAAAGCAACATTATTTGACATGGGATGTCAGTGCTCATTTCTTTTGCAGAAATCCTGTTGGAATCCACTCGCTTTTCTAAATAAGTCTATTTGGTCCTTGTTATTTTTGTATAATGTGCCACATTAACCGTTCATAAGGTTTACACTTGCTCTTTTATTCATTTTCACAGTTCAAGACATCTCTGGAGTCGGAAGTTGTACCTGTCTTACCCTTGACCTCGGCTGACCTCCTTGGGCTGACCCTCATGTCCGGGATGACCATCAACCAAACCCTGTTTTTGGTCGAGGCAAATCTTGTCGGCTCTCGAATGAAAACGATGGATTTCGCAGACCAACGATTGAACAACACGGCGGTAATCGTCGACATCGAGGAGTTTCTCGGCCGCATGGAGCTCAGCAGAAATTCAATAGAAGGTATCAGCCTGGCTTCTAGCCCGGTCCCTCCCGATACCGGTGACCTGGACAAAGACATAGCAGCCAT
The DNA here is from genome assembly GCA_911728455.2 of Marthasterias glacialis. Taxonomy (NCBI): domain Eukaryota; kingdom Metazoa; phylum Echinodermata; class Asteroidea; order Forcipulatida; family Asteriidae; genus Marthasterias; species Marthasterias glacialis. The sequence continues at coordinate 7,222,755 of OU452225.1, read as the reverse complement.
TGACCAGGTTCTCGGGGATCTGACCTCTTTTAAAGACGCCCTCAACGTTACCACTCTTCACGAGAGCAATATGACTCAACTCCAGACGTACGTGGTCACCGCATTTGACGAAATGCACCAGGCACAGATGAGTATGGTGCACATCCTACTGGCCCTCGACGCGGGAGTCACGGTGGACATGTTAAAACACGTGGGCGTCTCTGTACAAGAGAGTATGGCTGCCTTATCCGAAACTCTTTACATACTGGATGGACGCATGCGCGGGATTCAAATGAAGCACGTGACTTTGAATCTAAATGAGTTTACGGCTCTTCTTGAACTTCATTCTTCTGTGACTACCACAGACCTAAACCGACAGGTGGGCAATTGCTATTATAATAAATCTATCAAAGTTTTGTTAAACAAACAGTATGCATTACGAGAAACAAGATTTCTAAACAATGTTTTATCTTTGCGAAAAATTTTTTTTAATGGCCTTACGTTTCGACCCTAGCAGAGTCTTTCTCAAAGGCTAATAGACAACATAACACACACATGCAAGTATACTGGAGTAACAGAAGCAGTCAAGTGGAAAGAAGTGAAAAGAGAGAGAGCCAGAAAGCAATCAGAAGATGCAAAGGACGACCAATGGAGAGGGAGACGGGGGGGGGTTTCTAAAGGGAAGAGTCTGGTTTAACCACAAGAGGTTGGAAACGCGAAAGACAAAATCAGAGGTGGGAAAAGGGGGGAAATCATTAATTAGTGAACTAGACAGATTTTAAAAGGGGCACAAATGTGGAAAAATCACTTTTCATTAATTACTTTTGTCTTTGTCTGCATTTATACAACATGTCACTTTGGTTGGTAAGTAGTTTGCAATAGCTATTTTTATTTTTTTCATTTTTATCTTTCATTCTTATCTTTCAGACCGGCAAGCTGACGGTATCGGCCCTCAGCCTCTCAGCAGCCGTGATGGACAATGTGGACTCACAGCAACAACTAGCCGTCGGGCACCTCACAAATAGCCTAACTCGCCTTACGGTAAACACCATGTACCTCATGGATACCATGGGGATGGATACAGAGATGATGGCTACCGTGAACACACTCGTCAGTAACTTAACCACTGCTCTTGCGCAAGTATCGGCCACCGTACATTCACCCAAGACGGTGAGCGCCATCGATATCATGGACCTTAACACCTTGGTAATGGAGATGACCTCAATGACCTCCGACCTTGAGGTCATTTTGGAGGAGGCTACTAACTACCTCGTCCACCGTGAGACGGTCGGGGTGGTGAAGAAAACTTACAAGGGGACATACGTGTACCAGATGAACATCATGGGTCTGGTGGTTTTCAGTATCGTCTTCGGAATCGGGTTAGGTCGAATTGGGAGTACAGACGAGGGGAAGATTCTGCTGGCCTTCTTCACAGCCGTCAATACGGTCGTCATGAAGCTCGTACAGGTCCTGATGTGGTAAGATGTCCTATACACCAATCCGAGCAGCGCTCTTTTATGGTGTTTTACACCACCGCAGCATGGCCGCCGCACCCGCGCGCGACACAATAGCTCGTCAGCCTGCATATGTACCAATCAGCATGGCTAATTCACAGAGCGTGTGCGTCGACGCGCTCGTTCGGCGGCCATGGCTGCAATGATGTAAACGTCCACGAAGGAACAACTCGGATTAGGCTATACTCTTTCCGAATTTTAAGGTATAATACAATGATTGTGTACGATAATTTCACAATATTTTGAAGTGCAAATAAATAAACACAGCTCAACAGAAATGTAAATATAAATCTAATGTAACTGAGTTGCGATTGTGATGTGACACCCCGAGTTTAGCCCCTTCCCATCTCAGTTGAAGCACACCAAGAACTAGACTAGCATGAATAATACAATCATTGAGAATCAGACCTGTTCCTGAAGGGGATATAACTTATCTTATGAAAAGCAACTCTGAGAAGAAGTTGTGTTCTTATGAGTTAGGGCCGATTAATGTCGTTGGTTGTAACAAGACGTGTTTATTAACAGCTGTTTATTATTCAAAACAAAATAGGTACGCACCCATTGGTATCCTGTTCCTAATCATCGGCAGTATGGCACAGGTGGACGATTGGGTTACCACCTTAGCTCAGCTGGGGATGTATATGGTCACGGTCATAGCTGGTCTGGCCGTCCACGGAGTCATACTCCTACCGGGGTTGTACTTCATATTCACCCGTAAGAATCCATTCAAGTACCTCGTGGGCTGCTCCTATGCTTTGGTTACGGCTCTTGGAACATCTTCAAGGTATGGTAAAAGTTGGCCTGGGAGGGGCATAATTTGAACGTAATGTACCTTGCGAGCTACCTTAGATAACTAGATTGCAACATCACATCATACAAAAATTGTACCTACTCTGACAGAATGAGAACGGAGTCTAATAGAGGTATCACAGAGTTAAAGTTCAGCACATCAACATAATGGAACGATACACTAATGTTCATGGTCAACGGCCTGGATTCGGGTCAACGGAGGCGAGACCAATTTCCAGGTCAGCAATCCCTCATTTTTTTTTCCCCGGGTCAAATTGACACAGAACCTTAGTCAGGCACACAATACTGTTTTGAGTCCTTGTCAATGACCTGTATCTCGTAAAAGGGCCATACTGACCGGAAATGGGTCTGGCTTCATGACCTCGAAATGGGTCAGAATTCCTGGGACCCGGAGCAGCGTGAATTTGATTGAACCAAATCCCCAGTAGGCCTGGCTTGGCATTGGTTTAGCTCAGAGTAACTTTGAACGGGATCTTTGGACGTTCATTTTTAAATAAATAACCAGTTTCACTTCATCAATGTCCTTGGTTCCCTACAGCTCGGCAACCCTCCCTGTCACCACCAGATGTTTAGAGGAAAGGAACGGGGTAGACTCTAGGGTGGTGCGCTTCATGTTGCCGGTGGGGGCGACGATCAACATGGACGGTACCGCACTCTACGAGGCAGTGGCTGCCATTTTCATCGCGCAGATCAACAACGTGTCACTGAATGTAGCCCAGCTTATCACAGTCAGGTGAATATTTTAAAGACGAAGCTTCCACTTTTAATTATGACACCGTATAGCCATCAGTTCCTCGTATGACTCTGTGGCAAGGGAAGCCTTAAGCAGTGTGCGGGGGCAACCCAGATGGTGTGGACCCTACTGCAGAACAAAAAAAAACGACTGCAGGGATTGTTTTTTGATCGAACATTGTGTAGGCCAATAGTCGTGTTCTGTGCCACTTGGAAATAATTATGTTCAAAATCCACAGTAACGTATTATTAATCCATAGTCACGAGTTACTTTACTTACTCGATCGTGATTATGGATTACAAATCCGTTATTGTAGATTATGAACGTATTATGTATGTTATTTCCAAGTGGCACTCAACATTAGCATCCGTATAATGCACCGGTTTTGGGCCTACCTGGTGCATTCACTGGGCCTATGGTCCTCTTGTGGATTCGTTTTGAGTGACGCTTTTAATGCCAATTATCGAATTGCCCAACAATTGTTTTAGCCAAGTATCTCATTCTGATAAAAGTTGTGTCGTGTATACGGTATGTTCTAAGAACACTCACTTTTCTAATAGTCAACATTTCAATTCTTTGTTTAGCTTAACAGCTACTTTTGCTAGTATTGGTGCGGCTGGTATCCCGCAAGCTGGGCTGGTGACCATGGTGATCGTACTGAGCGCTGTTGGCTTGCCAACGGATGACATCGCTCTCATCCTTGCGGTAGATTTTATTCTGTAAGTAGGCCTACCAGGTGGAAGAACTTTGTGAAGTCAGTAAAGGAGCACAACAAATGAAAAAGAAAACAAAAGGTCTTTGTAATTTTGGATCTCGCCTCCCTCGATTTAACTGATTTCTGATTTGAATATTCGCTCTTACTTTTTGTCCATAGGGATAGAATTCGAACTATGATCAACGTAGAGGGCGACTCAATTGGTGCTGGAATCGTTGCCCATCTTTCCAGGAAGGAGCTCTCCTCTGAAGACAAAAGAGAAAACGAAACATTGGTATTTGAGAACGGTCACGTCATATCTGAGAATGAGGTTGTTACCGGCACTGGAACGAACGGAACTTTTATCATGCCCATGGTGACCGATGAGCATACCAAAATGTAAAAGCTCTGATGCATTGTAACAATTATACTAATGCAAAAGTATTCATGTGGCGTTTTACAAAGAACCGAGCGCCTATATAACAATGGTGGAAAATGAGAGACATAATTTTTTTTTTTTAAATAATCAAATCAAAACATCAAACAAAGAAGGAAAGTTCTGGGAATAAAAAAGTCTTCGGACGCGCTTGAAAACGGGCAACGACATTGCTGTGGCAGTGTAACGGTAGTTCACCGTGGGGGGGGGGGGTGGCAGAGTGTGCCAGATTTATATAGCTTCTCGTTGGTTTATTTCTCATCACGAAGGGGTTCAGAATCGCATGAAAATTGGACAAGTATGCGTAATTTAAAAAGATCAATAATTTATTTGCTCACTAACACTTGTCAGAAACTGATAATTCTGAAAGTCATTGAGTCTATGCGAAATGTATCTGAAATGTCAGTCCAAAAATAACAGTTCTATAAATTTTTCAGCTCAGATAAAGAAAAATAATAAGTCGACGCATTCCCATGATCTTCGTTGTAATGTTGGCATGGCCGAGACTGAAATTACGTCACATTTTGCTAACAGATCCAATTTTATGGAGCTGCTTAATTTTAAACACTCAAACAATTTGCACAGCACAAAACAACTGTGCTTTTAGGTTACCACTCAAAATACCACGTCATTATTATGTGCCATTGTGACTGGTTTGCTGTTGCTGTTAAGTTTTGCTTAGCAGACATTATTTTGTTCAGAAACTTTTGTTTACTCTTGATGAAATTGGGCCCACCGGGCAGGATAGCTAGCAGTGCAATGGACGGGGCAACTCTAATTACTGACTGGGTCTATTTAACAGAATTGATGCATGAAGCATTATACGCAGAAAAGCTTACCATCCTACGTGGTTATTATAGTTATTCCTCGCACATTTTAACGTAATATTATTTTAATAAGTTGATGTTTACTTATCATATATGTTGTATTTACTTTACTTATAGTAGTACTTTTTTTCTTAAATGCAGGGAAGGAAAGAAAGTTCTTAACAGAGGAGACTACTCTGTTAAAATAAGCCTAAACTAGTAAAACAGTTATGATACCTGAACTTTCGTTAAAGTAACTCAGCCGTGTAAGCTATCTTTACTTTTCATTTATGAAAACATATATATATATATATATATATATATATCTCCAGAACCATTATGACATAAGCTCAAAAATATGTTTTGTCGGCGTTTCTTGCATGGTGATGACCCCAATTGTGACCTTTGCTTCCGGGTTCAAACAGGATGTTAACATAAACAATCAATATCGTCTTTATGCCTATTTGTATGCCCATCTAAGGAAAACCTATCGGAACAGCCGTGCTTGTTTTCAAAAGTAAGACAAACACTTCTAATGGCCGGTTTATATTATTAGTAGTTGATATTATAATTATTATTATCATTGTAGACCTATATGAAATAACATTTATACGGAAAACGTAATAAAATAATGATATATCATTCAACTATAAAAAGCCATAGTGGGTAATAGGGCCTACCCATCCGGGCCAATGTGTAATTTTCGGGTCGACGGAGTCACTAAACTCATTAATGACCCGGGTTCCTTGTCAGTGCGCCCAACCGGTCACATGGCCCATCATGTGACCTTTCTCCCGTTAAAGTCTGATCTTGGACAATATTTATAACGAGAGTGTGGCATCTTTGTGAGTAAGAACAAGGAGTTAAGAAATACATTTTTATGCTCCTACTTATCTCTAGAGAATGGCACGGAGAGGATTTGTCCCCAGCGAACTCCTGATTGATTATGCTGCTGTATATATAATAACCGATGTAAATAGTAAAATAAATTGAAAAGTATAACACAATACTCTTTGTTTCGAAGAGACTAATTATTCAGTTCTTAATTGTTCATGTGGCACGTGACTATATCAAGTCATCGATTTGTAGATGTAGACAAATTTTGAAATGTCGGATTGGTTGGGATCTCCACTAAAGTGGCAACGGATTCAGTTTCAAATCCTATAGATGGTATGGTTTTAGTGTTATAGGTCGTAGACGATTTTTTTTTTATTTAGACGTGCACCCGTTGGTGGGGATCTGGACTTAAGAGACATATTCTCTCCAGATTCGAATCTTAGTGGTACTATTTCACCCCCCCCCCCCCCCTTCCACGCACCTAGTCTGGTTCCCAGACCCAATAATCTCCGACTATTCTCTGTCGAGTTTAGGGTCCGGTATCACCCAAAGTCAAGTCACCAGACAGGAGGAATTCCTCCTTTTCCGAAAATATCCGAAGTGTTCCGAACTCGTTGTCATCAACATTCGGATAGTTTTGTTGATGGTTGGACATTTCCAGGCGTGTATAAACATTTCTTGTATATACAAACCGCGCTGGTTGTGGCGTGGACAGCCAAAATGTTAGCAAAACATTCGATCTTGTTGACAGAAGCTGTTACCAAATTTGTGCAAATTTTCTATTTAAATAAAATACACTCTTCTTGGTTGTTTGTTTCCAAAAATGTCAACACTATATATGAATATTGTGTCACATTTTTACAAGCTGTGATTATCCCAGACTTTAAATAAAAGTCTATAGAGTATTTGCCATCAGCTCAGATGACGTAGTTTGCCATCAGCTCAGATGACGTAGTACCCACTACAGGTCATATGATGATATGATTGTAAACATTGGTCGTGCAACAGACCGACTGCGCAACCCGCGTCACGTGACCACTTTGGGGTATAAAATGTAACACACACACGTCCTCCATAGGAAGCGGTGGTACGGTACACGATGATTAATGCATTTAGTTTATTCGATCGAGGCTTTTCTTGCTCGAAATCTGTGAAAGATATTCCAGAGTTTGTACCAGAGACCTTCGAGTGGCTGAATGAAGCCAGTAAGGACAGTTCCAGCAAGTCTTGAAAATTGTAAAAGTACCGTATAAATGTGCACGATGTGTACAGTGCACGACGGAACGTTAGGCCAGACGACCGCGATCACCACACACTTTTCAATACAAAAATTTAAAAGTTCTGAAGCTGAAATCCTCCAAAGAAATTGCTTCCCAAAACTGTGTGATTCCTTTGCCTATTTTAAATTCTGCAAGGCTAGGTATTAAATGCTCACTTTTCCAACGTTGTTTATCCTTTTTTACAGTGATTTAGGCCAACATTACGAACAAAATAACAGACGGGTGACATAAATAGTTGCCGGTAGTGCATGGCTAAAAAAACCTCTTTTTAGTAGAATCCTGTTAAATTATGAAACAGAGATGTAATTTAAATTAATGCCACAACATACTACTTTAAATAAAGGGGCTGATTAACTAATTTATCACTAAACAAAAGTAAAATCGACTGTTTTCGAACTTACTCTACACGTATTTTGCCATCAGCTGTACGGCGTTATACCCAATAAGGGGTCACGTGACCACATGTCAACATTGTCGCGCAATCGGTCTATAGTGAGTCGAAATAGCCACCTCTAAAATTAAGTGTGCTCAGTAATAAAGTCTTTAAGGTTATTGAATAAAATTTCATATTTTAGTATGCAACGTGAATGGTACATTTAATTCACGGTGTGTTCAGTCATACTCCATTTTGTGTACGCTACATGCACAAATAGCAAATGGCGTCTATTCTAGCGACTAGTTAGGTACTAATCAGTGAGCTGAATTGACCACCTCCAAAAATAAGTGTACCCGGTGTGGTGGTCTTCTAAGTTAAGATTTTGGATTAAAATTTCATCTTTACTTTTATGTACCAAGGAATCTAATTAGTATACCTCCCTGTACTGCATGTATTTTACTTATCTGAAAAATAAAAGCAAAGGGTAGTCTGCCTCCGCCATGCTTGTTCTAGATACGCACACGATGTGCGTTACTAATTTTGCTACCAGACTTGTTTCACCGGAATCATTTTGTACATCACAAATGCAGCTGCTTCTTCTTCTGCAGTATCATAGTCAGTACTTTCACTCTTGTAACTCGTTTAACATTTTACCGTTAACGTGTAAGTACTTAAATGGATGTTTTTCGTAAATTAGTAATATGTTATTTATTCAGAATTTGAGATTGGATACCCGGATCACAATGTGAAACATCAATAAATCAAACGAGTCAACATCAAAAAATAATCGTTCACTTCTTCGATTCGATCGTCTTCTTCAGTTCAGCTTTAGCATGACACTGACAGGCAGTAGTTTCCAGCTGCGATGATCGTAACGCTCCAAAACTACATTTTGTGTTCAGTAATCATTCAATAATTAAAGTTAATTCATTTATGTTTAATTTGATCAGCTGGATTTGATAACTTTTTATACTGGATTGGGGGTGGGGGGGGGTGGGGGTGGGGAACGGAACAGCAGGAAATTAGTACCGGCCACTAACTATATAAAACTTAAAAGCAACATATTTTGTTGATGGTATTTATTTATATGCCTTGGTAGGCCCCATAAATAGTGCCAATACGCTGGACCACCACTGCTCCTAGACCCAGGATCTGGGGTGCTGTACTCCTTTTTTGAGATTTTGACATTTTATTGGTCGTATTAGCGCCCTAGTAAGGTATAACTATGTGTTAAGACAATATGCGCAAAACAATATGCAATTGCAAGTCAGAGCATCAGCAAACGTGCAATCCTCGCAGCACTAATACGACTTTTAACTCATAAGAAAACAGTCGTTGAGTGTCACGTGACTATTTAGTAGTAACGCGAAGATCGTAACGACAAAACTTTTAGTGGGCTAGAAAATCATCGATTTGGAGAACAGAAAATGGTCTTGAGTACAATTAAATGCCTTTAATTTTATCTTCTATATCTTGAGAAGCCAGCAGGCGATTTTCCAGCAATTCTGCTGAGTGTTTGTCGTAATTTTGGCAATTTTTTTAACAGGGTATCACAGATTCGTTTTTAAACCACTTTGTCATAGTTCGTCTCTGCACCAACACATGTACCTTACTGGGGCGTTAGTACGACCTATAAAATGTCAAAATCTTAAAAAAGGGAGTACAGCGTGGGTCTACTCTGTTCCCTGGCCCTAGGAACCCTCTGACCCACAATGTGACATCAATTTTCAAATTGCGACTTACATCTTTTTGCAAATTTTTTTCCCTTGATGATCGCTTGGTCATTGCCGGCGAGTCTGGGGTACCTTAGATTTGCGATGCGATAACTTCATTTGGTGGAATTTTATGAAAAATCTCAGATACTGACACATTCAATCATCGTCGGAGCCATGATGGTTCCTGTTGCACATGAGCGCAGCACAATGCTATGACTTACCGTGGAACTATGCACTTTTACGGCGCCCTATTCTACACTCACAGACTGTAGGTAAGTGATGTATAGCACATGCACAACAGCAACCATAGGGGCTCCGACGATGTTTGAACGTGTCAGTATCAGCTCTGAGACTTTTCATAAAATTCCACCAAAAGAAGTCATCGCATCACAAATCCAAGGTACTTCAGGATCTTTGGCAATGACCAAGCGACCATCTAGTGGAAACTTTTTGGCAAAAATTTAAGTCTCAATTCGAAAGTTGATGTCACATTGTGGGTCAGAGGGTTCATAGGGCCAAGGCGCGGAGGTACTCCAGCTTATTGGCACTATTTATGGGGCTAGCTTTTTTATTGCTCTTCTGACTTGTGGAGGGGTTGTGGGTTGGAGCGATTAGGTTGGGGTGGATTAGGTCAGAGGTGCAGATTTTTTGTTCTTTTTTTTTATGGAAGTCGCCAGACACACAAGACCAGTAAGCCACTCGAGGTGTGGGCTACAAATCAACCGTTTTTCCAGGGGCCGTTGCCACCTACTCCTGGGGCTGAAACAGAGTTACCCCCTTTACAGTCCGTAAGGATGTAGGCTTGGGTATCATCCATCAGAAGCCTGAATGGTAGAGTAGAAGGCTCTACCTCCCCAACTTTTACGGAGCAATTATGGTTAGGTGCCTTGCTCAAGGACACAAGTGTCATGACCGGGACTCGAACCCACACTCCAACGACTCAGCCACCAGAGCTTGAGTCCGACGCACTAACCACTCGGCCACGACACGTCACAATGATTTTGCCACTGGCGTAATGCCAGACACGGGTTGCTAGTGTTTTACCTAGCCCACCAAAGTGGGCTGGTGATTTACCCTATCACTTGTTACTAGTATTAGCCATTCTAAAATATTTTACATTTCTAAATTAGCTTGGTTAAGTTGATATCATGTTTCTAGCTCCGTGAGTTGATCAATTTCTACCATGGACTTCATGTTGGTGAATATTAATACGTATATTTTGTTCACTTTCAGATAGAATCTGAACTGCCCAGGCCATGGCTGGTCAGATGATGTGCCACTATGAGGTACTGGGTGTGAGTACAGAGGCCACCGATTCAGACCTGAAAAAATCCTACAGGAAACTAGCTTTAAAATGGCACCCAGGTAAGTTCAGATAACATTTTGCGAGCATGTTCAGTAGGCCTCTGCATCTGAGCATTTCTAAAGTTGTTTGTGGTGTTACATTAAGAGAGAGAAGCTCTCTGCTATTTGTCTGGAGCATAAAGCTGTATCTCTCATGTCCTTCGTAATCAGCATTAACACTCCTAACTGCTGGTAACAGTTTCAAGCGAGTTGACCAACCGTTTAATTCAACTGCGCAGCCTGCATACTTTGTCTATCATTAAAACAACCGTTGATTATATTGAGTGGTCAGACAGTAGGAGGGTTGACTGTGTACTGTGTAGATGCTTTCACCACATGATAACATATTGCAGGCTGACATAGTCTTTGTTAATTCTAAACAACAGTTGGTGATATTGAATGGTCAGACAGTAGGACGGTTCAATAATTGAGGACGCCTACTATCAGAGGAGTATTTACCCTGATGGCTGATGTCAAAAGGACCAAGAAGAAGGTCAGGAGGTCAAGAGCCCTGGAATACGACACAGACTTAAAACTGCCAAGATTAGCAGTTATTATAGACCCCTTCTACTGATGTCACACATGGCTACAGTTTGCCTATTCTTCCATTTCTGGGAGTCAAATTACATGTAGATATGGTGCAATCCCAAAACGTGCTCACTACACAGTATAGCACGTGGGAAATCTGACTTCCAAAATGGCACAACCAACATTCATTTTGGGTGATGATGTTATTTAAATTGGGCCAATACTCATGGGTCATAGGTCACAATGGAAAGCTGTTTTTAGCCATGCCAACGTTCGGTTGACGAGGCCCATATGACTAATATTATGTTAACAATCTTTTCAAAGACAAAAACCCAGATACCAAAGAGGAATGCACGCAGAAGTTTGCTGTTATTCAGAAGGCATTTGATGTACTCAGCGATCCACAGGAAAGAGCCTGGTACGATAAGCACAAAGAAGCTATTCTTAAAGGTAAACAAGTTCTTGTTCCTTGGAGTATCTGATAGAGGTGGGATGAGACGAGACGGAGGGGAGATGACTATATAAAAACTACATAATAAAAGCTTTAGAAGTTTGCTGTTTTTTGGTGGATTAAAGGGTGGGGGGGGGGTCTTAGTTGTCACCCTTAACAGTTCCTTGCCAGAGTGCCCAAAGGATTTACTTAACATTGTTTTAAATTATAGGATTAGTGTAGTTGATCTGGTTAATCTGGTCTAATATTGATTACAATCTGTTAGGATATGGGGACGATTATGAAGGAGATGCTGTCAATCTGATGAAGTACTTCACAGCTTCGGCTTATTCAGGGTTTGAAGATGATGAAAAGGTAGGTTGAAAACATTGGTTATATCCATAGAGCTAACTCCAGGGTTCTCCCCAGGATTTTTTCAAAACTGGGGGGCATTCTGGACCCAAATTTTGAAAGTGTGGCCGAAGCACGCTGAATTTGTAGCAGGTCCTTGGAATGTTTTTATTTGATGTTTATGTTTGGTTTGAAAGGCTCTACTGTGCAATCTGGAGCATTTAAAATGGTTTTATGGTACGATTTTTTGTGAATTTGATACGAAAATCTTTAAAAAAAGAAAAAGAAAAACAAAATTATTTATTTATTTATTTATTTTTTTGTGTATCGGCCGTAATTTCTGCATATCGGCCTGTAATGCGTGAGTATCGGCCCGATACGCTATAGCTTGTGCATTGGGAGAACCCTGAACTCTATGGTTGTATCGTATACTTGGGGTGCGATCCCTGGCTACATGGCAGTAACTAGTTGAACGGCTTCTGACTGGCATCCCCGAACAAAGATAAACACAAAATAGGGAGACCGCCAACAATAGGTCTGGATAGCTCAGTTGTTAGAGCATCGGTACATTAAGCCGGTGGTCGCAGGTTCAAACCCCACTCCAGTCAATTTTTCTTTGTTCACCTCAAAATTGAATTGAAAATATTTGTGTTAATCTTTCCATCGGTTTTTTCCCCAAGACATGGTACTGAAACAGTGATCATTGAATAAAAAAAGTTTTGGTGTAATAGGTATTTAGTTACATGTAGCTTAACTAACTGGTTCTAGAGTACCAATTAGCCCAAGAAATGCAGGCCTGATATTTTACGGAGACAATTGCCTCCATTCAAGGCAGTTGCCTTGGTGCACCTTGAAATGTTCCAGTTGAAATCAACATTTGCCACATAGAGGTTTCCTTTACCTTACAAGACCGACGTACCTTGAGTTGCTGTCAATGTTTTTGTGTAAATCCAATCTAAGATTTATGTTGTCTTACATGAGATAACGTATACCAAATCGGTCAGAGACCACTAATGCCAGTTGAGTTGTGGCTGGAATTTGATGGATTGACGAAGTTGAACAAGGCCCATACCATCATTGTATTTCAGGGGTTCTACACAGTATATACCGAAGCATTCTCCCTAATAGCCAAAGAGGATTTGAAGTTTATGACAGACAAAGACGACGAGAAGGACTTTGACATACCAGAGTTTGGTGCCTCGGACAGCTCCTACGAGGAGGTGGTGCATCCTTTTTACGCCTACTGGCAGAGCTACAGTACATCTCGATCCTTTGTCTGGAAGGAGACGTATGACACGAGAGATGCACCCAACCGGAGAATTGCCCGCCTGATGGAGAAGGACAATAAGAAGTTGAGGGATGCAGCAAAAAAGGAGTGGAATGAGGAAGTCAGGGTGAGTCCCCTTGAGGAAGAGTAAAAATTTCCAGACATGCATATTTGATCAGCCAACTTAGTTTTCAGTGCCATCTATAACTAGAAACATTGTTATACTTTGTGCAAGACGGTATCCCTTATTTTGCTGTTACTAGAATGCTTTATAGCTGCCAGTTGTGGGGTTACCTGTCCACCACATTCACACAATGCAAAGAATTATTACACTTTGCTCTGCTGCTCATACTTGTGTCTCTGAGAATCCCAATTCCAAGGTTGCCTGTTGTATAGTTATGTTTTTGCAAGTATTAATCCAAATAATTAACCATCTATGTGATTCTCCTTTAAATCTCATGTGGACTTAGAAAGCACCCACACAGTTAAACCACAGTAACTCTGTCGGTAAAGAATGCCACCATGTTGGTAAAGATTTATTTCTCAAAGAGGGAATTTGATGATTTATTTCAGGCACTAGTTTCCTTTGTACGCAAGAGAGACAAAAGAGTACAGGCATATAGGGTGAGTAGAAAATTTGTATTATTTTTTTTTTTTTTTTTTTTTACCCTACACTGACTACATTGGATATTGACTGCTATGGTAAAAGCCCCAGCTCAACATTGCTAAGAAAGAAAAACATAAATGTTCACAGATTTACATGGTATAAAGATAATGATTGTAGAAAAATTTTCCTTGAAATATTTCTGCCCGACGTGTTATCCTTTTTTAATAACAAATGAAATAAGATCCAAAATAAATTTTCGTCTCATGTGAGACCCAAAACTCTGCCTGAGAATGCGTACACAAATTTTGAATGCATTTTTACTGTTTTTTTTTCACAAATGAAACGAGGAAATGAGCTGAAATTTTCACAGGTTGGTTTTATCACATATATCTTGATTTTTGCAAAGAATGGATGTATTTACAGACAGAGTAATGTTGAGCTGGGGCCTTTAAACTACGACTCCCTCAGTAGTCCCCGGAACATTTCTGTTTCCCCTCGGCTTCACCTCAGGAAAATAGAACGCTGCGGGATCACCTCATGAGTAGTAGTTTTAATCATAGCACTCAAAGCAGTCAATCCTTGTATATGACACATGTATCTTCAGGCCTGTGGTTCACAGTGCCATTCACTCATGGGGATCCCTTCGTTTCGGTATTACAAGAAAGATTGAAATGAATAAATAAATTAAAACCTTCAAATGTTCCAGAAACTGCTCGAGGAGAAGAATGCTGAGAGGGCAAGACTGGATGCAGAAAAGAGGAAGAAAGAAAGAATAGAAAGAGAAAAGTAAGTCCAGATAAACTTCATTTGACAAAACAATTACACGTTGTGTCTTGTGAGGTGTTCACATTATGAAACAGAATTCATATTTCAATTCCTTAACGTGAGTATTTTTGTATTTGCAATTTAAAAAAAGTGTATATCCTTTTCGTTACTGATCGTTTGTTGTGTAATTTATGTCTGCAGTTTTTTTCGTCAAGACCATGTTAATTTCCCCGTGATAATAAAGTTTTAATTTATCTAATCTATCTATCTATTTTGATCATTTAACCATGGGTTCTTTTGAAACCGTAACTGTTCTTTAAAACCCTAATACTCCCAAATCCTCTTCGGGATGTTGTCTAATTGTGGAGGATTGAGGACTGTTGGCCTAAATGAGTGGGATCTGGAAGGGCACATCTTTTTTGATGACAGCTATCCAGAAAAGAGCACAAGTAAAAAAGAAAAACGTTGACAGGTTTGTCACTTTTTCTCTTCTATGGATGGCCTCTGTTTATATATTGTTTTGTCTAAAGCATTATAATAGTATGAAATAAATAAACAAATAACAATTGTTATCGTTGGGCCAACATACCAATCTTATTTAAGTTCAAACATTTTGGTGTTGGTTGACCATCGAGTAGAGGATAAGGCTGCCTGTCGGCAAGTGGACTAACAAGGGAGTAAGGGTTGACGCTATACAGTTAACATATTTTTGTTTTGCCAAATCTTCACTAGGCAGTTCCAGGAATATGCCAAGCAGGGAGCAGAGGTCCGTGCCAAGATGGAGGAGGACCTGAGACAGGTGGAAGCAGCTTTACAGGAGGAGTTTGGAGATGCCTCTGGGAGCAGTGTGTCTGGTAGGTCTCTCAAGAAAAGTCCCAAGAAGTGATAAGACAGATGACAACAAATTTACCCAAGTCTGAGCAAAGTCCTTGTAACAGAACCATACAAAGGGTAGAAACAGTGTTTGTTTATTTGTCTGTTTGTTTGTTGTTTGTTTGTTTGGTTTTTTTTGCTACCAACTCTTCCCTGATAAATGACTATCAAGCATTTTAACACCTCTCGCATAGATTCTGTTTTAATTGGTTGAGAACATGTCCCATGATATACGCTATAGTTATGGCTATCGAATCATGCAAATTAGAAAATGACTACCCTGCCCGCAAAACAGACTGTCACCCGAGCAACAAGTGAATTATCACATGAAGACATCTTAGTTCTTACCAAGGTATCTTATTGTTACTGTACGGCGTTGCATGTATGTGTATTTGTGCATTGTAATTGTAATTTTAATGTATAACTTTTTATGTAAAGGCCGAAATGAATTTCCCGTTTGGGATAATATAGTTGAATTGAATTGAATTGAATTGAATGTACCTAACATTAAACTTGGCGCCGTATATACATGCTGTCTTTATTCACTAGGTATACGAGGAAAGATAAAAATAGCCGGTGACCGTTTTCAAATGCACATATCAACATTCATGATGGCTGCTCAACCGCCACAAAGATTTACCGAGTTGTTTCAAACACTTCAGATTTAATGGTGCAGAATCTATGCAAAAGATGTTTGAAAACAAATGTTGACTGCATATTACCTGAGAAATATATAAATTTCATCTCTCGCTAATCAGTAATCACTGGAGTCTTCTATTTTCCCTCGGCTGATACCTTGCAGGGATTGCCCTTAACTTCTCAGTGACCAGCCAGCAAAACCAGTCACCTTGTCATTTCACTGGGTCTGCCAGCTTTTTTCGCTGGTCCTTATTTTAACATTGTCACTTGTAAGGGAATTTTAATTTCAAATAGTAGTAATACAATCAGTGGTTTACAATTTCATGTAGCCATGGGAAGTAATAAACTAGCCAGCCGGACCACCCAGACAGTGG
This sequence comes from Marthasterias glacialis, assembly GCA_911728455.2. Classification (NCBI taxonomy): domain Eukaryota; kingdom Metazoa; phylum Echinodermata; class Asteroidea; order Forcipulatida; family Asteriidae; genus Marthasterias; species Marthasterias glacialis. The sequence continues at coordinate 7,206,397 of OU452225.1, read as the reverse complement.
ACTGGCCCTCTGTTGTTTTAACTGGTGTTTGGCTAGCAAACCACTGTTAAGGAGAACACTGCCTTCTGAAAATAGAATGCTCCAGGGATCACCTCGAGACATTAGTTTTACTATTTCACTCATTCAAGTCAATATTTGTATACTTTACCCAAAAAGTGTACCGTAGTGCAAATTAAAATTCACAGGCATTTGGTGGTTTGGAACAGTTCTATGACCTCCTGTCTAACTGCTTTGTTCCTTAGATAGATGTTAATATTTGCATCGGGGGAATGAATATAAATTTCAATTTGCCTTTCACCAATGTGTGATAAGCACTGTATACTGTATTCCTGTGGAAATATTAACATCTATCTAATTGTTTGCGGTACCTGCCGCTAATAATACTGGATTCGAACTGGCCCCTCGTCACCAGGCGTGCTAGGTGGTCTAGTGGTTAAGACATCTGCTCTAGTCATGTGGGAGTCGTGGGTTCGAATCCCTGTGGAATTTTTTTCCACAGGACTCAAAAGCACTGAGTATACAGTGCTTATCTACATCGGTGAAAGGCAAATTGAAATTTATATGCTTTATTCCTGATTTTTGTTTTGTACCTTGTAATCTCTTGATGTTCATGGTTTTACAGATTCTGGAGAAAACAGCTGTGATGAACAGGCTTTGGAGGGTCTGTTTTGTTTAGCATGCAATAAGGGATTCAAGAGTGACAAAGCGTAAGTAAGCCTTAAGAATCGCCCTTAATAGCTAACTGCAGTATGTCTCAAAAATGTTGCCTCTTATTTTCTTCATGTATGGTTCTTTTAAGAAGTCAGGGGAGTAGTTTAGTTTCTTTCAAAAAGGTTGTTGGAGATGTCAGTGGAGTCTTTTAAAAACTGACACATTAATTGGAAGCTGATGATGAGTTGTCATGTTGAAACTGGTTGATATGTTGATTATTTTTATTATTTATTCGGCAATTTCTCAGAGCACAAACACTCAATATGCCACAAAGTCTCATTGCATGTGTTGCACACAGGATAAAAATACACAGTAAATACATAAACTCAAAACACAAAACAATTAAAACTAGTACAACCCATATCACGCTGGCCAGAAGTACCAAACGTGTAATCAAACACTGTGACTCGAAAGTCTTGTCTATCCAAGTTTGTAGGAAACACCTGGGTCCAATTTTATGGCTCTGCTCACCGTGGGCACCTAATTCCATGGGCCAAAAGCGCAGAATTCCTTATTGACATGAAAAAGAATAATAGTAATTCAGTGTTCTTTATAGCACTTTATCACACTTTATGGGCGTCTCAAAGCAATTGTCATTTTTATGACAGGTAGGCAGAGCTATGCTTGAAATATGAGACCCATTTATATAGCACCTTGTAGGGATTTATAAAGGGATGTGGCACAATCTGAAGCCAACCATGCCAGAAACACTGGGGAAAACCCTCTTATGAGGGTACTTTTATGTGCATTACACAACATATGGGACCTACGATGATGTATTCTTTCTAATCAGTTTGTAACAAGTAGCATTTTTATGGAAAAGCTTTGTAGATATTTTCTTTTCATTGTATTTATTGTTACTTTACAGATTTGTTAATCACCAGAATTCTAAGAAGCACAGAGAGAACATGGCTTTCCTTAAAGAGCAGTTGGCAGAGGATGATGACATTGCAGAGGAGAGACAAGATCAAAAGTTGGAGGAGGAATGTCTTGAGGAAGATGCCGAGGTTGATTCATTACAAGAAGATGACGATGATGAGGCAGAGGAAATCCCAGAAATCTTTGAGCCCAAGAAAACAAAGTGAGTTTCTTTTATTGCTCCGCTTTTTTTGCCGATTCATGTTGTGCATGTAGGGATTTTATTTATAATTTCAGGAAAACTGTCGATGTAAAAACTTACACATTACAACATTCTGGCAATGTACTAGAGATGAGTTTTTGTTGATTTTTGCCAATGTTATTTTTCAGTTGTTGATGTGAGTTTATTGCTCCACTTCTTTTACCCATTCACTTTCTTGTGTTTAAAGTTAGTGCTTTAAGCTTAACCATTTTTTGTCAGACTGAGTGCTGCACAATCACACTAACTATGCATTGCATGAGGCCAGGAAAACTACTTGTTTCAGAGTCCACAGGTGTGAGTTACAGAAGATAGTTGGTTAGATTAGGATCCGATTAAGTGACTGACTTCCGAATTTTCCGAATCTTATTTCACTCTTTAATCGTCAGGATTTTTAAAAAATGTGTCAAACAAGAACCAAGGACATCAAGGTGTCTTTATTCCTCCTCACAGACTGTCTAAGAGAGAGAAGAAGAAACGGAAACAGCAGCAAGCTGCTGAGAAACCTGTGCCTGTAAATCACTCATTTCATGATGATCTACTAGAAGACTTGCCATGCCACCTAGCTGAGCATCTTAAAGTCAAAGAGTCCAATGGTAGAGTCTCGCATGAAGAGGACAGGATGACAGACGGCGAAAGTAAGACGAGCAACTCAAATGAGATTGAGAGGGCAGATGGAGTGGAGGGAACAGATTTTTGTGAGAGACTCAATGGCTTTGTGGATATGACGGAGGATGCAGAAGACACAGCTGAGGAAACACCTACTGTGAGACTCAAAGGCAAGAAGGCAAAGGAGGCAAGGAAAGCGGCTAGAGAGAAGTTGGCATCCCAGGAACAGAACTCACAGGTATTTCAAAAGAGTTGTATAAATCTGTGAAACTGTAACTGAACAAAGATGATAAGTACAAGAACATGTGTCAAGCATGAACTAGATAAGTTGCTTGCGCCAGATGTTTTCACATTTTATCTCTTACCTCAACATGTAGTGCCCAAAGGCATGGTCATTTATTGTTAAGGTTAAAACATGTTTGTGTTTCAACTTTTTTTTAATGTAGCATTTCTCTTCCCTTGCAAGGCATCAGAAATAAGCTCAGAATTAAACAGTTTTCAGCCTTTTAAAACAAATATTTTTTAGATTTGATCCCCACCAGTACCAACTTAATGTCAAGTAAAACAAAAGAGACCTTGTACATTGACCTCATCCCACCGATGAAACAAAGGCAAGGGCGGGAATAGGATGGACCGCCGATCAACCTTGTTTTGAACTCTGTGTTAGGGCCATCAACTGCAGTGACGTCATGTACAAAATGTCAGTGGACATCAATCAGTGACCACAACTATTCTAATCTTTACAAATAAAAATGTAGAATTAGGTTTGATATTATATTACCTGTGGATTTCTTTCTATTCCTCACTAAAAGTAAATTGTGTTTTTTGCTTCTATAGGTCCATTCAGCTAACGATGCCCCCCTTCTATGTAACACCTGTAATAATGAATTTCCAACAAGAAATAAGCTCTTCAACCACATCAAGTCAACAGGGCATGCATTAAGAGTTGAAAACAGCAAAGTGAGAGTTGATACAGGTGAAAAGAGTAACAGCAAAAGCAAGAAAAAGGGGCGGAAAAAGTAACATTGTGCATTACGTGTGATAATTTATTATTTGGGTTACCACCAAGTCAGGGCTTTTAGTTTTAAATTTAACTTGACCAGTAAACATGCAATCATTGCAAGACTAATTTTTAAGATAAAAACAAAAGTACATCTGTGACATTTTTCAAAGACTATATTTACAAAGTTTATTTCTGTGACTTTTCTATTGAATCATGTGCATCAGTAACAATAAATGAAGAACTAAAAAAATTGTCAATTCCTTAAAGCTTCTTGTAATCCACCGCAAGTAGTTCAAGAGAAACATTTCATTACTGGCAAATATAGAAGTACACAGCTACTGTCACGGGTACATGTTTTGCTACAAAGATGTCATTATGAACAACAGAAACATGTATAGAGTTGCTCTTTGCAGATCTTGTTTTCAACAATCCAGTACTATTTATTCTTCTTTGGCAAAGCACTGGGAAAATTGATTTACAAACAATTTAGAAATAACTGTTTGCATCAGTAGTTTTCAATCCATTTGTAACAGGGACACCACAAAACAAATGTATCTATGACCAGGGCTATGAACTACACTTTATTTGTCGCACACAATATTTCAAACTTAAAGGTACATTTATGTCTCTCTTTCTCTGAATTATTCAGCTCAATGATTTCTTACCTTTAAAGGCATTGCATACGTTTGGTAATGACTATGACAATTTTTGGCAATAAAAACTTACTTGGTATGGAGTACAGCAGCTTTGGATAGTATAATGCATTTTGAGAAACGTTTCACTTCGAAGTACTGCAGTTATGGAAAAATATATCACTTTTTATCCCCCAAGAATTTGAATCTGAGAAGCGTTATGGCCGTAACGCTTCTCAGAATGTGTATTCCAATGACGGATACTTCTTCTGCGTGAACGCAACCGCTCCAGATTTTTGGCGATATCTCAAAAACGCTGCCACCTTTTGAAATGAAATTTACACAGGTTAGTTTTGTGGTATATATCTACAATTATATAGCATTAAGGCAAACGTACGGTTCCAAAAACCAAAGGTATACTTTGCCTTTAAAGCCCTAGCTCAACATTGGTAATGTGTCTGTAAATGTTCAATTCTTTGCACAAATCAAGATTTATGTAATAAAAACCAACCTGTGAAAGTTTCAGCTCATTTCGTTGTTTCATTTGCGAGAAAACGGTAAAAATGCATTTGGCATTTTTTTGTTTGCATTTCTATAGGCGCAGTTTTCATCTCACTGAGACGAAAACTCATTTTGGGTCTTATTTCATTTATTATTTAAAAACGATAACACTTCAGGCAGAAATATTTCAAGGAAGGTTTTCTACCATCATTATCTTTATACCATGTAAGGTATATGTAAATCTGTGAACATTTATGTTTTTCTTATTACCAGTAGATGGTTCCCAATAGACGCCATCTTTACGGGCAAATTGCATTTTGGCTTGCAGGCACGTCATGTGCTCAAATTATTAACGCAGCCGCGTTGTTCACTAACCAATCGCGCAATGGGTTTTGTGAAGTGCGCGCGTGCTGCGTGCCATTCTCACGTGAAACGCACGGCGGTGTGTTCCAAATTACCCAAGAAGATGGCCGATTCACGTCATATTGGGAACCATCTATGTAGAGCCGGGGCTTTAACCCACTTGTGGCTGAAATTATTCAGGCAGAAGAGAATGCATTCCTCACTGAGGCTCTTTTGCAGAAACCACGGCTTTGGCTCCAGCGTAGGCTCCATAAGTTATTGTGAAACTGTGCTGTCATTACTGGGCTTCAAACAAGGCGACAGAGCCAAAGCCGAAGTGGAAGCCATGTTTTCAAATATTGGCCTGAATAAGGCATTGGCAGTTGAATTTAAAAAATGTCTAGTATACTGACTCGTTCGGTCAAAAGTGACTGCTCAAAAATCTGAATTCCTCAAACTAAAGAAAAGTGTTGCTATATCAAATGGTTATAAAGTCAAGGTTTTTGCACAGTTTTATCCCGATGGGCAAAGACTCATACCCATTTGCTATAAGGCTAGGGCTTTAAACCAGGCACTTCATGCATGATGTCAAAATGCTGCAAATTGTAAACAGCGGCCAGATATGAGTAGATTCATTAAATGCGTACAATTGGTCAACTTATTAAATTTTAATTTTGACATAATGCTCCAGAACTTGCATTTACAACAAATACCAGAATTTCTTGCATGAAAACTACCAGAGTCCACCAAAGCATTTGGAAAGTAATCATGGTGAGTTTTCTTGACAAATAAGGAATCTGTAATTGGCAACATGAGAGCCTTGCATCATGTAAGAAGTGCCTGGCTTGTAACTGTGCACATTCATCAGAGATTCTTAACTCTTTTCTACCCAACTATGCTAAAGCTTGCCCAAACCTTATGACACTGCAACACTGTTTTTAGAATTTAAATTCGTTGTCAGTGTACCATGCATTCAAAGTCAACATGCAAATTGATTATTGAGTGCACACAATTATTGGCCAAGTTCATTATTCATGCAGCTAGTTCTAGAGTGGGTCAAAGGTTAGAATTCATGGAAATGTTCTTGGGAAGCAGGATGAGGTAGCACCTTTGAATAAATAAAGTCATATTGCTGTCATTTACGTTCAGGAGTTCATAAGATGGTTGAATTCATTCATCTGAAGTTGATTTATTTTTATGGGAACATAAATTAACAGTCATCCATGGTAACCCGTTAAAGACTGTGCGCTCACATGCCAAACATGGCTGATTTCATTGATTTCAAACATTTTTTTTCTAGTTAAAATGACGGAAAAATATTTTTACAAAATTGACACGACCTTCACTACGACTGTTTTGATTGAATGGAAGTAAGCTTTTTGCAACCTCAATGGGCATCTGGGTACAGCCGCTTGTGACCACTATGATGTCTTAAGGGTTATGGTCACAGAAAATGTAACACACAAAAATGTGTATGGATAATCATACTCTGAAAATGACAAAATTATTTAAATACAATTTAATTTTGATTTGAAGAAATAGTGTGTGCTCTTAGATTCCTCTGCTAAAAGAAATTAGATACACTTTGCAGATTATTTGTGACAACACAAAATTGTTCAGTTCATCAATCCAAATATTATTTTTTTTTAAAAATTAAAAAACCTTTGTTTTCTTCTTTTGAAAGTAAAATGAATTTAAAAAAAAACAAATGTCACATTAAATTACCAGTCCAAATAAAATGGATCTTTTTTTTTTTGGCTTGAATCTCATTATGGGACCAAAAATAGACCGAAATAAAACATATAGCTTTCTTGCAAATTAAAAGAAAAACTCTGTCCGTTTTGTGGACCTAAACTGGTTTTAAAATAATTTTAACAGCAAAAAAGAGAAATAAATATTATTGTATAATATATGAAAACAAATTTACATTTAAAACCCATTCTTTTTAATTGGTTTGTGAAAAAGTAGACTCAATTTCCTGAGTAGTGTTATCAATTTATAAACAGCTATAAATCTGCTATTCACAATTAGAATAATAATGACTCTTGCTGCATGTACAATAAATATTGTACTTTGAGAAATAACATCAAAAATTGGATTACATTAAAGCATTCCTAGGGCTGGTTGCAATGGGAGGCCATCTAAAGTTTCAACATTTTCGTGATCATACAAAGGTACAACGGGGCAGTGGCATAACCAGGAGGCAGAAGAATTGTCATGTCACATGAAAAATTGTCATGTCACATAAAATTACCAGTCCAAAGTGTATTAATAAATTCCCTCTAAGAACCCTTGCCCCCACCAAAAAAAATGTATATTTAAAAGAAAATGCACAAATGAATGGTTCAATACATTGAATAGCCCCCCCCATAAAGATAAATAAATGAACAAATAAAAATAAAAAAAAATAAAAATTTTGTCTGCCCCCACTTGCCGCCCCCCCCCCCCCCCCTCCAAAAAAAAAATGTCTGGCTATGCCACTGGTCAGAGGTCATGTGTAACTTTTAAAAGATAATTAAAATGTTGACATTTGTACTGTAGAATCAACAGAAGAAACACAAAACGGGGTATAGTTATGAAGATATAGCAGACATTCACAATGATAATTTTACTGGTTTTTTTTTTTTTTTTTTGGGGGGGGGGGGTACTTTGAATAATAAATTAAATTACTGTGCATCAACTGTCATCACACAAAAATGTTGATAAGTTCTGTGAGTTTTGGTGTCTAAAAAAAGAATGTTGAAAACTTTGGATGGCACATTCAACTTATTTATATTTGCAGTCAGGACATTTTATTTTTTAAAGCCCTTCACAATTATTGTTTTTATTTTTATTTTATTGAATTTGGAATTTTGCTGACGGTTCAAGTCCAGGCTCTTTGTGGATTGTAGATTCAAGTTTTTTTTTGGTGGTTTCCCAGGCAACCACTTGTTGTGAGAGTACCAACATGGGTGGCCTTATGGCTTCAACTGAATAAAACAGTGGTTCCTCTTTTGAATCCACAGTTGGCCACTGATGCATAGATGTAGAATTTACTCACTGGTACCCTGTCAGATTCGGAAATGACCATTAGCACACATGAGATCTTTTGGGAATGATGATACGAAGCACGTTGCCACAACGAGGACATTCTTGACAGGACTTGCCATTCTTCTTGGGGATGTTCCAACAAGAGATGCAACGTATTCGATACTTCTTGTACCTTCAAAATAAAATAAACAATCTGACTTAGTTTTAGAACAAGTTTTTAAAGACTCATCTCCTTCGCTGCTCAACACAAACAATTTCCTTCCAAGCACAGAAGCCATTTCCTTATTTTTAACAACAGAAATTGGTTAACAGCCAAAATGGTATTATTTTAATGTATATGCTTGATGCATGCTTGATGTGTCTGCTGTCTGCTGACTGATTTAAACTTGTTTTCTGCTGGGCGTTTTGTTCACTTTCATTGTACCATGTATGTCCTGTTTGTAACTGGCAGACATACAATTTTTCAGCTGATTTCCTCCCATTTTTTGGTCATAAAAAAACTAACAGGGCTGTACAAATTCTTTGTGAGACAGTTTCCTTTTTTTCTTTCTTTTTTGTTTAATTTATTTTATTCATGAAAACAAAATGTACATCTGAACTAGTTTGTTGGCCCCCCCCCCCCCCCTTAGTTAAACTTTCTTAAGCAATGTTTATTATTGTAGCAGCTCAATGAAATTCCTCGGTAAACAAAATGCAAAGCCTTGTGCAGTGTTGGAACTGTAGGATGTGGACAATGCCACACTGTAATGTCATAGAAAAAGAGTCCTTAGTACCAGGGGCTAACCTGATTCCACAAGCGTTACACAGTGGTGTACCATCTTCAGCATCTCTCCAAAGAGGGGTTTGCCTTGTGCAGCATGATGCACACTGCTTACCTCCTGAAGAGTGGAAATTATAACCCAATAATTACTGATTTTATAGTATTATATATTACGTTTGGACAATCTGATATTATGTCTAGAAGGTTCGAAAAGGTATTGCAACATTTACAACGGTTGAAGTTTTTAGTCAAAATGAAAGAGACAACAAACAATATGAAAGAACAACTCTAGCAATATGAACTGACAGAAACAATTTATGGGTTCAAATTTTAAGACATGATTGTCATGATATCGTCTTTCACTTTGGCACTGTCCGTCTCGGCCAAAAACCAACCCCAAACAGTAGCAATATCAATATGACAGAAACAATTATGGGTTCAAATTTTAAGACATGATTGTCATGATATCGTCTTTCACTTTGGCACTGTCCGTCTCGGCCAAAAACCAACCCCAAACAGTAGCAATATCAATATGACAGAAACAATTATGGGTTCAAATTTTAAGAAATGATTGTCATGATTTCGTCTTTGTAGATCACTTTGGCACTGTCCATCTTGGCCTAAAACCAACCCCAAACCGTAAGCCCTACTAGTCCACCAACCCCGATTCTACATACGATTTGCTCACCGAGACTTGGAATCCCCGCGTAAGGGATGGCGATGTGACGAGGCATGGGAGCATTTTCTCGCTCCGACCCGCTGGTGGTGGAATCTAAATAGATACTTCGTCTTTTGCTCACCGACTTGGTTTCCTGTGATCGACTTTTCTTCATACTATGAAAAGACAATTTAAATAAACTTATAATTTGGTAAAATCAATTTCGTTTTGGTCGTCTTCAAGAGATGCCATTCACGTAAAACTGTCTATTGTCTGGCATGGATGATTTAACAACAACAAAATTGGAATACTCGTACTTTTTTGCAAGAATAATCTTCGGGTTTAAAAAGGCAGATGACTGGAGACAAGAAAGTCTTGGAAGAAGTACCGTAAGCTGGCTCGAATGATTTGACCCTATTTTTTTTGTGATGGGTACGATTACGTCGTCTCAGAGGCTTCACGATGGTACTTATTGCAAAATCCATAAAGTTGGTGAAACTTTTAAAACACTCACTCACCTGTAAAAGGACCGTATCAGCAGCTGTGATTTATGTCTCTTCTCCTGACAAAGTTTTGTTTGGACACAAAACGTAACACCCCGGAATCTAGGATCCTTACTCTGGGCTCCCCTCCGAGGAGTGTTTGCCTTGCGCACGCGCCTCTTACTGTGGCCCGAGTCGTCACGAGTGCTGCCCCCGCCGCCGGACGAGGCATTGCCGCTGCTGCTTGTGTAACTGGTGTGCCCCTCCCCGTCTTCGGAGTATGTTGTTAAATGGCTATAGGTGGGGTAAAATTGTTGAAATGAGAACTTGCAAATTATATAATTTCGACCGGAAGCTGCCTGGCAGCTGTTCTTCGGGAAAAGTTTCCGTTAATTAGAGTCCGTTATAATTTTTTTCTGAAGTTTATACTAGAAAGCCGTTGACAAAAGTTATTTTGTCTGGTTATTTTTCCGTTTACTCTCAAGAAAGATGGAAAAGGGGAGAGCAAAGGGGATGGAAAGACGGGGAGAGAAAACTTGTATGTTGCATTCATGTTTTTTACCCAATATTTTTAACGTCAGTCTGACCATGGAGGTAGACATAAAGCAAGGACTACACCACTCTGACTACTTGACTAGCCAACATCTAGGTCGCGGGGTTAAGCTCATGATAGCCTACATATGTAACAAAGGGATAGATGCACACATGGTGAACCTCAACAGTAATGTGGGTCACTGAGTACAGACGGGTCGGTGGCTTAAGGCCCATTGAATGTACAATCAACTTCAAACTTGTAACAAACATATGCAAAAAAATCAACATTTAATTATAAACGTTTGGTCACAAAATTATAACCCATTTAAAAAAAAATTCCGGACACTTTGAACTGACTTGTAAGTAGTAGATGGCCTATGTAGCAATCTGTTTTTGACGTACAATTTAATGTATGTTGTTATAGTCTTGGACGCAGTGCAACGGTGACTGACTTCCTACCTGAGCTTCTCTCAACTCATATAATGAAATTGGTTCTTTAGGTATTTTGCTAAATTTAAATAAAATTGAGGATAGAGTTTTCCAGTCAGTTAAAAAGATAAAAATACTATTTCTCAGGTCCTTACCCAGTAACAATCTTCTTGGGTTGAGCAGTTTCCTTTGGCCTATATAAGTTATTGATGCTTCTTTGGCCAATTTCGTTCGTCACCTCTGAATGTCGATAGCTCGTTTCGCCAACAGTTGAATTATTCGTGGAAAAATCCAACTGATCATCCACGTAACTCGGAAAAAATCCCCTGTAACGCTCCAGTTCAGGAATTTTCGGACTCCAATCATATCGGTAACTCATTTCCCCTGAAAAATCGAGTTTTTGAAACCAAATCTCCAGCAGTATGATAAAATACGACGACTCCGGTTCCTTGTAATGTGTTGTGAGGAGCAGACGATAAAAACAACACAAAAAATTGACCGAATTCCTTTTTGTAACGCGCGCCTACATCACACCTGCTTGATGGCCGTCCGAGGCTTCTGATTGGTCAGATTTTTTGGCAAACTAAATCTCCTGTTGGAGACCGAGCAGTGCTAGAATTCTTTCTTTTAACTATGTCAATCTTGAATGAAGACCCGTCCAGGGATTACAGATTAACAAGTCTTAGGAGCTTCTTTTTATACAAAGGGATTAGGTAACACATATTTTCATTTGAAAGAAATCTAGAACAGGAAGAACAAAACACAGTATATGTGGTTGTTTAACTGGGTTGCAGACATATAAAAATAGGACAACCGACTCTCAAACAACCATTGACAATAATAGAAAAAGGTAAACGGACGAACTGCAAGTAGCTCTTTTGAGGTACGGCGGACATTATAAGAGTGCACTGTTTGGTTTAGGTTTATACAGATATATCCAAACCAAAAAGTGCCCTAGTAATGTGTCCTCCATATCTCAAAATGGCTTATATTTCCACAATTACAACCGTGCGAGGTGCAGTCGATGTGCAGTTTGCAGATTGGGGTGGAATTGAGAACGAGGGGTGGGCGGGGCCAGCGAATTAAATACGAGAATTCCATGGAACTTCAGGGAGGAAACATAAGACGTTGGTTACACTGTCGACCATTTTAGTTTGAATTTATTTCTTCTTTATAATATTAATATTAACATTGGTGACAAAACAGTACAAAATGCATTCGCAATGATGTGCTAAATAATAACACAAACAAGTACAAATCCATAAAAATTCTATCTTCTACATATTGGGCGACATTACATGCTGCTCCAATAATTATATGCGTCCACAAAATAATGCACTTATCAATTGTTGAGCCAAAAGTTAAGTCAATCCCAATAAATTGAAATCTGCAAACCGGGGGACAACTCTTTAATAGGCTGCCAAGCACACTGGGTTCTAGTACAGACCTTCAACACCCATCAATTCAAAGACTCTTTTTTGTAAAAAAAAACAGGGGCCAGGCTAATTTCCCTTCCAGCCTCGGTTTGGATACACTAACTTGAGTGAGAGAATTTAAGATGGCTACAACATGATAAGAAAGAGTTAATAATTATGCCGAAACCAAAAACTGATATTGGCTGCAATTATTTAAATACTTCCCTGGTAATTATTTTCCTAGGCAAATGAGCTGACTTAACACCCTTTTTTCATAGCAGACCATGCAGGGCTTGATTGTACAAAACACAGTACTGCCGTAGTGATTTGTATTGTGTCATCATAATTAGCAATTAAGATTGATACACATCTTAAGCTCAATCTTAGCTCTTTGTGAAACTGAGCTTGGTTACACAAAGCTGTTAGCAGAAATTGGTGCTTATAGAAAATCTTTCCGCTAAGCAAAAATTACCAGTCACAAACCAGTCACAAACACATTACATGGTATTTTGGTTGGTAAGATGTTTCTACTAAGCCATATTTGTCTGTAAAGCCTTTTTTTTTTTGCTTGACAGCTTCACGTTATTGAGCCCTGAAAACATAAAGGCTGCTTAGCAAGTCTCACTTCCCGGCAAATTTTGACAGGGCACCAGTCACAAACAACAAACATCTCATAGCACTTTGGCTGGTAACCAATTTTTGCTAAGCAGAATTTGTCCAAGCTTAGTAAATTCGTGCACTTGGCAGCTCTGTCGTCAGACTTGGCCCCTGTGAATTCTTGGGTCAACAATTGCCAGTTAGAAAAATGAGGGCAGAAACATTTTTAGACTTAAAAAAAATATATATACAGCTTCGAAGTACAAATACAAATTGAAGACAAAATTCCCTCCGAAATATAAAACAGTGCTTTGTCCAGCTATCTAATCTCTAATACATTAACAAAGTGAGGGTATTAGTTTAAATACTATAGATATTTTCAATATTATTTAAAAATGTACAGCTTCATATATAAGTAATTTACATTTGCTACAAAGGGTGAATTGTGTTGAAAGAGGTGAGGTAAATAAAATGTATGGGTAACAAAAATTGGTACAATCAAGATGTGTTTCCCCCCATTTTGTATGGACATTTTTCAAAATGATAATGTGTGTTATTTATATGAAAAACATTTATGGAAGTTGGGTATCCGTGGAAGTTGATTATGTGTGGAAGTTGGGTTTCCATGTAGGATTGCTACACATGGAAAAGCTATCCATGGAAGTTTGTCCCTCATGGAATTCAGCTATCCATGGATGTTTAAATCGGGCATATACTGAGGTTTGCGTATATCCATTCCATATAAAGCTTTTAACGGTTAAACAGGCTTCTCAGAACCACCACGTCTCAAAAACATACATTTTATTCCCATAGTGAGCTGTATTGTTTAAAGCCCCAGCTCAACATTGGTGATGTGTCTGTAAATGCTCGTATTCTTTGCACAAATCAAGATATTTGTGCTAAAACCAACCTGTAAAAATGTCAGCTTATTTCGTTGTATCATATGCGAGAAAACGGTAAAAAATGCATTCAGCATTTTTCTATGCATTCCTATAGGCAGACTTTTCGTCTCACTGAGACCAAAACTAATTTTGGATCTTATTTCATTTATTTTTTTAAAAACGATAACTCTTCAGGCAGAAATATTTCAAGGAAAGTTTTCTATCATCATTATCTTTACAAAGTAAATCTGTGAATATTTATATTTTTCTTCTTGCCAATGTTGAGCTGGGGCTTTAATGTATCTTCATTATACTGAGGGTGAAAGCAAAAAATTAATGAATACAGTTACCTGAACAAATAAATATTATAAACGTATTACAGAATTGTAGGTTCACTTGTAATTTTCTCAACCTAACAGAGTTTGGTGCTTGCACTAAACGAGAAAAGTCATCTCACAAAATGCACAACTTTGAATGCGTTGGAATTTTGTTATTAATAAACAACCTGTCACAACTTTTATCGTTTACTAAGAAAACCTTTAATTTGGCACACAGGTCATGTCCAACAAGGATTTGTTGCCTCGAATAGTTTGTTTTGAGTCACCGCTTTCTGAAATAAACCTGCTTCTTCCAAATTCTTTTAATCTAAAAACCTTTTAAAATACTCTCAATTTTTAACACTACTTTACTTCTGTCAGTGACTACTTTCCTTAAGATGCACATTGTTTTTGTTCTTTTGTTTGCAGTTTACCACATAAAGGGCTTAAAAATACTGACGACCTTTTACAGTACCACAGTGTCTTTAACTTAAGCAATTATTGAGTTACAGGATTTGGTTTAAAAATCTTTGGCAAACTTCAAATACATCGAAAGTACATTAAGATTCGTATAAAAACTTCAAAAAAACTGTACAAAACTTCAGGACTTAGGAGGAAATGATAAAAAAAATCAAAGCATTTGCAGAAATTGTATCGAAGGCACACAACTTTGCAGCACTTTGAGCGAAAGAGCAAGGGGCCCATGGGCATAGATTAATTAGATAATGGTAGAACGGGAACACTATGTGGCAGCAGACAAACCAGATAAATCAATAGTTCTTTGAATTGTGCACATGCACAGAACTATGTCAACAATAAAAAAAAATTCCGGTATGTCTGCTGCCACCTAGAGACTCGAAGTATCCCATTGGAAAAGGATGTGTTCAACTTTGATAATGTGACCATTAAAGGGGCTGTGTCGTTGTGATAATAGCAGGCCTGTGGCTGTGCATGGAAAGATGAACTCTCACCCAGATACTGCACAAAGGTCAAATCACAAAGGGTGCCGCCTTTGTCAAACTGTGAATTGACCACCGGTGCGCACGCGCGTAGTAACTGGGTTATTTCATTTACTGCTATAATAATGACGACACAGCCCCTTTAAGCTAATTAGGGGCTGGGGCTTGATTGCCATGCTAACATGCATCGAAGCATAGGATGCCCATAGCAACACCCTTATTAGAAGCTGCAGTTACAGATTCGGGACATGGCCCCTAATGGCAACCACCATTTTGTTTTTCCTTTTTCAAATCAACATAACCAATTGGCACTGGATGGATGAAATAAAAAAAGTCTGGCCCCTTTCAGGCTCAATGAGACACAGTATTCATGATTGTTATTGCACACAGGGTACATTACAAAGATGGTGACAACATGATAGCGCTCAAAACCCACTGAACAACCAGTGAAATCTGCAGCTCTAGGGCTGTGATTTCACAAAAGAAAAAACAACCCTAAATACAGTTGGTAAAATAGGCCTTGGTCTGGAGGACTATTTAACTTCTCAAGGATGTAACATTTTAGAAGATGAATCAACTCATTCTTTATCCTGTTGGTAAATGATGACGTTTTGGAGCCGGAAGTGCAGTGTAACGACTGTTAATGTATATGTATGTATACCATTCCTTTACATTGCACTTCCTGTTCCAAAATGTCATCACTTACCAACAGGATAATCAGTGCACTCTTCCCAAAACCAACGATCAATTCAGGACACTTGCTTGGCATGCAAGCACTAGTCAAGAGTGCCGAGGGCTAAGCAAACTTGCCTTAGTTAAAGCACGGCGAGCCAGTAAAAAATTAGCAGCAAGTCAGTGAGCTGCGACAAATCTAGCTCTTCACGCCCCTTAGACGTTCGTAAGAGCTATGGCGTACAATGTTTAGCGTTTTTTCTAAGATGTTAAATGTACACAATTTGATACATTAAACATTTAAAAAAACAAGGTAAAAAAAAAAGACCATCGGCAGGATCGAGGGTTACGATTATTCAAACTACATGTCAGTGGAAAACTATGTTTATTTTACACGAAAATATCACCCAAAAATTACACAGGCTTGTCAAAATGTATGTGGACTAGCCAAATGTACAGCTGAGGGGCTAATTGGGGAAATAAATCGTGCAAGGCCTGGTATCATACTTTGAAGATCGGTTACCAAAGGTGAACATTTCCCATAGCAAGAACGCCATGTTAGCAATAAAAACAAGATAAAGGGGCCTGTCATCATGATGAGGGCGCACCTGCAGTAACTAAGTGAGAGTTCATAATTCCATGTACAGCATCAGGCCTGCAATGATCATGACGACAGTCCCCCTTCAACTTGTATTAACAATACTAAAACTTATATTACACTACAATTTTAGGGCTTCAGTATGTCCTCAGTTTTTAAAAACATATCATGGGATGAGCAAATTCAAACAAACCTTACTTAAATAGCAAAAATATCAAATACCTGTACAATTGACTAAAAACACAGTTAAAAATATATGTCAACTTAAAAAATAATTGCTAAAAGTACGTACATGTTAGATTGCATATCTTCCATTACAGATCCTGTTATTATTTTTTGTGTTTTTTTTACATTTATTTTGTAGGTGAAGTTGTACTGTCTATCTTGTCTGGGATATTTACAATAAATAGCAACGAACACTTTATAAAGAAACAAAAAACAAAACACACAAAAAAAAAACATAAAGAAGTAGTTTTGCGATACAATGTGGTAATTTATAATGGGGCAGTCCTCTTGGTTTTTTTCTTTTACAACAGTTCAAGGCAAATTTGTTATGCTGTTTAGAACAAGATGTTGCTAAAGCGCCTTTTACACTAGACGAATGTCCCAGGAAGCTCCAGTGAACTTTTGGTTGACCTTAGTAGGGTTGAGTGAGAAAATCTAGCTTAGTAGTATACCGAGTTTCATTTTTACCGGGAAAATTGCGTCAAGTGTTAAGCAAACATGGGGTGATGGTGGGCTTACAATTCTCCCAAAATTGCCTGGGGTTTTATTTCCTGGGGATTAGCTGGAAAAGTGTGAAAAGGGCTGAAGGGAACTTAATTGTCTAGCAGAAAAGTTGCAGGTATTGGTAACAGCAATGTCAATTACATGGCATTTTAGCTGGTAACCTGTTTTTAATAAGCAAGGTATGTTATGCTTACTGGCCTTTTGCAGTTATACCCTTCATCTAATTTCATAAAGCTACTAACCACACAAATCTGCTTAGCAAACATAAATCTTTTTAAAAGCAGAAAAAACATAACCAGCCAAAATTCCATTCCATTGCATTGCTGCAACTGCTGCCCCTCTGAACTCTTGGCTTAAAACTGTTAAGCAACATTTAAGCTTAACAGCTTGATGACATTGTGAACATGTTATGTGTGAAAAATTTGTGAAGTATACGCCCTCCACTTGAATGTGTCTTTTGGGTGAGTCTGTCCATTGAAACTGACTTCAATAAATTGAACAATAAGCTCCTTACGGACGCGAAAATGACCGTTTGTTGCTGTGAATTTATCCACAGATTGATTTCACTTGCAAACTGCATGACAGATAAAAAACGACACCATGTTCTTTGGGTTCTGTTTCCATAACCTTCATATGCCACCACAACTGGTGCTGGAAGTGATAACAGTCTGGCCCCTCATTCTGAATTAATGCTTTAATATTTACAATACAGAGGGATCCTGACAAATATAGCCATGGCTGCATGTACATAGGCCCTTTTCGAAACCACGGCATAGGCTTGGGCTTTGGCTTAGGCTGTTAGCCAGTTTGAAGCCCCGTAAGGAAAGCACATGTTTTCAAAATAACTGACGGAGCCGAAGTCCGAGCCCAAGACCAAGGAGTGGTTTTGAAAAAGGGCCATGGTATGACAACAGTCCTTAGGGTACTTTGGCCATGTCCAACTAATGGATTTGGCAGTGGCTATGGCTGGAATGCTGCAAAGCCAAATTGTTCAATATAGCCAAGGCCAAAGTCCCTTGATTCGGACATGGTCTACTTTTGACTGTATCTTGCTCAAATGAATAACTGTTAAGCAAAAATAATAATAATAAATGGCCACTATTATTATCATTATTTGTTACAAAAGAGGAAAAGCAAAAGGCAAAACAAAGAAAACTAATAAGAAGATTTTCTGACTTGGTTTGAAGTTATAACCTGAGGAAAATTTGCCGACAGAAGCATTTTGCTAAATAGCTGAAACGGGCTACCTGCCAGTATGCTGTGCAATGTACATCGCTTAAGATTTGTGACCTGCTAATTTAAGTAATCACATATCAATTTAGAAATCACTCTTGCCTTCTTAAACATGGGTAAGCAAACAGTATTTGTAGTTTTGTGGGGATGCTTTGCTTAAAGCATGCGGGCAACATTGGCAGAAGACCTTTATCACGCTGCCACCATCTTGGTCATGATCATGTTCCCTGTATCCAAAAATGGTTATGGATGCTAATATTCATTGTACAAAAAGGAACCAGACTATTTGCTCTTCCAGCCTCAGTATGGTTACGTTGATTTGAATGGGAGAAAAGCAAGATGGCTGCAGCATGATAATGGTCCACTATTGTCAAAGACCAGTATCCGCACTTTATGTGACCCAGCATAAACATGGGATAATAAAACCTGAGAAAGTTTCAGCTCAATCGGTCATCGGAGTCACAATAAAACAGTGAACAAAAAAAAAAAAACCAAAAAACTTATAGGCGTATGTTTTGAATGTTTCCAAACATTGGGTTTTGGACCAATGAAATCAAAACTAATTGTTTTACTCATTTCTCAAAAGCTATAGCATTCCAAGCACAGATATTTCAAGGGAATTTTTCCACCAAGATCATCTTTACACCATGTAAGTTATGTACAAATCTGTGAACATTTATATTTTCGATTAAATGATTGTAAGCAGCAGAACTATGAAACTTGCCTGTGTTCATAAAAAAAAACTTATTTCTTACCAATGCTGTGCATGCATGTAAAGTGATTTCATGTACCAGCCATCTTAACATAAATAATAAATAGTAAAGACTTTACAACTTGTGTCAGACGTGCAAGGCTTTAAAACACCCACAAAATCAAGGTAAGGGGATAAACAGAAAGGGTATTTTGGCTAGTCCAGAAATCTAAAAAAAAAATTGTTCACAGCTGGCCCAGTAATTTGGTGCTACAAAAGAGGGAATGGTGATCTTGTGTTCACAGCGCTATGAAATTGACACTTTAAAGTTATGTTTGTTGAAGACAATATTTCACCAACAGTATGAGAAATCATTGTTTGCACCCAACTGCAAAGACCCATTGCGTATGTCACCATAGCTGAGGTCAAACAAAGGAAATGCGCGCGTGTGTACGCACCAAGCACAACTGTCTGGCAATGGTGAGTCTTCTTTTGACCACAATGAGGGCGCTTTTTGAGCTTGTGATGTCATATGCAAAGGGTCTGATTTCCTGCAAGTGTAACAATATCTGAGATACTGACTCAACATGGATCACATGTTCAAACTGCTGTTTGCTCAACTCTGTCCTTCTTGCTCTTTGTGGACTGTGTGCCCCCTGTTGTCGCTGAGCTCTCTGACATCGCCTTGTCTGATGACCCGCCCACGATCCTGTCACCGTGGGAACCCTTGCTGTGTGTGGAGCGACTGTGATGTGAAGACAACTGGCTTTTGACACCGGAACTGCTGTGCGTTTGCGTTGGCGAAGTTGGGCCGTACATGGGGCTGAAATTTACAGTAGGATTAGTGTACAGGTTACCGTTTTGGTGGTTAGTAGCGGGCAATGCTTCCCAAGAGCGTAACCGGGCATTGATGGCCTTAAAGTGTGGCCGGAGATTTGGGGCTTCATTCCAGCACTCTGTCATGAGTACGTACATGTGTGGGGGACACCCGCTTGGACAGGGTAATATATGCCTTGTGCGGATCATATCAATGACCTCTTGGTTGTTGTAGCCATAAAATGGCTGCAGACCGTAAGAGTATATCTCCCATACCACCACCCCGTATGACCAAATGTCACTCTCTACCGAGAACCGACCGAACATAACGGCCTCTGGGGCCATCCAGCGAATGGGAAGTAACACCTGTGCCTGCATGTGATAATAGTCTGCTGAGTATATGTCCCTTGACAGACCAAAGTCAGCAATCTTTATCTGGAGGTTATCGCCAACCATGCAATTACGTGCGGCAAGATCACGGTGCACGAAAAGCCGACTTGATAGGTACTCCATACCTGACGCAATCTGTATGGCTATGGATAGAAAGTCCGACTGGTCTAAAGAGGATTGTGTCTCGTCGTCTCCGCTCCCGAACCCGACGTCCGAGTTCGGGGAGTGTCTGACGAGGAACTCATGCAAGTCCCCGTGTGGCATGAACTCAAACAACATACACATGGGCTGCTCCTTCGTGCACACACCAAGCAGTGAAATGATGTTAGGGTGACGGAGGGACGCCATCACTTCAGCCTCCCGGTTGAAGTCTTGCTCCATCTTGGTGGCAGAGTTTTCCTTCAGGGTTTTGATAGTGACCTGATTGACGCTGTATTGGTGCTCTAAACCCATGAGCTCCCCCTTGTAAACTTTGCCAAATGTACCCTCCCCAAGGACTTCCTGGAACTTGATGGCGGCCAATGGGAAGTCTCGCACCTGCATGCGATGAAAACAGAGCAACACAAAACGGCGGTTAGTAGTAAAGCATGGGTGTGAAGGTGAAATGCAATGGCCTGTGACACAACAAACTGATATTGAACAATATGATTTACTTTTGCCCTACACCAACAAATAAAACATCTCCAAGTCATCCTAATGTAATAACTACTTAATCTAATAATTGCTTATTTTTCAGGTTTTGAAGTACCCAACTGACAGTTGATGGGAAGTCACTGTTATAAGCCTTCAGACAGAAAACTCATGAAAAAAAAACAAGCATGTTGGTCCTGTTTCTTCGTCCAATCATGGTCTCCCAATTATCTTAACGTTTAGCATTTTACTCATAATACATGAAGATTTGTTGCTGAGATTTTAAGGCTTAACAAGAAGTACAAATTTCGAAAAAGACTTCAGGCTTACTTTGGGTTCGGGTTTAGTAAAATTGTTTTTGATTCTGTGAAATTATGAGCCATAAACTCTCTGTGCTCTGGTGAATTTTTGATCCAGAAAAAAACTATTTCTATGTTCCCCTTTCTTGTTGAGAAAAAAAGTCAAACTTCTCTAGACAAGAAATCCTTTTTTTCCTTTTATTCTCAAATGAATTTGATTTAAAAATCCTCATAATAATTAAACAAAAAAATAAACAAAAACAATTTTCCAGTTTATCATTTGAAAAAAAAAAAAAGGGTGAACGTCACTTTCAATTTAAGGGTTCAAATCAAATCTCTCATGGAGTGTTTGGCCAAAAATAAAACGTAAAAAGAATAGAACACACAGACATGGTACAGATGGAGCCTACAGAAGGCCACACTACCGACAACAGATGTGACTCAAAATCACGTCAGCATGCGGAAAAATGCACAGAAAGAAAATCATATGGGCAAACCAGGCATTTTGTGTTATGATGGAATTATTGTAAAACAAAAAGATGTACATGTTTATATCTTAAAGCTACCAGACTTGTAGAAATGCAATGAATGAAAAGAGTCTACTTTCAATATCTGGCAGGAGTGATAAACTGGTTTCTGGTATCCTGTTGATAAGTCACTGCGTCATTGGTAGTCTGCGAATACGTTTTGCTTACTTCCGGTTCCAAAGTTGGCATTCGTTTGTGCGTAATTTAATCTAAAAACCTTTATTTATTTTTGTTTACGGTTAGATAAATTTCTTGAAACAGAGGAGGGCATTTCTAAAAGAAGATTTAGTGTTTACACAACACGTGTGTTAATCTCAACCACCTAGCTTTGTTAGTTTTTGCATAAATCGTTGTGGAAAATGTTGGCCAATGCATTTGCAAGGGGGCTTCTGATGGTGTTTGAGCCGGCATATGTGAAGTGGTTTATGCTGTAATGATGTCAGACTTATCAACAGGATAGTAGAGTTATTTCAATCCTCTCATTTTCAAACAAACACATCATTCAACAGATCTGTGACAAATTCGTCAAATGAGCCTGCTAATTCCTCCCCCCCCCCTAACAATTAACACAATTTTGTAGTGGTGAGACTCACTGCTGACAAAAAGGTCTCAAACTAAAACTAGGAATCAAAGTTTAGGAGGTGTGTTGAAATGATGGCTTTTCTACCCTTCAGTAACCCCTGGAAATAATGTTCCAATTCATTGTAAAAGAAAACACAGTAGATTTCTGCAAAAACATATATAAAGGTATATGGAGAATAGTCTCCCCCCGTACCTGTGGTTTCTGTTGCAGAGCAACCATCTCAGCCGGTCTGTTGTTCAGGCCCTTGTGGCTTTCGAAGCGTTGGGCCCTCTGCTGGCGCCAGCACATGCAGACGCACCCCATGATGACTGCTATGACCAACAGCACTGCGATGGCCGGAACGACGATGTACAAGACCTCTAGCTTATTGGCGGGTTCTGCGAACGGGTCATCTAAAAGAGGATCAGACACAACAGCTTACAATTAGCGTTAATCAAAACAACCCAAACATCCTTTCTATAACCCACTTCACAGTATAACTTCAACATGATGGATTATATCATCGTTTTGCTTGATGGATTTCAAACTGCACAGCTAAATAATTCATTCTTAGCATCAGGGCCCAAATTCACGGAGCTGCTTAAGCAGCAAATGATGCTTAATAACCAATTTCTGCTAAGCAAAAGTTAGCAGGATACCAGTCACAGATGATACATGCGGCATGGTATTTTTTTTGGTGCTTTGATACTTTTTGTGCTTTTGTCCTCAAAATTCATCCAATAAAAAATGAGAAGCACAACACTCCCCTTTCGCCGAGTCTTACCACACTTGCTGATGTCGCACTTTTCTGCTCGTATATTGGGATTCATTGTGAAACACCAGGGTTTGTCCAGGGCGTTGTCAGGGTTACGGCAGTAATTATGACCCCCAGCAAGCTCTGGATACGTCGCCGGCATGAGGTAATGTGAGTGAGGCTGCATAGAAAAAAGGAAAAAAAACCAAAGATTTCTGTCAGAGAGTATGCTTTACATGGTTGACATTCTAAAACAAGCTTGCTAGAAACGTTATCTTGGAACAAAGAAGTGTGGTTACAAAGAAGATGTCACTGTTTCCATTTTCCAGGAGATGTAAAGACGACACCCTTTAAATCATCAGGGTCAATTAAAAATATAATTTCAACATAATTACTTTGTCTAGAAGAGAAAACATGATTGAACCCAACTTCTTGACCTTCAATCCATGGGGGGGACTTGGGGACATCAGTTTTCACTCCGATACAAATCAAGTTACCGAACTGTGGGTCTGTCCCTTAATACCATTTCATTTTATTTCATTTATTTTATGTTTTTTCTCAATCAGTTCTTGATTGTCTTTGGTTTCAGTACTTGTTCTGTATTTGTTTACGTTTCTTGCATTTTCACCAATATGGAGATAAAGGTTTAACTGAATTGAATTAAATACAACGGAACCTTGTTTTTATTTCATCACCATGAAAGTGTGTAGTGAATCTGAAAATGATGATGAACTGTTAGCTGTGCTACAGGGGGCGCTGTCCTCGTCATAGCCCAATCTACACAGAGGAAAGTTTGCCAATCAGGTCAATAGACTCTGCAAGCCTCGCACACTGAGGGCTCCATTGAGGTGTGTGATTTTGTTTACTTTGCGTGGGAAACCAACGTTTCCCAAAATGTTCAAATATGCACAAGACGGTCTATTATTCTCACCTCATGTACATTGGTTTTTCAACATAGACATTTATTTTGATCATCATGGTATTTGTTTCCAGTTTTCCTTTTATTGTTTTATATTAATTTGTTTAGGATTCCTTTCCTGTTTTAAGATTGATCAACAGGCTTTCGAGTCACAGTGGTTAGGTTCAATTCTTATTGATCCTGGCCATCTTAGAATGGGTTTGCCTTGTCGTCTGATTCCAAAAGTTGTTCTCACCTTCTGATCGGTTACTGTTCCATTCCAACATCAGTAATGCATTTTGGTTCGTTTTTATTCCACTTTAAAATTGGTTTACAATTGTTCCACTTTAAATGTACACAATATGTTAGAGTCTTATGTTGACGTACACTTGTTGAAATCTTGGCAAAATCAATAATTGGAATCACTTCAAAATCATTATTGGAATAACCTTCCTATAAATTTTAATCAACCTGCTTCAATTGATACATTTTCGAGAAAACTTAAAAACTACTTGTTAGATACACATTTGTAATGTCATTACATTTTCATGATATTTTATTCGGTTATGTTTGTTAGGTCTTGGCTGTAAAAACTTCCTGTCAGATACATATTTGTAATTTCATCATAATTTCATAATATTTTATTCGGTCTTTCTTTGTTTGGTTCCAGCTGTCAGCCTATCTGTATGTGTGTGTCTGAATTGTATGTCAAATAGGGAAAAGTACCAAAGGAACATTGTTTACTTCACTGCTTTCCTACATATTGACTCATGTATCTATCATTCAGTTTAATAATTGTAATGTAATATATTGATTAATTACTTGCTTTATATAATGCATTGTATTTGTTGAGTCAGTATGAAATAAATGTTTCTGTCAATCAATTAATAATCATTACAGTAATTATATAGACTCCCTGCACTGACGTGACAAGGCTACAGTCTGCCCATGGTCTGCCATTTTGGAAGTCAACTTGCTCACATCGCCTAGAGTGCACACCGCACATTAACCCTATCCACTATCCGGTGTCTTCTAGGCAGCCTGCTAAATGCATCAAAATGCAGTACAGCTGAAATGAAGACCCAGCTAAACTGGCACACGCCTGCCTTGGCACTGGGCATTTACCCTGTTAAGTGCACTAATATGCATTGACGTTTGCTGGGGACTCAGATTGCACATGGCAGGCTTGTATGCTTCATTCTCAAAAAAAGGACAAGGGGGCAGCGAGGCATTTTCTCCATGGTAAAGGGCACCTCTACGAGGAAATTGTAAATTTCTATTGGAACATTCCAAGGACGTGTCAAGGCCAAGTAGAACCCTGCTAAGTGCAGCACAGTGCAACAGAGTATGGGATTTGCGGTGACTGCCAAATGCAACAAACTACATGTACATTTCTCTGTATTTGGAAGAGATAGGGTTAACACACGTGGAATCCGACTCTTAAATGGTGCAAACAAGATGAATGGTATAACACCAGGTGAATTGGATCAATAGCAGCATGCTCTAAAATGCTATTTGTTGCATTTAAGGTGTGCAGAGGCCCAATATAATGGCCAATGCGCTTGAGGCTGGATGCCTCTTTGCCACTGTAGGTCTACGCTGTGCATGTATGCAGCGAATAATATACAAATATTGAGTGGCTCAGAGTGCAATGGGAGCATGGGAGGAATATTATCGCAAGGTGAAATTGTGACTGTTCCATTTCACGAGGCAAACTTTTCACGAAATAAAGCCACTCAATATTTGTTTATAAAATCGACATCCTTGCAATGTGAATTTTCACCATAAACACAAAATCAAAATGAGACATCCCACACTCTGAAAATTCTAAAACCTCTTCTTAACAACATGGACGACTCCATGTAGACACAGCCGCACT
Source organism: Marthasterias glacialis (assembly GCA_911728455.2). Taxonomy (NCBI): domain Eukaryota; kingdom Metazoa; phylum Echinodermata; class Asteroidea; order Forcipulatida; family Asteriidae; genus Marthasterias; species Marthasterias glacialis. Next base: position 7,180,742 of record OU452225.1, on the reverse strand, counting down.
ATATTTTTTGTAGTCCACATGCGTGCGATAACAAATTTATCTTCAAGCAAACATGCGCACCTTAGGCAGCGTAATACGCGGGGCGTGATAATATTACAACCTTTTGAACAGGTGCTCCTTTGATTTAGCAGCAGCGCTCTATTGCCCAAAAACATTGGGAACAAGGCTGATCCTAAATGTTGAATGGGAAATACTTTTTCCCATGGGCGATTAGGACTTTTTGATCGCCGATGCGTATGGGAGTAATATTGAATGTCACGTGATGTAAGCTCCACCAATCAAATGACAAGGATCTTGTTGTCAGTTATACAATCACAGACAATGTAATACCTCTTGTTTATCCCATGGTTGACATTCGTAGCCAGACTTTGTGTGGTTCACTTTGCCTCGGTAGTGGATACCTGTTCCATTATAACACTTCACATCTGGTAAAGACAAAACAACGAGAAAATTAAGTATCTTGAAAAGTCCAGTTTTGTTGTATCATGAAAATGATGATTGCACATTGATTATGCCGGTGTCTGAAAATGTTTGCACTCATGGCGCATGAACACTGCTAAAAATGGTTTTCCTCGGTTTTCTTGAAATTAGACAAAAAATCTTACTTCAAGAAAATATTTCTTGTGTCACTCCCTACAAAAAGTTTATAGGGAGTGACAAAAGAATGTTTTTCTTGAAACAAGATTTTTTTCTGATTTCAAGAAAACCGAGAAAACCATTTTTAGCAGTGAACATCATTATTCCCGTCACAGGGCCCATTTATTTCATTCCCTAAACCATCTCAGCTCCCTGGGGACTGGAGAGTGTACTACCAAGCATGTGGCGCATCAAGCTAAATCAATGACAAGAATCATCTCTGCCCTCACAGGTACCAATTTATTCCTGGGTGAGGCGAAGCAGTTACAGTAAAGTGGCTTGACACAAGCATCTTGACCAGGATTTGAACCCACACCCCAATGACTTAGCCACCAGAACTTGAGTCCAGTGCACTACACCACTCGGCCATGACACACAACAAATGGACACATTTTTTATTATTATTATTTTTTTTTTTATTCTTTTTTTTATTGAAGTCGCCAGACACACAAGGCAAGTAAGCCACTCGAGGTGTGGGCTACAAATCAGCTGTTTTCCCAGGGTCCATTGCCACCTACTCCTGGGGCTGAAACAGAGTGATCCCCTTTACAGTCCGTAAGGATGTAGGCTTGGGTATCATCCATCAGAAGCCTGGCTGGTAGAGCAGAAAGCTCTACCTCCCCAAATTTTATGAAGCAATTATGGTTAAGTGCCTTGCTCAAGGACACAAGTGTTATGACCGGGACTCGAACCCACACTCCGATGACTCAGCCACCAGAGCTTGAGTCCGACGCGCTAACCACTCAGCCACGACACGCCACATAAAGAAATTACTTTAAAACCAAGTCGTAATTTGTGACTAGTCTAACATAAAAAGAGTGTAGGTTTGAAGAAGCTCAGGTAGTGTTAATTTCAAACTAGAGGAAATAACTGTTCCTGAAAAAAAAAACAATGATGTAAATTTCTTTTAAAGTTAATCAAATACACATTTTAATACCTGTAACAGCCTTGACTGATGGAATACCAATTCGGATACAATTCTCGCTTTCCTTGGTCCCTATCTGCGGCAGGCGCTGGCAGTCAGGCAGTGTCACTCCCGGATACTCCTTGGCGATGGCGTACTCCTGCTGGCACATGTCCAGCTCCAGTATCTCGCACTCGTCCCGGCAAAGCTCTCGCCCAAGCGGGTCGGCGGCGTCCTGGTCACAGAACGGAAACGCAAAGTAGCAGAGGGATGGGATGGCAAACTCCTGGCACTGGTCACTCAGGTCATGCATGATGACCAGGAAGGCGCTGGTGAGTTTCTCCTCGACCTCACCCTGCGCCTGGTAGTCTGTCACGTAAATGCTGTTGTTACCAATGAAATTAGCACAAGTCATGCCCCGGTATGGCTGACAATATCCTTTTGTTGGCCTGGAAGGGTTATAAAAGATAATGAATTTATCAACTAAATCTTTTAAAAATTCCAGATAGTTTATTCTTTCCACATATCTCTCAACAATGAATAACTACAGAAATGCGTTGTTATACAAGAAAAAGCTAAATAATGAGTGGCCACATCGTCTTGAAAGCAATTCTCGTTAACTTGCTAGAAATTAACAGCAATCCAACTTTTTTAAAAGCTCCCTTTCAAAAATAAATTCATCTTTGATCTCTACCCTTTTTACACATCCTGCCTGATTACAAGGCTTGGAAGGAAAACAAGCAAGACACTGAACTATAAATGGCTCCTCATCACCCAGGAGTAAATGGGTACCTACGAGGGTAGAGATTGTTAATGTTAACCATTAGCAAACCTGTGTACCCATTTGGCTGCCGGTGCTGCATACTCATAAGGAGCTGAGGATGTTTCGGGGATGGTTAATGCCAATGAACAGGGTAAGCAATAGTAAGGGGCTATGATACATTAAGTTTAAAAGTGCCTGACAAATGTTTCTTCTTCTTGTTTGCAAATTCAGCCGCTGAGCAAATTTAGCCGCCGAGGAAATTTAGCTGCAAACAGTTAAAAAGTTTCATAAAATGTTCACAAAACCGTTTCTGTTGAAGAGCTTCATAAAACTAGGCCAATAGACCGATCCATTAAGCCCCACCTTTGCTGTATTGACCAATCACAGACGTGATTGCACAACCAGAAGTCTGACAGACACGTTAGTGCATATGGAGCGCATGCACAGTGGGTGGGGCTTAAAGCCCCAGCTTAACATTGGTAATGTGTCTGTAAATGCTCCTATTCTTTGCACAAATCAAGATATTTGTAATAAAACCAACCTGTGAAAATGTCAGCTCATTTCGTTGTTTCATATTTCATTTCTTATTTAAAAAAACGATATCACTTTAGGCAGAAATATTTCAAGGAAAGTTTTCTACCATCATTATCTTTATACCATGTAAGGTATATGTAAATCTGTGAACATTTATGTTTTTCTTCTTACCAATGTTGAGCTGGGGCTCTAATGGATTGGTCTATTCTTTCACCTCTGTCAAAAATGTTGATAAAATATTCAAGACCACGATACTTACATTGGTTCACCTTGCTCTGGTTGCGATGGCTGTGCAGCTGTACAGAAATAATAAGATTTCACATATTATTTGTTAATTTTTTTTTATTCTTTACAGAGAAATGTCCGAGAACCATATCAATTTTCATGCATTCTTTGAAAGGCAGGCAAACACCTTTGACCTTTTGGTTGGTGTCCCAAAGTGGAATTTGGAAGATGAAGTTTAGACCTATTTGTGCTGTTTTCATTTGTTGAGTGGTTAGTTTATATTTTTGTAAACAACTAGCTCCATTTGAAATATATTATTTCACTTTTGGAAATTAAAAAAACCCAAACAAATATTGTGCTGCTAGCACTGATGGGATTAAAGAATGTAGGGCTGTGTCCAAATTGGGGCTTCTGCTGTGGCTATGGCCAGGGCCAAATTTCACAGGTCTGCTTACCGACAAATCGGTGCTTATGATAGCAGAAAAATGTACAATTGAGGTAAGTGTATTTCACAGGTTAGCAAGGAATACCTGCTTGTCATCTTGTGTATTTCACGTTGCATTCTTCACTTACACAGCTAGTGCACAAATTAGGCGCTAACCAAAGATTATAGAGTGCCGAAGGCGCAAGATGGGCATGATGGGGAACTCTGGCTGAACTGTGAAATCCCACTGTACGCCATTTCAGCAAGTAACTCTTTTGATACAACAATATATCAGTGCAGATCAGTGTAGACAATGACCATTGCTATCAATGTGAAACAAAGCATTCACTTGCTGAAATGGCGCCCGTGCATATTTCACGTTCTAAGAATAGATAAAGCTCCAGTTCCCCGTCTTGCACATTTGGCGCTCCATAATCTTTGGGGCTAACCCAGTAATCAGAGCACAGTGTTCATAGGCACTTAATTCAGATTGAGGCCCAGATTGCTAAAAAGGTGCATTTGTCAACATTGCCGACAGCCAACTGCTAAAGTTGCTTATTCAGACACGCCCTGAGAATCAAACTTGTCTTACTATCAAGCTTTGCTAGTAATATCCCTGTGGTTGATCGCATCCCAGCTTTGTTATCAGCTTCACATAGATAATACCCGGTGTCAGTGGTATCCACATTCCGTATTGATAACTTGGATCCCCAATCATATGTCCTGTAAGAAACACAAAAATGATATTTTTGTCAATTATCTTGTTTCATATAACACCCAAGTAGATCCTTCAAAGTAAACTAGTAAACTTGCGGGTACAATCATGTATGAATCTGGTTTCCTTCCTCAAACAACATCTGGTCACCACCATTCAATTGAAGTTCATGGTTAAGTCATCGGGATGTGGGTTTGAATCCCGGCCATGGTACTTATGTCATTGAGCAAGGTGCTTTACTATAACTGCTTCCCTTCACTGAGGGGTACGAGTGGGTACCTGCGAGGGTAGAGGTTTATTTTGTGTTCCAAAAAGCCTTTGGAGTACCACGGCAGCCCGGGGATGTAAACTCCTCAAGGAGCTGAGAAAGATTACAGGAATGTTATACAGAAAATGCACTGTATAAGAACCGATTATTATCATTTTTATCACAACTGTTGTCTCCACAAAAAACAGCCTTCAGAAGGCATGCGTGCATAAAACTGCACCAATGTTGTATCTCGGACACACACAAACTCAATCATTCAGAAATAGGATGTTTTGCACAGAGCCTCCCTTGTGTGAGATAGAACAAAGAGTTGAGTAAAGATGTTTTCGCACTGGCGCGACAATTCCATCTCCAAGAAAGATCCCTGAATTTAAGGATTGGAGAGTAGTAGCGGCTGTAATACGAATTTGATCCAAGAAAAATATATCCCGCATCTTTCCTCGCTCTAGAAGATGAATCCTCCTGAGCCAACCTCTTGGGTATTGCATTTCACAGATTTACAGACTGTCTTCATCGACACAAATAAAGAAACTGGGGTAGTGAGCCAGAGATTTCCCTTGCTCTCAAGGATGAAGTCTGAAGCTGAGGAGTTTGGCCTATATAACAAGAGCACTCAAAACAGGTACATCTCAAAAAAAGTTTACGCTAAAAATTGTTTTGAATTCTTGTCTTTCAAACCTGATTGTGATGCGTCGATTTCCCCTCTCTGATATTTGAACGTCGTTCTTGTACCAGGTGTATCGAGGCTCAGGGTTACCAGTGATCCGACAGCGAAGGATAGCCCTGTCACCGGTAACAAGCTTTGTTTCGTTGTTCATTGGTCTCTCAAGACTGATGTAGTCACCTCTGTTTAGGCAAAGGAGAGACAAAAGTTTAAACAATAACAACAGAAGAAGAAAACAATTTACAGGTCAAATAATTTTTTTTTTTTTAAATAACTGAACACACAAAATGGTGAACTGACTGGGAAACATGTAACTTACGTTGGTCTTTGCCAGGGTGATACTGTGGCATCTGCAGTAAAAAGAAAAAGATTTCAATGATTTTCACCAACCAATTATATCAACATCAAGTAAACTGTTAAGGAAGAAAGAACCCTTTTCATGGAGAAGCCATTTTTGATTTCTTCATCTCAATTAAATGTAGGCCCTTTTCGCAACCGCAGCTACAGCTTAGATTCCGGCTTGGGTTTTGTTAGTTATTTTGAAAACGTTTGCTTAAGGTACGGAGCTTCAAGAAAGGCGACGGATCCTAAGGTGGGTCCCAAGCCCGAGATCAAGCCACAGCCGAGCTTTCAAAAATGGCCACAGAGACTTTTAATGGTAAGGAGTATAGATCAATCCAATAGACCTTATGCACATGACGTCATTTGAGTAGGGCGCCCTCGTCTAGAGGTCAAAATGAGGTTGTTCATTGGCCAATCCTGTGCGCCGCGCGTACAAATCTCTGCGTTTCCATTGTTACATCATCGATTTACCTCTAAGATGGCGCAGTGATGACGTCAATGCATAAGGTCTATTTAGCTAATTGTCATGTCTTGTACTAGTGTTTTTACGCCATAACTGGGTGCCACTTTGCTTGCATATGTTACACGTATGTGCCGTTACACGTATGTGCCGTCACACACAGGTTTTAAGTAGTTTCACATATGTGCTTTGTATAATTGCATGAACCTGTATTTTAGTTGCTCAAATACGCCCAAGATAATTAAAGAAAATTTACACTCTGCACTATGTACAGAGTGTTTAACCAGCATTGCAGCAAATGATCCGCGATTTTGGAGTTGACTCTGGACGACTGGAAATCAACAGTTTAAATCACCACAAAAAAAAAATAAATAAAAATCTGTACCTCCTGAGTTGGACATGCCAAGTCTGAAACACATCTCACTGGCTTGGCTTCCGAGACGAGGAAGGTCAGAGCAGACCGGTAACACTCCCACCAAGTCCAATTCCACCTGCGAGTCAACGTGATCATACAACGATGCGCAGACATCCGTCTCCAGCAACTGGCACTCGTCCCGGCACAGCTGGTGTATGGACAGGTCAGGGCTCTCCCTGCACAGCGGGAACGCCGTCAGGCAGATGGACGGCGTGATGAACATGCTACAGGTCTCCGTCAAGCTTACTATGGATTCGAGGCGGGTTAAGGCGGCTTGGAGCTCCTGTTCTATTTCCTCCTGTGTGGTGTCTGCCCTCATGTACACACTGCTGCTGCTGATGTGACGGCGACACACGGTGCCCCGGTAAGGCTCACAGCGAGCATTATCTATATTGGGACCATAGTCACTATAAAGGAGAAGAAGAAACAAACATCTTTCATCGGCTCTCTACAATTTTTGAAGAATTTATGTTGGATCCAGTATAATCGGCCTATTTTTGTTTTGTTTGAATTATGTTATTGTTTTCTTCATTCTTTGTAAGGCGCTGTGTTCTGCATAGAGCGCCTAAAAAATGCTTGTTATCATTATTGTTATTATCACTCTATCTCATAAATGTCTGGCACACACCTTCTGCGAACCATCTTCAAAGTCACTGTTCTGTTTTGAAGATCAAGTAATTCATTCGGTGTATGTAACTAGTAATCCAGAAATTCCAGCTGATTTTCATTTTGAATGAATTCATTTGTTTTCTACATGAGTTGCATGATTTCCAGGAGGATGATAGCATGCAGTGAGGAATAAATTTCGTTATTAGGTTAAAAAAAAAAAAAAAAAAAAAAAATGGAATAAGACCACTCAACCATTTGATGCACCTGCCCTGGTCATTAAGGGCCAGATGCAACCTAATTACAACTATCAATGCACTGTGTGAAGAAACTCATTAGTAGACTGCAATGAGAGTCTTTGGAACACTAGGTGGCAGCAGACATAGGTGTACCAGGTAACTTTCCACTGTTTACGTAGGTCTGAACATGCAAATTTCCGAGAGCACTGGATTTACTTGTTAGTCTCACAGTGGACATGTGCAACTGTGTTGTTCAAAAATAACAATAATTAAACTAACTGCAGTAAATGGAAAGTTTATTTGGATAATCGTTCAATTGTATCAACTCATTAACCCTCCTACTGCTAGACTATTCAAGACCATTCCAATTTCAAACTCCACATTTTCCCATTGCTAATGTACATATATGGTATTTTCATTTCTTGACATCAAGCTGCAAACTACCATTCAAAACCATTCATAGCATTGAGGGTCCATTGATTCACCACAGCTGTACTACCATTTGGAATGATCCTCACAAGGCTTTGTATCAGCTTACCTACCATTCAAAACCATTTGGGGAATCAACACTGTATACCACAATAGTGAATGGTTTCAAATGGTGCACCAACTTATTTGAGAAAGGCACCAAGAGTAGGAGGGTTAATGCTCATTCAAATCAAAATAACAGCAAAACAAGTGACATTGTAATTTTGTACAAGAATGGAAAGAGAGAAAAGTAAGTCCCCTCCCCCAAAAAAAAAAAAAAAATAAATAAATAAAAAATAAATAATAATAATAATAAATAAATAAATATATAAAAATAAAAAATAACTAAACTAAATTTTAATTTAACATAAATAATAAAAAAAATAGAAAATCAAAAATCAAAAATCAAAAACAAACTGAAAACTGACAAAACTGAACAGTGCAACACAAAAGACCCATAAAAATAAATCAATTTGACATTTTTGAAAATTACCGACATTGCCTGGTGAAAGAAAGCCAGCCAGGTTAGAGGGTCAAAGTAATTTTTGCTGCACTCTGCGGCATTATGGTTACCTGGTTACCACTGAGGACTTCATGCTAACCTAAATGTGACACTCCTTATTGCTGTCATAACGAGACAAGTGCTTTGGCTAGAAATTTCCAAAATGTACATACACTGAACACAAAACGTGTAAGTGTTTAACTCTTAAGGCTTATGAAGGGCAGGATGCTTTTCCCCGAGTAAGTTCAACGAGCGAACTTTTGAGTAGCGATCCCCATCAACTCTTGCCTCAATCAATTAATTCTTCAAGTAAAAAATTACAAGGGGGAAAAAAAAGGAGGGAAAAAACTCTCATATCATGGGAGGATGGTTGCACGCACACACAACTCCTGGGAGAGAATTTCTTTGCGCCGAATTTACGATCGAGCACAACTACTTTTGACAGTTCCTCATTACATCTTACACGGGAAGAGCTTCATAAAAAATCATGTCACATAAATTCATATCATAAAAGCCAACAAGTATGCAATTTATAGGCGGAGCGTTTTTCGATACAGATGAGAAGCTTTCTTGGTACACGTGCAGCAGGACCCCTTAAAGGAGATGTACACCTTTGGGAAAATGTTCGCAAGAGCGTCCATACTTAATCGGAATCTAGAGCAGTGTCCCCCTTGACAATTCTCAGGAGAGGCAGTCTGGCTACCCACTTAATCTGACATCCATAGAGGTAGCCTAAGGGTGTTTACCCTACTTCTTCTTTCATGTTACAGTAAAGTAAGCAAATCAGACGCCTTATTTACAAGTAAATCTTGGGATAGTCTCCTAATTTGAGTAGCCTCAGCGTAAAAAAACCCAGAAGAAGTAGAGGTTTTGCTTTCCCTTTGAAGCACGCAAACAACATTGGTATTTGTCAAATACCAGTATCAACACTTTACATGTATTCGACCCCAAACACATTAAATAACAAAACTGTGAAAGTTCAAGCTCGACCGGTCATCGGAGTCATAAAAAAATAGTGGTGGGAAAAAAACCCCGAATGTTTCACTGTTTTCAAACATTAGGTTTGGGTCTGATAAAAGTTAATTGTTGTACGCATTTCTCCGAAGAAAATTTTTTCAATAGAAGTTTTCCACCATGACCTTCTTTATACCATGTAAGTTATGTGCAAAGCTGTAAACATGTATATTTTTAATCTTACTAACGTGTTGCAAACCCATTATAATATGACTTGGGGCTCATTCTGGAAATCAACTTGAATATTATTTCTTGGTACCAAAACTGGGGCACTAGATTAAATTTCACCAGCTGATAGGTTTACAACCACTTGTGTCACCCTGTAAATTAAGGGGGTCATAAATCAGTGAGGAATGGGTAGGTGTGGAGATTGCTCACCCCCCCCCCACACACACACACACACTAGAGTTTAGAGTAATGAGTTATAATAATAATAAAAAAAAAACTGTGTTCAAAAAAGCTTTTCTTAATAACAATTGATTTACAGCTTTTTTTAAATTACCTGTCACTTCCTTCGCTAAAAGGACCTGCAGCGAGAGATAGGAGAAGAGGACAAAAAATGTGTTAATTTTGAGCAATTTGTACATAAGAAATTGAAATATAAACACACTGGATGCTCAAGAGAACTTCAGAACTCAAAACCCATGGGTAAGGGTACTCTTAATTCCTCTAAAATGTGTTCAGGCAAACAATACTTTAAGCTTAACATTTTAAAGGCATCGATGATGTCCATTTATGTAGAAACTATTCTGTCTGTCCATGGCTGTGCTGTCTCCATTTAAAATGACGTTTATTAAGGGAATGGGCTAAAAGAGTGTCGACGAGGTCTTAATCGGGCGTTTAAAACCGTCAGAGTTGGGGACCGTGTGATATAGAGGCTCCTTCGGCTCGAAACTGTAAGGTTTTAATTGACCAGTCAGACCGAGTCACCACTCTTTTATTCCCAAACCTTGCTCACTTTGCAATGATTTTTGCTGTAACGTTACCTTCAGGAGCCCAGCTTTGCACTATGGGTATGTTTCACGCCTCTTCATACACATTTTCTAGTGTTAGAGTATCAATTAAAGCAGGAAGCCAGACTAAAATAACCCGTCTTAAACAGCTCCAGCCTTGTCTTTATCAGCCGTTTAATAACAAGTAAAAACGGTCATCTGACCACCTTTCAACCAATAGAGATGTCTGAACTGTCTTGGGTATTTATGAATAGTTTTTTAATAGATATAAGAGTTGCATCAGGGAATAGTAATATTACTTAAGGTTTTACCCTACACCGTTGTGTCTCATAAGCATTGTAAACTCAGTGTTTTCTCCCGACTCCTGCGAAAAAAAAATCCACTGGCATATTCGGGTGGGATTTGAACCCAAAACCTGTGCCATTCTAGGGCAGATGTCCTACCACTAGACCAGCAAGCAAGCCTTGTGACAAGAGGCCAGTAATTGAACAGTGGGTATGGCAGCCATTTAGCAGATTACATCAGGGCTAAATAATTTTATTCTGCGTTTTACCCATTAACAACTTATTAGTTTTGTTAAGAACTGGGAGATTAATTTCAACTTATTAAGTATTGAACAAAGTGATGAAAATCCCCCTTTAATCAAATCCATACATACAGTAGGTTGGCATGATATAAATGTCACAGAATTGGAGAAAAAAACAAACAAAATTACATCAACTTTGCACTTTTTTAACGGAGATTAAAAAAAAAATCAAGTCATTTTCTCTACTTCCAGCACATCATCTTCTTTGAATTTTATATTCCACGGGAGAGAGAAAGAGAGGGAGAGAGAGAGAGAGAGAAGGGGAAAAAATGATCTATCTCACAAAATTTAAATTTATGGGGAACAGATCCAGCCATTTTGGGATTTCATTTTCCCCATGGGAACGTTCGGCCCAGGAAAAAACTGAACGTGAATTCTGTAAGTTCTTCAGTCTTTCCCCTCAGCTGTGTTCCTCCACTTGGGTGATGATGTATGGATTTGCTGATTGCAGAATGGATGACATTTTTTTTTTTATTACAATTCCTAAGATGGTTCCACTAAGGGGGGAATCCAAGTTCCCCCTGGAGGGATGAAGAAAAAAAAAAAAAAAATATTTTGATATCAGGTAGACTAGACATACTTCTAATTGATTAAATCCGAGAAGACAACCTTTTGGTTCTGAACGAGACGTGGATCTCTCCGAGACATGCATCTCCAAGACGTTTGATGCTCCTGGCATGTTTTGAGACCAGCTCTGCTGTTTTGCCTCCAATTAGTAAATGTGAGGATGTTTTTTGAAACCGGGTGACTTTGACAGGCCTTGGTAAGAGCGCTGGGCCTAATTTCTTAGAGCTGTCGGGCAAACAAAATATTGCCCGGCAAATTTATGTCCTCGTCGGCAAACTTGAGCAGGGAACCACCCAAAACGATATACAGTACATGATATTTTGGTTGGTAAGACTGGCTGTGCAAAACAAAAACTGTAATCTTAGCGCAGCTGCAAGAAAATGTCTGCAATGATTTCAAAAGGATGTTTGGTCGTCTTGGTGATTTGTTTGTTTTGTTGGGAGTTATGAGAACTCCTTTGTTTGGCATTTCTGGAATATGGAGATTTAAACACGGTATTACGTTTCTGTACTTGTACCTCAAAAGGGTTTCACTTACAGGAGTGTTTTGTCCATAAATCTCCAACTGCTTTCTGATGACATACATACATTTACCACCCCCCAAAAAAAAAAATAATAGTAAAATAAATAAATAAAAAAATATATATAAAAAAAAAAATCCTGGTTATATCTTGTTTATTTGAAGCACAAATTGCTCTTAAATGATATTATGCCCCGTCTCCTGCCCATTCCAACATGAGGCAGCTCATCTCACTTCTGTTCTTCAATCATGAACCGGTGTGGACATCCTTCTTTTTAACCCCATGCAACTAAACATAACCTAACTGAGGCAGGAAAACCAAGTCCGTTCCTTTGAAATAAGGCATGGAAAAAATAGCACTACACGGTGTACATCACCATGTACATGTACAAGTAAAGTTAATGTTCCTAGGGAACTGAACAAAGATGGCTACTCGATCTAGGCTTTACAATCAGAACCCAATTTCAAAGAGCTGATTAAGCAGAAATATTGCCCAAAACCTTGCAGGGAGCCAGTGGCAGATAAAAGATGTTGTTCATTATATATTTTTTTAGCTGGTGATCTGTTTCTGTTAATCAACTCTTTTCTATGCTTAGCAACTTTGACCTTGAAAATTCTTAGAAGTAGCACCAACAATTATCAAGGAAGTACAAATCTTAACATGTTACATGTTAATGTTTTCTTTATATCTTGCACACAAACAAGTGTTTTTTGGACCAAAAATGTAATGTATCATAGGTTTGAGAAAATTCTAAATCAGTTTTTGTGCAACATCAAAATTAGCCCTATCGCCAATATTAATTTGACAAGTAAAATGCAACTGTAGCTTGTCAGCACAAACAAAAAGAGGAAAGTGCCACGCACAGCAACCACAGCAACAAGACTTTGCACTGTTTTTCAGTTTTCAATGGCACAACTGAGAAACCTAAAAACTCGGTAATCAACTCATCAGCTGCAAAGTTGCATGCCTGTAAAACAAGATAATAAAGAGCATAAGGCCGCGTCCGAAACAAGCCACTTCGGTTACGGCTATGGCTACTGGCTGCAACGACAACGTTGAACAACAGGACTGCCTGGCGTTCTGGCCATAGCCACAGCCAAAACCATTAGCGTCAACTCAGCTTTAGAGGAGGGTTAATCGTACTTAACAGTCCATGTCCAGATTCAGTGAGAAACAAAAGAATTTCTTGATTATTCTCGTCACTCAACTTAATGCAGAGCCTGTATTTTTGTGTTTATTTTCACAAGATTTTCTTCTGACGACCGGGGCAAACTGACTCTCCTCACCTAACGTTTTTGTTGACGGTTAAAGATTATTTCATTTTTTTGACAAACACGCGCAAGGTTAGCCCAATAAACAATGAGGAAGCGGTGGATTGACTACACAGTTGTCATTCAGTTGTCAAATAAACGGAGGAAAAAATATATATAAATTGAACAGATTTATTGTCACCCTGTCATTCAAACTTGTGAAAATTTGAAGCTCTTTTGAGTTCCACACATAATTTCCCGCCATTAGATTGTTTCTTATTGCATTAATCATTCAAACATCAGGAAAATTCTTCAAACTGGATGCACGAGTTTGAGTGTTTTACAGATATCTTATCTCCCTTTACATATTTTGCAGCCCTCACCTTAAATATTCTTTTGTCCTCGCAAATTTAAAATAACAAGAATAACAATAAACAAATTAAAAAAATTATAATACAAGGTATTGTACATGCACATAAGCATTTACAAGCGGCTTGTCCGCTGTTGGTTTGGTCAATAAATAAATTATTAAATAAATAAATAAATAAGAAAAGTTTTATGGCATTATTGGTTTTGGGAAGAGTTTATTCATTCAAATCTCCTGGTTCTAAAGAAAAATCTCTTTGGGAAAATTCTTCAAAATGGATGCAAGAGTATTGCCTTTGGTTTGTGCATCTCAATTTCAAGTTACCATGTTCAAGGCCGTTTTCATGTGTGCCTTTTTTGTTTTATGCGCTTATATCTTATCTCCCTTTACATATTTTGCAGCCCTCCCCCTCATTTGTTCTTTTGGCCTCACAAATAAAATAAAAAAAACCAATAGTACTAATAATAAATAAATAAAAAATAATAATACAAGGTACACGTACATGTACATAACCATTCACAAGAAAATTTGTATGCCATTAAAAATGTTGTTTATAGACAGCCCTTTTGAATTGGCATACTCATTCATCATTTAAAGGTTTTTGGAACATTTCAGGGACATATTCTCAAAGGGATTGATTTTCTTGTATGAAATTATAGTGGGTATTTTGAAATACTGAATTATTGATGATGATGTATTTAGTTTGTTACAATGGGGACTTCTTTTTGACCAAATAATGTGCTTCTTATTTTAATTATTTAATTGATGTATATCCCCCCCTTCAAAAAAAAAGAAGAGTTTCTACCCCCAAAGAAGATTTTTTTTTTAAACTCAAGTTGTGGATGTTTAGGCAAAAGAGCCCAGCAAATAAAAATTATGCTACTAAAACTCGCAAACATTTTTTGAAATACGTCAAATCAAGACTAAAATCCAAGTGTAGCATTTTTATGCGCAAGAAATTTGTTTTTTACCGCCTCCCCATGTCAATACAGTTCCTCAGAGGGCAGCAAATTGCGTATTTGCTGTCACAGCTTTCGCCAGTGCGCCGTTCACTGCCGCCCCTGAGTGGCCCATCGACGCGGTCTTGTTATTCTGAAGTCGGAGGTGTAACATCTGAAATGACACAATGCCAACCCTACAGAGGAAGCCAATTTCCCCTTGACTACCGTTCCACAAGCAATTTTTCTGTCCGTGCACAATATGTACGCCGAGGTCCCCCATAGATAATTTCTGTGCGCTCTTCCGCTCAATATGTCCAAGGCCGTCGCTCGTGCAGCGGTGAGAAAAAGCACGGTCGCACACAGAGTGATTAGTTCTACGACTGCCGTCTAAAGGTTTTGCTGACAAGTCTCTTCTCCTTCGATACCTTTTGGCACATATTCTTATTATGCAAAGGTAATAATCTTCCAATGGCTGGTTTTGCAATTTTCCCTCCGCAGCAGCCGAGCATGAAAGAATGAAAGCCCAGACGAGGGATAGATTATTGGAAATTGAGTTATTACAGAAAGGAGGAGGTATTAATACTAGCCTAAGTGGTGTCTGGGGGTTTTCTGTGTATCTTAACTTGATAAAAATTTACTCCCCTTCCTCAAAAAGATACATGTACATTTAGGTTAAGTTGCATGTAAGTATCCAAGTAGTGTATAAGTTTTCACGTACTGGATGTGATCTCCAAAAAAATGTTAAGTCTTACAATTAAATATCCTTATACCGTACCTAATTTAAGTTTACCTACCGGTTAAAGACTCTGACAATGGAGAATCAAGTAAAAAAAATATTGATTTTTTGTTTGAAATTGTGGGAAATGGATATAGATCCGCTGGAACAACCGTGAGAGCTCAGTCACTTCAATGGTGACCAATTGATGTAAACCCAGCAAAAATGGTTCTCGGCTAATCCTATACACAACAGGCAAACCTTCAAAGCAATTTGAGGGTAGTTCTGGGAAACCAAGTTGGTAAAATTGAAATCAACCACTAAGCCAACCATCATTCTACCTTACGGACCTTACACATTGACGTCATCACGCCGCCATCTTAGAGGTAAAATGATGATGAAACAATACATGCTCGTGGGCTGATGTGATGAGCAACCTTCTTTTGACCTCTACCCGAGGGCGCCCTTTTCAAATGTGCATAAGGCTCATTGACAACACAGCTTGAATGGAGCTTCAAAAAACTGCTAAATTTTGTGACTACAGTCACCACTTTTTCACTTACCTTTCAGGGTTAGTACCAAATTTCTGTGCTAGCATAAAATGCTTATTAACATAAAGTACAAACGCACACATGCAAAAATGTCCTCACTAATCAGTGAAATATGCTGACGTGGATTTTACTGCTTCCGTAAGCGTTAATTTTGATTCGCTTGCAGAAAGCAGAGCCATGAAATAGTCTGTGTAAGTCTCGCGCATATTCGAACATTTGGGGACCATTTTGGTCCCGCACACATTGCTGTAACGTGAAGGAAACAAAATCACGTGCTTTAACGGACCCTAGTGTTCAAATACGCGCGAGACTTACACAGTCTTTTGGGCCCGGTTTGAAGGTGTACTGATAACAGGCAAGAAAATGCAGAGAGGTTTAAATTGGAATCAACCACTAGTCAGTTCTTGGGTGCCGATTACGCGCCACTCACACAACAGTCCAACCTCCTCTTAGTTGACTGAACATTCAAAACCTCACAGCCTCTCATTTTATAAATGGTGGAGTAGCTGTGCGCAGAATTATACAGACTGTACAGTAACATGAAATCAGCGTATGGCAAGCTTGCATGAGTATGCTTGATATATCCGAAACAATTTGAATGATTTTTGGTTAAGGTCACAAATCTATGACCACATAATATGTAAGTCTTTGCTTAGCTGATAAAGTGGCTGGCTGAAACTCCAAATGATGTTAATATCATATGATTAGTACCTTTTTCCCCTTAAAAACAACTAAATTCCTAGTTGTAATAGCTGCACTGGGAGAAAGAACGTCATTATTATTATTCTTTTTCCCCCTTTCTGGCAGTTCGACTCCCATCTGAGTGTCCTTTAGAATTGTTTTCACCAGGATTCAGAAATCAATGAGTATGCAGTGCTTGTCACAAGTCGGTGTAAGGGTACAAACAAATATATATACGTAACATAACTAAATTCTTATAAATATACTTTTATCACAGTTTCAACTTTCAAAGAATTCATAGGTCACTTTACATACATTTTTGTCATTGGGTAATTTGTTTGTTATATTTGTTTGCTCATTCCGCTGTGATGATATGATCAAGCACAGATACACAAAAGTCTTAAAGTGCTTGACAACATTAGCAGGCACTATTAAACATGAATTTTTTTAAGGGTGATTTGAATTCATGTGATGTGGGAGAGAGTCTAAAAGAGAAGGTGGTGAATGTATGAAGGACTGAGCAGGAATGATGAGCTTGAGCAGAGGGTGTGTGTGGTGCATTGTGTGTACTTAGTTGTACACACAGTAAGTTATTTTAGGCATTGTTCTATCAGAGAAGTTTGACATAAAATACCTTATTGAATTCAAATGAATTGAATTGAATAAACTACCTCGATCTAATAACCAACTCACCTGGTAATATCGTTATAAGACCAGTAGTCGTTTTGGATCCAGCATCATTCTGTGCAATGCACTTATAAAATCCTGCATCCAAGGTATCCACGTTTTTTATCATGAGTTTAGATCCCCAGGGGTACTTCCTTATCGTCACACGACCGACGTCGTCTTTCATGTAAGCGTCTTTATGGTACCACCAGTACTCTGGTTGTGGGAATCCCCGGATACGACATAGCAATGTTACTTTGTCGCCGACGGAGACAGTCTCATTGTTCATGGGCTCATCGATCTTGATTTCTGGGATCGCATCCGCTGGTGCTGTCCTACATGTCAAAAAAAGAGAAATAAAAGCGACATTGATTTTTAAAACATGATACAGAATTTTCCCGGGAAAACTAAACAGTATTTGCCCTTTACTTTTTCAGTGACTAGACAGCAGGACTAGTTTGGCGTTCAGCTTGGTCAGCCAGCTTTTTCACCGATTCATATTTGAAGGTTTCTTTTCAACATTATTGATGTAGGGACTTTTATTTTATTTATTTAAAGTCAATACATAATGAGGGTAAACCCCAGTCAGTGCACAGCACTGCTCTCCATGGGGGCCCTCAGTACCTACATAGAATATAAAAATATTATACAAAAGTATCAAACAAAGCAAATAAGAAATATAGGCCTAAAAAATAAGAAATCATATCAGCGAAAAAATAAAAGGTAAGACAATAAAATAATTGAAATGGACTTGAAAAGTACTCGGTTTGCATACATGTAAATGTGGCTTCGGGAAGCAATGAACTAAGCCAGCCTGGACAAAATTACTGGTCCTCAGGTGTTTTATTTAGCATTTAGGGTGCACGACCACTGTTAAGGTCGTGAACAGTGCCAAATGATCAACTTTTATAAATCGACAATCCATTGGAACAGACCTGTGTACACCTTTTCAAATCAAGTAGATACAGTTAAACAGTGTCCCGTAGCAACAGAGGTTTAAGTAACAAAATGTTTCTTAAACTGCTCAAAATTAAAAATTCAACAAAAAGTGTTCCTTCCAAATCAAGCAAACCTGATCAAAAAGTTGAGGTGGGTTGGAAGGGGGGGGGGGGAGAGAGATTCTGCGGCACACTTTGCCATATAAATCAATCAGATAACACCTAGATAGTCTTGTAGTCAAGTGACACACTGTAGTTGTCGCTCACTTTGCATAATTCCCACTCATTTAGGAAGAAACCAATCAAATACAAAGTATCAATTACCCAAAAAGATATCAGCATCCAAGGAAAAATCAACTTGAGATTTTCAACTAATTACCGAAGAAGGGATATCATCTTCTCCATTAAAACAAGACCACTAAGTCCCACATGATGAAAAGAAAGATCAGTTCAAAAGACTTATTTTGACAATCTCCTGAAGAGCATTACTGCCCAATTCAGCAGCCGACGTATCATAACCTTCGGCTGGCGTATCATGTTTACCTGGATGGCTTACCGTTATCAATTCTGATTCTATGTTTGCTTCACATACTGACAGAATATTTCAGGAATCTAAGCCGTAAGAGGGGTTTTGATTGGAATATAAAAGCTCTTTGATTGAAATGGAAAAAGACGGCAAATAAGCTCTTCATCTGCCGTGAGTTCACAGTCGGTGAAAAGAAAGATCTAATGGAAGTGATATTGACTTTCGCAGAAACGCTAGCCTTGAGCTTCCTTACGAACAAATTATTACTTACAATGGGTAATCTTGATGTCTAATCAGAAGTGACGCTATCTGACCATAGAGATAAAAGTTTACGATTTGAAAAGAATTGATACGACAATGACAGACAACCACCAATGAATGGTATCGAAAACTAACCTCTGCAGGTTGCCAAGAAGTATCAGAACGAGAAGACAAGTCCGCCGACGGGAGCTGCGGAGGTAGCGCCCCGATCTCACTAACTCAGCAGCCATTATTGCCAACCAACGGCTCTCGTCTCACTTCTACAACTAACACGACCTCCACTCACGACTCCGACTACGCTTATGTTCCACTCCAACATGTGCTAAATACTCGCAATGAGTATGCAAATAGCACGCTACTTGACCCCCCCTCTGCATCAAACCCTTTTTCTGTTTACAGTGTCTATCTTCATGAAGGCGTGGATTGTTAGCTTATTTTTAATTCTTTTTGACAGCAAAAGTAAACGAGTTGACTTGACACAACATAGCCGTGCCATACTTCAGCTGACCCCTGTACAAAAACATGTACTTGATTGTAACTCTTCTGTCCACACTGTGGTTGATCTGGAAAAATTTGCACAACATAAAACTCAACAAAGAAAATACAAAAACAAAAAAAGAGAGCGGTTTGAGGGGAGAGTCTTTTCACTGACTTCAATATTAAAATCACTTTGCAGTCCGACATTGGTTTATTTTCATAAACCACAGACTTGTAATCTGTTTAAGGTTAAACATCTCACATTTCCTAAAACACTCTGTCTATTTTCAAGTGAGAAAAACCTCAAAATCACTACACATGAAATTTCAACTTACTTTTTAAAAAGTTTCAGATGATGTACATGGTCAATTGTAAACTCAACAGCCTGATGGGTGGGGTGGAGTAGAGGTAGGGAGGGGATGTGGAAACAACTTTTGATACATGTAGCGTGGCCACAAATCCCCCCCACCCTCCCTCCGGCTTTTATTTTTACTGGGCCATTTACACATAGATGTACAACGTAAGTAGAAACTGACATACATACATAGGGGTGTAGTTCACACAGTACATGTACATTGTAGTAGATATTTGAAACATTAGTTTATTAGATTAACTCTAAAATCTTTCATCCAATTACAGCAATGGGGTGAATAATTCACTCAAAACATTTTCATTCCTATGCAATCACTGTAATCAACAACCTGAATGTACTATTTTTTTTATAGCCGTTGTTATACAGGTATCAAGAATGATCAAGTTACTGGGGGCAAAAATGAGGTTTTCCTCCACAGAAATTTGGACTAATCCACACAAAGACCATTAACAAGTCCTCCATCAACCGTTAAAAAAATTTCAAACATCGTGTGTCAAGAGAAGCCATTAATAATCCATCAAAGTAAAGACCTCAGTATGTAAACAGGTTGTCTACCCAGAGGAATTCCTTGGCAGTGAGCTGTCTTGATGACTTGGGGAGTTCAAAGTCAGCAGTTTGTGCTGCACAAATAAACAAAAGAAACCCACAAAGTCTTGTCAGAGAGGTTTTCCTTTTTTCCCTTCTTTTTTTTACGTCTCAATTTAGCTGTAATTGGCATGGCACTCAGATGGGGGAATTCAGAATATATTGTCAGTGGGTGTGAATTGCTGATAAATATTGGGATCATTTGGTCAGGATGTGTGGTTCAACATTGGTTGCTCTTAAAGTGTCCAACTTTTGATGCTCACTTCAGCTGTAGAGTGAAAGAATTAATGTTCAGTTGTTATTGATTAGGAAATTGACCGCTGCACTATACTGACTTAACTAGAACTTCGAAGAGGTTCACATGACTAAAACCATGGGTGTGGCAACCAGGGACAATACCAGTGTTGGGGTGGGGTTGTGATAATGGTAATGATAAGAACTTATTAAGCGCCGGTATCCGTCACAGATGGCCACTCATGGCACTGATATATTAGCTCATTGTTTTTATTAACAGGTACAGTATGTGAAGTTAGGAATATGAGACCTATTCTATGTAGCACCTTGTGAAGTTTTACAAGGTGCTGTGGTGCAGTCTACAGCCAACCATGCCAGAAAACACCGGGGCAAACCCCTTCTCTCAAACGATAAGTGCTATGGGTTCTTTTACGTGCATTACACAACACACAGGACCTACAGTTTTACATCCCATCCGAAGGACAAAGCATTAATGGTTACTTGTAAGTGTCTTGCTCAAGGACAGGGACAGTGTCATGACCAGGACTCAAACCCATACTCTGCAGACCAGAACACCTCTGAGCTCGAGTCCGGTGCGCTAGACCGCTCGTCCACGACACGCCAACCCCCAGTAATTTTTCTCAGTCAGTGTTTTGAGCCTCAGTTGGCAAATGAAGCACTTAATCAAGTAGAACAAGGGCATCCAGACTAAAAGTCAGTAATTTTGCAGTCCAAAAATCTAAAAGTGTCCTTAATTTGCAAAAAATGTTTGAATACAGGGGGGTTCTTACTGGGAACGCCATTTTTTCTTGAAATAGTGGAGAATATTGGTAGTTGGCATGTCAGCAAACTGGCTTCCATACACTCCTCCTCCCCACCCCCAAAGAAAATGTCCTTCCTACACATCCGACTACAGCATTTGTACACAAAAAACCCTCCAAATTGGAGGGTTTTGGGGTACAAATGCTGTGTGAAAATGCACATGTACATGTACATGTATCTCCAATCACTACCCACATCCCAAAAGGCAACCCACACTGAGGTCAGGTCAAAGGAACTCCCCTAAATCCAAACCTCTCTAAACAATAGGCCATCCCGCTGGCCACAAGCTATAGTTATCTGAGGAGCAGTCAAAATTCTGTTCAAGTGGTCCAGCTAGCCTGGGCCCAATTAAGCAAAACCAGTCACGGATTGTACGTGTGGTAACACTTTGGTTGGTAACCTTATTTTAGTAAACATAATTTTGTTGTGTTTAGCTATTTTTGTGCTTAATTAAGCAGCTCTATGAAATTGGGCCCAGTTCCTTGCTTCCTGCAGTTTCAAGGAAAGCCAACACAGATTGTTCACATACCCCCCAAAATCCGAGTCCACTATAAATCTTAATGTTGAAAAGGAAACCTATAGATTTTGACCAGGACCCAGTTAGCTCAGCACAAACAAAATTATGCTTACCAGAAGAGGGTTACCAGCCAAAAGAGTACGTCACGTGTACAATCTGTGACTGGTATCCTGCTTATTTTTGCTCAGCAGAAAACGTTTAAGCACTATTTTCTGCTTAAGCAGCTCTATGAAATTGGGCCCAGGACCCAGTTTCATACAGCTGCTTAAGCATAAAATATCGCTTGGCAAATCTGTGCTAAGCAAAAATTTGCAGGAAACCAGTCACAGATGGTGGAAACATGTATGACATTGTAATTTGGCTGGTAACCAATTTCTGGTAAGCACAATTGTTTTGTGCTTTGCTAATTTTTTGTGCTTTAGCAGCTCGATGATTATGGACACAGTGAAAATTCTAGCAAGCAAGACGGCAAGCTTACCGGTCCATCTGGACATTAAATAAAATCTTTTAACAAAAACCATCATATTTTTTTTTTTATATTCCACAGCTAACCACAACCCTCATCCCAAAAAGCCAATCTAAATTCACATCAATTAAAGTCACCGGAACTGATTTCCTCACAAAAAAAAAAATGTCTCACAAATCAGAACCACATCAGGATGAAATGCTCCCCCTCAGTGCTAGCAGGTCACGCTAGTCCATGTAGCAGGGAGGAGCGTAGGACAGACCAAACCATTCATTACCAGTTATTATATCCGCTGATGGGAGGGAAATGTCATCCGCATCTCCTCCGGTCGGGGAACAAAAAAATGATAGATAGGAATTATCGCCCGCCGGTCGTGTTGACACAAGAGCAATCTTATTCATACCAGTGAATTGATTTGATTGGAAAAGTAAACATATAACATCTGTGCCACAGATAGGATGGATGTTGACAGATGATTCAAAAGGTCAAGGGTCACCTTGCATGTTGGCCAGCCCAACAAAAATGAAAGATGATACCTAAGGAGTAGTTTTTTTTTTGAAGGTCTTGAGGTACAGCGAATCTTCAGTGTTTTCATTTTCAAGATCAAGGCTGATTGGATCCATTTACGAAAAAGCACCAACGGTAAACGTAAGCCGTTATTGCAACCATGGCTTGGGCTTGGGCTCTGGTTTGGGCACCGTCCGCCTGTTGTTTAAAATCCTGTACTAAAAACTACTGACAAAGACAAAGTGGGAGCCTTGGCTGAAGGCCGTGATTTCAAAAATGGCCATATACACATGTGACTTATTTGGTATTAAATGCATGTAGAAGCAGTATGCTTCCTGAAAATTGCTGTTTTCTTTCTCAAAATGTGAAAATTTATATATATATATTTTTTAAGTGAACACTCTCGTTTCAAATCTTTCAAAAAGATTTGGTCGAAAATGTACTTTTTTTCCTCTTTTGCATGGAATGTTTCGATGCCACATATATTTTTGATGTGCAAGTGATGATGGTTAAAGATAAAAAATATTCTCTAAATGCCCAACAATGCAAGTCAAAAAAGTACCTATGCTCCCCAAAAATGCAAAACATAAAGAAAGACCCCAAAAATGCATTCAGGGTAATCCTGTCCCATTGACAGTCACAGTAATTTTTGTTAGTGTGCATCAGAGCAAAAAAAAATGTCTTATGTGTAGATG
This sequence comes from Marthasterias glacialis, assembly GCA_911728455.2. Classification (NCBI taxonomy): domain Eukaryota; kingdom Metazoa; phylum Echinodermata; class Asteroidea; order Forcipulatida; family Asteriidae; genus Marthasterias; species Marthasterias glacialis. Next base: position 7,157,365 of record OU452225.1, on the reverse strand, counting down.
TCCCAAACAGCTTGAGAAAACCAGTGGAAATACAAGTCAAAATGCAGGCACTGTACACAGAAAAGGGCAACTGTTGGACAATGACATACTTTCTTTTGAACTCAGTGAGGGCGATGTTTTAGCTCCATTTTACCTTCATATTCTTGTGGTTTTATATGCTCTGGCAGTGATCCCGCTACCCATGTGAGGTGGTCCCACCTGGCTACTTTCAGATACCACCTTGCTCAATATTTGCCAATATCACCATCTGGCTGCGGGAGATTTGCCATAAAGGAAATACTAACCGAAAAATGTAAATTTTGTATCGTTCATAAGAGCTTTTCCCTTGACCTATATTTAATAAAAAACTCAGCAATGTTTGGATGTGTAGATGGAGTCAACGTGCCTTTGTGTGAGTGCTGCATTCGTGTCAGTTTTAAAATTTGATTAATTTTGCTTCGATCATCACTTTGAATTTTCACCATCTCGCTCAGTTCATTATACAGAAGAAACACTGTCAGCTCAGGTACAGTGGTCTACTAACTGGATTTCTCTAGCATCTCATGATCATTTCACAAATTCCAAAAAAGTCAATACCTCTTACATTCCCGGTCTAGCCACACGCTCTTGATAAATAATACAAATACACTAACTTGCTTATCATTCCAATACGTACACATATCTCGTACAAATATTAAATTTACAATCGTGCTGTGTGGCAAGTTGGCCCATCTGGTTTTATGAGCATTTAAAATGTCAGGTAATGGGGAGCTAATTCATCTGCAACCCACTGTGTTTGTCAACAAACACTCTAGTTCAATAACCATACTGTTTAAACAAATCTCAGAACAAGTCTCCAGCTCGGTGCTGAATATATATATTTAAACAGAATCCCAAGCTCAAACCCTGACTTTGCTGAACAAATTTAAGCTTGGTAAACTATTAAGATATTCAATAGGAGGCCTGAGGCGCGTGGGTAAACAATTGTAGTTTACTTGAAAGTGCATCTATTCTATTGTGAAAAATAATTTTAAAATATAGCGTTGTCATTTCATTCATTTTCATTTCATTAATTATTTCTGGTTGTGAAGCAAATGATTCTCAGAATAGTGAACTTAATCACTATACTAGCCAAGAACCACAAGGAGAGAAGACAAGCAAGGAAGTTTCAGTTTTAAATGTTGGAGGAAAACCCCAGAGATTTATTCCCGGGAAATCCTGTGCAATCAGGAAGGGACTGAAAACCAAATCCACAGTGCCCTAGAGGTGTCCTATAGAGGTGTAAGGTGGGGAAAGATACCACTACGCCAACCGGACTACCCAATAACCTGTGCAAATACATTTGGGTCATTCCATGACACCGTTACATCGTTACCACCTACATGTATGATGCTTTTTCACCACTTCACTAGTCTACTTTGTCAATCTTGCTTTACATAGCATAAATAGTACCAAGCGTGAAACATAAAAAGGATTTACTTGATTACTGTGGTGTAAAATAAATGTGATACAGTGCCTGCAATGATGTAACAGGGACACCATAAGTGTGACATTTGGTGTCCCCGTTACATTGTGACATATATCCTTAATTTTAAAAATGATAATATTGAAAAATATCACAAAATGGGTCCCACTTTCCTGGAATGACCCATTTGCCAACAAACAAATTTTGCAGATCATCAAATGCATACAAAAATACAGGAACTAACCTAAAAAATTAGTACTACCAGTTAACTTGTAGGTACAACCATGTGTAGATCTCTTATGAGGGCCTGAAGATGAGCAGAGTAAACTGTTTGAAACGTCAAGACTATAACAACTGCTCTTCTTAGAGCCAATACTCCTCCCATAATGGATTTACACAATGTTGCACCCGCAAGTAGGCTAATAATCACTTCCTATAGACCTTTATCATGCTGCCACCATCTAGGTCATGTTCCCTGTATCCAATAACAGTAATGGATGCTAATATTCATTGTACAAAAAGGAACCAGACTATTTACCCTTCCAGCCTCGGTTTGGTTACATTGGTTTGATTGGGAGAAAATAAAGATGGCCGAACCATGATAAAGGTATATAATCCACAACATGCAAAGCTTTAATTATCGGCTATAAAAATACAGTAAGGAATTGTGTAGGCCGATACCTTGAAAGTACAAAAAAGGTAAATTTCATTTCAACAATGTTTAGTGAAAGGAAAATGTTAAAGAAAAAAATTGACAACATTGTCAAAGACTGCTTAGTTTTACCTCATTGGCATTTCCGTGCTTGTTGATATTGTTACTTGGCCAGCAGCATCTGGGTAAAATAAAACACACAAAGATACAATATTAAGTTTCGGGCCAGGAAAATAAAAAAAAGTGTAACATCAAAACATAAAAACAGGATTACCAGCTTTGGGTTTTTTATTTAGATGAAATCACATGGTACACAGTGCGCAAAGCTTTAACAAAATATCTTTTTTGTATTCAAACATTGACCATTATTTTGTATGGAGTGCCTTGAGTATCACAAAATGTATAAACTGGCTTCACAATTTTTTTATGAAGTATAAGTTGACTTTGTCTTTTGGATAGTAAATTTTATTTATCATTTAGGGTATTAATTTGATAGCATTATTATACAAATAATAAACTTGTATTTGCAGTGAAGGCCACTCAACTCCTGGCTGTGACGTTGCAAAAGAAAGTCTGTAACTTTTGTCACACAGTGACTTGAAACTGTTCGTGAGTAATTTGCAAAAATCTCCATAAACCATGGCAACCATTCCTGCTGTGATAAAACTCTATAGACCTTGTGCATCTTCGTCACAAATCATACACATGCTTTCAAAAATTGCCATTTTGGTGATCACCTCTTCATAAGAAAAGTACACTTATTGTAAATATTTTACAGATTCTAGCAGGAATTTTGTAAACCATTCCGTCATGTAATAAATTTACTTACCAAGCTTACTTTCATACTAAAGATTTTTGAATTTTGAGTTTAAAAAGAAAATTTTATGCGGTAAAATTACACCAAACTTATCAACACGTGTGTCAGCCTGGCGCTCAGCAACATTACGCACATAATTTAGCCTAACGCATAAGATATTTCTAGGCAGTGATTGGCTCAATACCGAATCTTGCGTCACGCACCGGATAATTGTAACAGTTGCACACGACTAAAATACGAGCTGGTGATCACCAAAATGAATGCAAGCGGTTAGTGACATCATGTGCACAAGGTGTGTAATATCTGCCAACTCTTTGTTTGGAACGTGCACTTTCCCAGGCTTTTTTTGTTCCAGGGTTTATTATGACACCCAAAAAAGAGCAATGACTTCAGTGAAATTGATGGATAGGGGAAGTTGTGTCGTGGTGGGAGGGCTTGTATAATAACCCAGTTTCACTGTCAGTGGTTGCCTCATTAAGGCCGAACACTTTGGTATCAAGTATGGGTTGACATCAATTGCCTGCTCATGTCTATCTCAGGTATTGAGTTACTGTGACCAACGGAGTTGCTTCTTCTTATTCTTAGACCATCCAAAACCAATTTAAAGGCAATGTACAGTATTGGTAAGGGAAAAAAATAAATAAATGTATAAATAATAATGGCAACAATAAATAACAAATACAAGTATTTGATCAGTTTCAATCTTTAAGGCCACTGATTAAATAATTTACACAAGCATCGAAAATGCCAAAGAAATATAAAACGTGTATATGAAATACTGTCAAAGTCGAGAAAATAGCAATTGAAGTCTTACGAAAATCATTGTTGCTTATTTTGATTGTAGCAATTGAAATTAAGCACTCTTAAGAATGTGAGCCAACTCCCTGACAAAACATAAACCAATTTTTTGTTTATGATTTCACTTAAACATTACCATCATGAGTCGATGAAAGTTTTCACAGCTTGTATGGGTGCACATGTCCAGTGTGTGCAAATGTACGGTGTGATTGTTGAAAACTGGAGGAATGGAGTTGATTTACTCTTCAAATAAATGACGCTGTATGTTCCCTTGATAGGTCTAAAAGTGTAAATTGTTTGATTCCTTCAGAATGAGAACTGCGCTCATTAAACTTGTTATGCTTTGCATACATGCTGTCAGGCAAACCACCATAGCCCAACAGTTCAGGTGTCAAGTTGCCAGATGGTGTTGAACTTTGTTAGAGAGAGGAAGGATCCCAGCAAATAACCCAAGGGAGGCAATGATTACAATCAAGGACGATGGATATCTTGCACAAAATATCCAACAAACATTCAGGGTAGGTGTACATGCAGCCTTTCATTCTTATAAATATTAGGGCAAGGCAATGTTTCTTGTTTAAATGGAAGTGTAATGAACTTTTCAAAGGGCACCAGAGGCAATTTCCTTTGTTGCCTTGAGTGAAGTATCAGGTCTGACTGGTAGGTTGTGCTGATTTAAATTAGTACAAATATTTTCCAACGCATACATGCCTCCAAAGGATGCATGAACTTGACTTGAATGATTTAAACTGCTACCCCCACAATGAAATATCTTCAGAGTGCCAAACAGTGTACGTGTAACGTGCACAAATTCTGGCCGCAGACTGATTATCCATTTTTACAAATGTCATTCGCCGCTAATATCCAATTGCGTCGGAATGTGTTTGACTTGATGCGTTATGGCAATCTCATCAAGACCAATGTCACATCTGTCTCATATGAATGGATGATTAATACAGATTGGGATGAGATGTGATGTCCATCCATACAAATAAAACAAAAAAACAGTCAATGCAAAGTTCCTCTTCATACAAGCTACGTGCACAGATAAATGCTAGCCCTAGTGCTGTACAAAAAGAGAACGTTACACATAAAGACACAGTTAAAAGTCCTCCAGTGTTACGTATGTATACACATGTATAGTGTACCATAGAAAGATATTGGAGAGAATGTGGAGTGAATCAATACCTGCACAAGTATGCCGTGACTGTGGAGCAAGTCTCCAGACCATGTAAGACTCGTGCGTATTTGAACATTTTGGGGAACATTGGGTTCCCACATACCATAGCTTTAAAACCCCTGCTCAACATTTGTAAGAAGAAAAACATAAATGTTCATAGATTTACATGTACCTTACATGGTATTAAGATAATGATGGCAGAAAATTTCCTTGAAGTATTTCTGCCTGAAGTGTTTTTAAATAATAAATGAAATAACATCCAACTTTAGTTTTCGTATATTAGTGAGACGAAAATCTACCTATAGGAATGCGTACAAAAATGCTGAATGCATTTTTTTTAACAAAACAAAGAAATGAGCTGACATTTTCACAGGATGGTTTTATTACAAATATCTTGATTTGTGCAAAGAATGGAAGCATTTACAGGCAGTTTACCAATGTTGAGCTGGGGCTTTAATGTAGATGTCGTTTGGAAATCCCATGATATATTTGGACACCACATTTTTCAATTTACAGCAATTTTGCGAATTCACTCAAATTGCACAAATAAATTCATCTTTCAAAAAGTAGGGGGGAAAAAACCCCAACACAAACGGAGAAAGAAAAACCTTGAGCTTCCCTAATTCAATAAATAAACCAATAAAATAAATGAGGCGTGTAAGATGAGTTCAAGACTTACAGTCAAGACAAACCTATTGAGGCGATACATATGCATTAAGAAAAAAAAATGGTGGCCTTGGGAACGCGTGGTCCAAATACTATTTGTTTGTCGGTATTTCCTATCCATTATTTTATTTTGATTGTTCATAAACGAAGTCAATTAAGTAAAGGAATACAAATAACGAGCTTCCTTTTCCAGAAGCATCCTCAAAGTCCTTTGAACCATGAGAGTGGAGGAGAGGACTATGCAGGGAATGAAGGGAAAATGAAAATATATAGCCTAATCAATTTGCGGTTTACCAAATCTACTTAGAAGTGGGACTGCAGAAGTAATAAATAATGTAAACAATGAATGGTAGAGAAAAATAAAACAGCCTCAGTTAACCAACGAAACCCCCATTCCATTTTTCAAATTCCCTCTCCCCAAACTTCCGCCCTCCTAAAACGGCACGGGATAATAGTATGATTTAATTTGAGAAATAACGGCTCCCACATGCAAAGCTGAAATGTCAAATCTCAAAATAATTGACGGTGCAACAAATATGGACAAAAGGCACAATTCCTTTGATGGTCTGTAAATAAACTGTTCAGTTGTCCCAGTGTCACCTACAATGCACTCGAAAAACAACCTAACTGAAATAACCCTCCTACTGCTAGACCATTCAAAATTCCAGCCCTCAAACTTCAGCGTTGGTTTTGTGCACTGCCATAGCATTAGGCCTTCTGTTGGGAGTCCATGTGCACAGGTCCATGGGTATCCATTCATAACCAGTGAAGTATGTGTGTGGTTTTGGATCCTCGGTCAACTCAGTGCCAAATGGGTCGTAGAGGACTTCTGAAAAGATTTAGACAAATCATGTGCCTCCATCCATTTTAGGGTAAGCCCCATTTTACATATCATTGCACCCAATCATAGACATTCTTGACCAATGATTTTGACACCAGTGCGACATGCAATTAAACCTTACGACACGCATACGCAAGCGTAAATGCATCCCAGTAATGGCGGGGAGGAACTAGTACAAGACATATGCAAATGACTAGAAAAAGGAAAGGTCTGCACTTTCTGGCATGCTGTCATTTTTTGACAATTACAACAAGTGACTGATCACAATCAGTAAATCACACTATGCACTTCAAAATTTCTTAATAAATAAAACAGAAATGATTCAATAAAAAAAAGTCAGAAACTTTACTCTGGAAACTTTACTTCAAATAAAGTTTAGATGCTTTTCATTGCCGATATATATGCCTCTTGATCGTTTCTCATGAGGTTGGCACTAGCAAAATATTTGTAAAATGACCTTTTATAACAAGTCTTCAAAACTTTATCTTTAATTTTTTTAATTTTTTTTTTCACAATTTGCCGACTGCAAATCCAACATACTTATTATCAAGTTTCTTTTTTACAAAAAGAGAGTATTTATAGCTCCCAGTCTGTGACTATACGGGAGAGTTGAAATTAATCTCCGCCAGACCGAGAAATGACGCCCAACACTCTTCAGGTATCACACGCTTCAGTGTCCCAACCCGCCTGGGAAATGAAACAAGAGACGGCAGGCCAAAGCAAAAACAACTTGTAGCTCCGGGAACGTTGTCAAAATTTATCCACATCATCACCCTGGTTTTGTAACGAGCCTTTCCACAGCCAAACTCCTGGATTTATAAGACGGCAACGAGGGATACCTCTTTCCCTTTCAAATAAGACCCCAGGTTGCATTCATTTATAATTATATCTTGCTCAGCTCCCTTAAAGGAAATTAAAGGGCAGCTTCCAGTTGACTGGTACGTTGAACACGGTTGGAAATATACCCAGAGTTTGCGACCAAAAAGGGGGATGAAAAAAAAAGGAAAAAAAAGCACACATATAAATCCCTCGTGATAAAGCAGAGGAGCTAGGCAAGACAGCTAGGGGCGTTTTATTGTGTGTAGGCACAGGCTGACTGCCTCTTTCCTTTCCTATTTGAATTCCTTTAATGCTTACTCTTGCAAAAATTGTGCACTCAAAAAGATGAACATAATTTTTGTGAAAATTTCCCAAGAGGGAAACATGCCCTGAGGCTTTTTTTTTCATCCTCACACCTCTAACATCTGGCGCCACCGAGGCTCACATTTTTGTTTTTTAAATTCAAGTCCTCTTCCATCATTCCAAAATGCAGGGTAATCTCTTTTACTATGGTTTATGTAATTTGCAAATCACATATTACACACACAGTAAACAACCCCCAAAACAAGCTACTGATTTAAGGATTCCAATATAAAACCATGAATGAAATGCATTTCACTGAATGGAAGTCCATTTGGGTGAACCTTTTCATATACATGTACATGTAAAGTTGCAAAATAGTTTCAAAAATTGTTAAATTTTTCATTCTAACCCCAAATCTTTACACGAAAAAATAAATATATAAATAAATCACAGGTTGGATGGAATTATTTTTAAAGCTATTAAGGAAGAGTTTTCATTTTTCTCCCAGAGTTATTCAAAATTCTTTGTAACAGACACTCCCCCCCCCCCTCCACCAATACATAGCCAGTGGTGAATGTACCCTTTAAAAATGGGGGGAGGAGGGAGGGGGAGCACATTTGCACTTCTACCTCGAGGCAATGACGTAACAGCACGTACACACAAACTACTACGCCCCTCTCACTCAGCTAAAATGCAACCTCCGGTTGGATTCTAATTGGTTGTCAAATACCTCTCCCCCCCCCCCTTCCATTTCATTCACTCACAGAACCAAAAGATCTCTGGAATGTGAACAACCCGCAAGCAAACAGAAGCCTCTCTGAGGCTATCTGTATAATTTTTCTATGTTCTCCACACCTAAAGGAAAAATCGAAGCTGGAGAAGAAGGAGCAAAATCGCAGACTGTGAATGTTTTAAAGGTTAACCTAGTCAAGGACCCAGGGTCCTTGTTTTGAGTAATATCAGGGTCATTATTATTTTATCCACATGTAGGGTAGGGAAGGAATCAGTGCCAGTAACATGGGGCTGTCTGCTGCAAATCTGTACAATAAAAAAAATCACTGCCATGTGTTGAACAAATGGTCAGTAAAATGTCATCAGGTCCATTTCAAATACCTGATTTATGTAAATGTACAGAAGCAGACCTACAAGTATGCAGTCTTTACAGTTTATTCCAATGTTGTTTCTTTCTCCATTAAACAACCATATAATTTTTATGTACATTCCTAGATCTCAACTACAACTAAACAAATATCGATGTCTGGCAAGAGACAGGGTGAGTTTTCCCCTTCAACAACTACAGGTAAACACGCCTTTTTATTCCTCCATGCTTCAAACAACACTTTTGTAATTCTCAAATATGGCGATAGAGACCTTGATCGTGCTGCCACCATCTTGGTCATGTACCCTGCATCCAATAACAGTAATGGATGCTGATGATCGTTGTTCAAAAAGGAACCTGACTATTTGCCCTTCCAGCCTCGGTTTGGTTACACTGATTTGAATGGGAGAAAAACAAGATGGCTGCACCATGATGAAGGTCTATAGGAGTCGACAATGACATTAAGCCCTTAATCTGCACCTTCATGTACACAAACATGTATGCACTGGATTTAATTTCTTGAAGAAACGGAAATATTTCTCTGGAAGACTTGCAAACCTTACATCAAGTCAGCTTTTAAAACAAATTGTCACATGATTTTTTTTCCCGAAAGTCCCTGAAACTTGCCCCAACCGGTCTCCCAGCATTTTAATGAGGTGAAAGGTCATCTCATGATTGGAGCTTTTGTGTAGGCAGTCACGATATCTTCAAAACTGACATTATGGCTATAACTGGATCTATATAAAGGTTCATAACATGTCAAGGGACATTCTATTGCTCACTATCCAAACAAACCATCCTCTGACCATCTGACTCTCCTCGGGGTACAAAACACATCTGTGGTTGAAACAATTTGTGTATCCTTCTAAATGGACCATTTTAAAGCACAGGTCAAAAAGGTTTTGGGGAAAAAAATACTTTCATGACATATTTTGAACATTGTAAATCTTCCTCAGTGTTTATATAAAGACAGTTGACTGCTTGTCAAATAGATGGGTTGCAATAGATGCCATCTTTGATGACAATTTCTAGTTTGGCCTGCAGCCGCATCAAGCTCTGCAAGTTTCAACGCAGCTTGAGTTGCTTATCAACCAATCATGGAAGGAGTTTATGATACGCACGGGTGGCGCGTGCAGTACTTACGCGCAACGCACAGCTGTGCGCTAAAAAAATGTGCAACCACTATCCTCAAAAGATGGCTGACTTTTCTCACTGTTGACGTCATGTGCAACCCATCTACTGAATACTCTAGCACGCACATGATAAAAACATCATGTATGCAACGGCTCTGGTTGCCTTGACAACCTCATTTCGAATTCTCAAGTACGATGTTTGAATCCCACCACTGAATGGAATACAAGTACCAGGCACCCTAAGAACTAAATTTCCTCTTGAAATGCACTTGTCTTTGAGAAACCGATGACTGAATATGTCACATTAAAAAAAAAAAATTTACCTCGGGCAACAACATTTAACATGGCAAAAACATGTCAGTGTTTCTTTTAAAACATGGGGTCCCGTCGTGATGGCATTTTCACATGTTAAATTTACATGCATGATATACATTGAAGTGCCTTCAAAAACAAGGTACTTGTAGTAAGAATTTATTTCTTCTTCAAAACCCCAATATCGGATGGACGAAAGAGTAAATCCAATATCAACAATCCTCTAGTTTTCAACAAATACATCATCCAATCCAACATGTGAACAATTTCATCAAATTAGGTGGTCACATTGTTTTGAAAACATTAAGAACAATTTAGGACTTGTCTGGGATTTTGTGCACGCGTCACGTTCTTTTATTTTGCTTGCAGCAATAAAAAGGGGGAGTGTCTTTCAAGCTATTTTCTCAACTTTAACAGTGTTTCATATGGCAGCACTTATCTGGAGGATTAATATCTGGTAGACAAATTTATAACCAGCGATATTTTTTCTTCTCATATCGACTAAATCCGGTACTTTTCCCTTAAATGGATTACAACAACATTTTATTTACAATTATATAGTTAACATTTTTCAGAGTGAACATAAAAAAGGCACTAAATCTGGATATCAAATAAAATAATCTCCAAGTGAAATGATGTACATGTGTATACTGCCTGAAGGAATATTTTTTTTTACCATTAACTAAAAAGTGTGGGTAAACCATTGCCTATCGAGAGCCAAAAGATGTTTTGTGAATCATCAACGCAAAGCTTGTTTCGATGAAAGATATCAATGGTACCAATTAGCCACAGAAGTACGTGGACTTCTTCCTGAAACGCTATCGTGCCAGAAACAAAATCACCAGCTGGTGATACATTCCCCATATTTACAATGAATAACTTTTACACATTTTGGAGTGGTTTTTCTTCTAAAAAATTGGTACACTAATTCTTGATTTCGATCCTAGAAGGCTGAATGAGTCATTACGAGACGGGTTATCAGACCATTGGCTGGGCCCACGCCACTATTTTATTATGCCCAGTTTTTTAAGAGCGTGTCAAAATGACATCACATAACACGCGTGCATGGCAAAGAGCAGCGCCGTAACTCGGGTAAAATTTTAGGGGGGGGCACAAAAGGAGGGGGCACCATTTTTCCTAGGGGACACTTTTGGCCAATTAAAACTGTAGTTTTCGTTTGGATTTTTCCTAAACAA